>PPJA03000011.1:0-576536 GCA_003707425.3 Kodamaea restingae
ACATCTAAACACCCGTACCGCAATAGTGAAGGGACATCTAAACACCCGTACCGCAATAGTGAAGGGACATCTAAACACCCGTACCGCAATAGTGAAGGGACATCTAAAACACCCGTACCGCAACATTAAAAATATCTAAACACAACAACTTGCGAATTAACTTTTCATTTTACCACACCATGGTTTTCTTAGGCAGCAAAATATTCAGGGGAAGGAAAGAGCAAGAAGCATACGATAAGACTTTTGCCGGAAAGTACCAAAAACTTCTCAGGAAGAACCATTTTATATCATTCGGCCTTCCCTTTATGGTTTCCATAGTAGCAGGATCAATCTACTTGCAAAGATTTACTTCCGTGAAATGGGAACAATATGACAACAAATATAAGCAAGTGGGAGAAGAAGAAATGTTGAGCTTGATCGAAAACAGGAGACTGGTAGATAAGAAAAATGACTACTATCGTTTGCAGGGCCTTTTGGCAGACCACTTGGAGAACGAGGTTCAAACAAATGACGACTATGAGATTGTGAGAGTGGCCAGAAAAAAAGAAGACGAACCAGTATGGTGAAACACCTTATTATAAGACCTTCTGGAAACATGCGACAACTTTTGCATCTTTTGTCTCTAACCACATGTACATAATTATTATCATCAACGATTTAACGACCTTTAGTAACTCTATTAACAATTTTATTTACTCCCGGCAGCTTTGATAACAACCACATCACCATCTTCAACGATGTACTTCTTTCCTTGTCTGCGCTGTTTGCTACTGCTCTTCATATTCGCTTCACTGAAGGGTGGTTCCTCGGTCTTCAAATCATCCCACTTATAGACTAATGCATTGATAAAAGTCTTTTGTAAATCAGTATGAATGACACCTGCTGCCTCTGGAGCTGTACTGCCCTCTCTCAAGGTCCACTGATGCGCCTCCTTTGGTCCACAAGTATAGAACGAAATCAAGTGAAGTGCGTCTCTCATTGCATCCACAATCAGTGGAATTGCGCTTCCCTTCTTTACTTTTTGAAGGTACTCGGCGTATGCTTCTTTGTCCTCTCTCAATTCATTGAGTTTAGCTTCATGAGCGGCACAAAATAACACCAACTCGTCGTTGGGACTGTTTTGATCTATCCATTTCTGAACCGCTTCCAAAAACTCATTTGTACCACTTGCGTAATCCTCTTCGTTCACGTTTAACAAATAAACAGTCGGTTTAGCTGTCAATAAATTTAACAGATTAATCACTTCAATCTCTTCCTCGGACCAGTCTTTAGTACTCACTTTCATTCCATCATATAATAAATCCAGGAGCTTTTCAAGTGTTGCAGACTCCAAATCAAGTGCAGCCTTGTTCACTCCGGGCTTTTTTAACATCTTCTTGTTCTTCTCCGCCGCTACTTCAATGAACTCGAGATCCTTGAGAATTAACTCGTCGTTGACAATTTCCAAATCTCTAACAGAATCAACAACATTATCTTCAATGTGAATGATCTCATCACTTCTAAATCCTCTTATAACTTGAAAAATTCCATCAACCTGACGAATATCGCCCAAAAACTTGTTTCCCAATCCTTCACCGCTACTGGCGTTTCTTGTCAAACCAGCTATGTCGTAAATAGTCTGTGTAGATGGGACTTTCTTTTCAGAACCAAAAAGCTTCTCGTAGTGGTTGAGCTTCTCCAGCTCCACAATAATTAAAGCTTTTTCAGGCTCAATTGTAGCAAAAGGGTAATTTGCCGGGTTCCCCAACTCTGAGCGTGTAATTGCCTGGAAAAAGGTAGACTTACCGACATTAGCCAAACCTACAAGACCCAGCAGCAAGTTGTTGCTGCTACGGCCCAAGTAAAGCTTCTTCAGGGCCTCAGTCTTCTTGGCTAACCTCAATAGCGTAGTGGAAAAGTGTCGTATCAGCATAACTATTCCGAATTTTTCACTGGAAAGTGCAGGTTTAACTCCGCACGAAATGATTTTTTGCATCATCACATAAATTAATGTCGTATCATGACGTTAAACATGCTCTGATATGCAAACACTGTAATTACCAACGTTGATGGGCTGATCTGCCTACATATGTTTATCGTTTTATTTGAATTCAATTCACTTAAAATACTTCTATTAACCTGAAACAATATATCTTTCACAACGTTTATTCAAAACCTTGACGTTTACTCACAACCTTGTCACAACCTTGACGTCACTCTATTTTCAGAAACTTGTCCTGCAACCGATTCTGTTGACCTGGCACCACCTTTCCTCAAATAAATCTTCTTAAATCGGATCAACCGCCATGTTATAGGCAATTTCTTCATGGAAGGCTCAAAGGAAGACCGGAGCATTTACAGGTCAAAGGCATGGGCAGGGATGGCATTTACTTCTAATATATACCCTCTGTTTATTTCGAAGCTTTATCGGCCCACTTGGTATAAAATTAAACTTTGGGTGTACATTTGCATGGACTGCCAATTGGGGTATATTGTTAAAAATTCGAAAAGCTAGCAAATACTCTTGTTTCAGATCCCATCATCGCAGAATGCTATCAAGGATATACTAATACTTTCAGTCATGTTGTCATTAATACTTAAAAGGGAGACTTTTCCCTTTTACTACCTTATGTGTTTTCTTTACGTGTCTAATGCCAAAACAGAAATAAAATAAAGCTTCTGTATTTGAAAACCTTCCGCATCGATCTCATCAATCACATCACCACTACACCACTAAAATACATGAATACTGTCTAACGGACGAACGAAGGAGTATATTACGAACTCAGAGGGTAGTGAGGATGTAATCTCTGAGCAATAGTGAATGAAAAATAAGAGTAAACACCATACATGGTAAACTACATTATCCATGATACCTCGCAAAGAGTTCCCAAGGCTATTAAGGCTAATATCACCCCTGAAAGCTGGCAATAACCTTCTCCTGTTTTGGTTTTGAGCAACATAATTTCTAAACTCCGATTATGTGTAACTGAATATTTTGTTTCGAATGGTCCAACTTTTAAAGAGAACATCTCTTTTATTCACAAATACATAACTCTGTCTTTCTTGTGATTTGACTTGTGTTAACAGACCACCTTCCGTGCATTTTAGACATTCCGTGGTATTTCAAGTGTTTCACAAACGTTCACAGAAGTAATTCTTTAAATTTACATCCAATTTCATGAAATAGTTTAAAAGTTTACTGACTAGCCGAGCAGCAACTTTTAGATACGATGACACCTGGAGAATCTATATGAGACACACGCGTGCTATTTCACGTTGTAACTAAACAAGAGCACGATAGAATATAAGCGGTACTAATCTAAAGACCAAACTTTTGTCAAAAGTACTGTTTTCCAGGAAACTAAATATACTTAGGTTTTAGGAATTTCACTCTTCAGTTCTTGTAGCTACCATGTTTATTCTAAGTTTTAGGTAGAATATATAGCAAATCATATTTCAACGTGTGTTTAAAGAGCCGGATTCCATGTGAAAGGCTCGAGGGTTGTGACAGCAATAGCAGTAGACCTATTATTTTTTGTGGAACTAGCTTACATATGTAGATTTCGCTATGGATGAAATAAAGGAAGTTCGAGTCAACCCTCCATTTACCATCAGGCCCGCGAGAACAACGCTTTTCAAAGTGCGTCAAAACCTTTGCATTCGCGTTGCCTACCTTCAGGAAAACTTTTGCATTACACTCAAATAGAGAATCAGTTTCTTCTTGGAGGTGGAAAAGGTCATACTGTCTCAATTAAGCAATACTATGATAGGAATCATTCCAGACCTATTGAAAATTACACCTCTACAGTTGGTAGTTGGTACAGAGAGTGCATATAATACTACACATCTGACATTTCTATCATACAACGCACCTCAGTGTGGTATGTAGGAATCTACCTTCCTTTCCTGAAACAAGTTCACATACGTGAGTCACCCATCTACACAATGAGTTTACTATATAACTTGTTTGAAGACCATTTTCAAATAAACAAGTCACTAATCCCTTAATCAAGAGAGAATTGCCTAACACCTCCTCTGTATATAAAGGACTAATTTAGGTTATCAGAGCTGCTTGATTTTGCAGAATCAGGTTAGAATATGCGGTTATGGCCCTGGTCAAGAGGGTCATCGCTTCAAACAAGAGTTAGTGCTGAGGCTCACCTTTTAAAATATCTTCTGTACTATCTCGGGGTAAAAAGTTTGCTCCGCGATTTCAAGAACGGCATTAGATTCAATCTTAGAGACCCGAGCTTGGTTATTAGAGTTTGGGATCTACAGTAATTGACGGCGCTGATGACAGTGATAGAGCTCCCTTCAGAAGGCTTTAACGTGAAGCTTTCATGAGGAATCTACCATAAAAAATTAATCAAAAGATACTATACTGACCCTCCAAGACTGCACCAAACTCGTCGAAATCAATTGATTCTATGCGAGATGGATGCCTTAATATTTCAAAGTCAGTTCTTTGCCATAAATATTTCTCGAAAATTTTTCAAATCCCGATTTGATTTGCCGTACATTGGCTGTCATGAACCTGTTCGATTTAAAGATCCCTACCGGAAACTTGAGCCCTGGTCCATATACAAAGATAAAATACACAAGTGAATTGTGAGTTTAAACGTTGGCCAATGACTATTGGATTGAAATCCTTTGCCTGGATGTTGAATTCCTTCTACTCTCAAAATGTGAGCATAACACGTGAATAATTTACCCAGACGTTTCTTCAACTACTTCCTCCCTTGTCCCTTTCAACCAGCAAATGGTGTACGAAAAAAAAAAATGAAGTCAACAAAAAATCCTCCACCTGTTTCTTTTTAGTTAAGCTGTAATCAATCCAAGTGCAACACCTAACGAGACAGTCCTTGAAGTGCAGAATTCCACAGAATTACATTGATTGATTTTAGTGAGTTCAGACTGTAATGACTGTATACAACTCAAACTCTGCAGCTGTGGCAGCACAGCAACAGCAACAACAACAGCAGCAGCAACAACAACAACAACAACAACAGCAACAACACCAGGTAGCTGCCCAGGCTGCCGTAGCTGCACAACAACAGCAACAACAGCAACAACAACAGAGACAACAGCACCAACAGAGATTGAATGAATTGTTGGAGGCTGTCAAGCAAGAATTCGACTATGCCTTGAATGAAGCCTCTTCGTTCAAACAAGTCAAAGAAGACTACGATTTGAAGTACAACCAGCAAACTGCGGAAATGCAGCAGATTCGCCAAACTGTCTATGAATTGGAAATGGCACACAGAAAAATAAAGGAGGCATATGAGGAAGAAATATTGCGTTTAAAGACAGAGTTGGAAAGCAGAGACAGACAAGCCCAAATTCACCAGCAGCAGGCTGCCCAAGCAGCTGCTCAGCAGGCAGCTGTCCAACAACACCCACATCACGTACACCCTCACCCATTACCCCACAAGGACATACATTATGGGGCCTACCAACAACAGCCAACATTGCCTCCTCAGGTGAAGCAAACACCGCCAAGACTGGATGCAAAGCCTGTATTGACTCCTAAAACTGAAGTGAAGACCACTGTGAGTGCCCTGCCAGCAGCTGTCCCAGCAACCGCTGCTGCAGCCGCTACTGCAGCGGCTACTGCAGCCATTACCACAAACGGTACAACTCCTCTGTTAGAAACTTCTACTGCGTTAACGGTAATTGACAAGTCTCAGTACGTGGTGAACCCTACACAAAAGGCGTTGCACGTTAAGGAGATCCCACCATTTTTGAGAGATTTGGATGTATCGAAAGCCAGCCCAGAGTTCAAGAAGCAAAAGTTGGATTACTACGTGTTGTTTAACCCAGCTTTCGAGCGCGACTTAGATGTTGAGTTGATCCACTCGTTGGACCATTCATCGGTAGTGTGCTGTGTTCGTTTCCTGAAGGACGGCAAATTTATCGCCACTGGGTGCAACAAGACCACTCAGGTCTTCAATGTCGAAACTGGCGAGCTAGTTGCAAAGTTAATCGACGACAATAACTCTATCGATGCAGCCGCCAAGGTTGGAGGCGATATCGCCGAGGGCGGTGCCGAAGGCGACGCTGCTCGTGCACAGGCTGCTGCAGCTGCCTCTGCTTCGGATAACGGTGATTTGTATATCAGATCCGTGTGCTTCTCCCCGGATGGAAAGTTATTAGCAACCGGTGCGGAAGACAAATTGATTAGAATCTGGGACTTGACTACTAAGAGAATCATCAAGATTTTGCGCGGTCATGAACAGGACATCTACTCTTTGGACTTTTTCCCAGATGGAAACCGTTTGGTTTCTGGCCTGGGAGATAGAACTGTCAGAATCTGGGACTTGAGGTCATCTCAATGTTCACTTACACTTTCTATCGAGGACGGTGTTACTACTGTGGCTGTTTCTCCAGACGGCACATTGATTGCCGCAGGTTCCCTCGATAGAACTGTCCGCGTTTGGGACTCCACAACAGGTTTCCTTGTAGAGCGCTTGGACTCTGGAAATGAAAACGGCAATGGTCACGAAGATTCCGTCTACTCGGTAGCTTTTTCAATTGACGGAAGACAGATTGCATCTGGTTCTTTGGATAGAACTGTAAAGTTGTGGAACTTGGAAGGTAAGCTGGAGCAATATCACAACACACAGGCTAGTGCTGCAGTCAAAGGTAAGAAGTCGAGTTGCGAGGTCACTTACATAGGCCACAAGGACTTTGTGTTATCTGTTTGCTCAACTCCAAAGAACGAGTACATTTTGTCTGGTTCGAAAGATCGTGGTGTTATTTTCTGGGACCAAATGTCTGGTAACCCATTGTTGATGTTACAAGGCCACCGTAACTCCGTTATCTCTGTTGCCGTATCTTTGAACTCACAAGGAACGGAGGGAATATTTGCTACTGGTTCCGGCGACTGTAAGGCAAGGTTGTGGAAGTGGACCAAGAAAACTTAGGCTAAAACTATTAGCCAGTAAATCATCTTCTATATGCCTTTTTAGTGTAAAATTTCTTCAATTGTTTAATTAGAACGTGAGTTTGTAGGAACTAGTCCAAGATTATAGCATCGAAAATAAACAGACCTGAATACCACGTCATTTTGTGCTTCGTTTTAAACGATAACTTGAAAAAAAAACTGAACGTGTATACGAAACGCCATGTCTATCTATAGCGCTTCTTCGACCGCACCGGTCAACATTGCCGTATGTACTTTGTACGGAGAACCAGGACATACTAACAGATAGACCTTGAAATACTGGGGAAAGAGAGACAAGTCTTTGAACTTGCCAACGAACTCGTCGATATCAGTCACTTTATCCCAGGATGACTTGAGAACCTTGACGACTGCGTCTGCATCTTCAACCTTTGAAAAAGACCAATTGTGGCTCAATGGAAAGCTTGAGAGTTTGGAATCACCAAGAACCAAGGCGTGCTTAACCGATTTGAGAAGTTTGAGAGCAAAGGTTGAAGCTCAGGACTCACAGTTGCCAAAATTATCACAATTTCCTTTGCACATCGTTTCTGAGAACAATTTCCCAACTGCAGCAGGTTTGGCTTCTTCTGCAGCTGGTTTTGCTGCCTTGGTTTCTGCCATTGCTCGTTTGTACGAGTTACCACAGGACTACTCGGAGTTGTCCAAGATTGCAAGAAAGGGTTCTGGGTCAGCATGTAGATCTTTGTTTGGCGGTTTTGTTGCCTGGGAAATGGGAACTAGTGACGATGGCGAAGACTCGAAAGCAGTTGAAGTTGCCCCATTATCGCACTGGCCATCGTTGAAGGCTGCTATTTTAGTCGTTAGTGATGACAAGAAAGACACCCCATCTACCACTGGTATGCAGACCACTGTTGCTACCTCTGACTTGTTCCAGCACAGGATCAAGGAAGTGGTGCCTAATCGCTTCGAAGAAATGAAGGAGAGCATCATCAAAAAGGACTTCGAGAAGTTTGGTGAACTCACAATGAAGGACTCCAATTCTTTCCATGCCGTTTGCTTGGACTCTTATCCTCCGATCTTCTATTTGAATGATACTTCCAAAAAGATAATCAAGTTGATCCATAGATTGAACGAGTTGGAAGGTAAGATTATTGCAGCATACACGTTTGATGCTGGTCCAAACGCGGTTATTTACTACGACCAGGTGAACGAGTCAAAGGTCTTGGGGTTGATCTACAAGTACTTTAGTCAGGTCCAGGGTTGGGATAAAGTCAATCCTGCTGATTTGGAAAGTGTTGCTATTGACGATTTTGACAAGGACATGTACAAGGGTGTCTCCAAGATAATTTTGACCAGTATTGGAGTTGGACCACAAGCTACAGAAGAGTCCTTGGCCAACGAGAAGGGTTTGCCAAAGTAAATAAAGAATGTTGGAGTATTTGTATATCTTTTTTAGCTTAAAAATATTTCAATTTTGCAATACTGAAACTATATTTATTCAATAAACAATCTCTGTCCTCTAAATGTCCTAGCTTGAGTCATTCAAACTGTGATCCTGATTTCTCTTCCACTCTAATAATGGAGCCAATTCCTCAATTTTCCCCAGCTTATGCTGAATAAAAGAATGCTCAAGCAATTCGTCCGTGGAAGCACGGTATCTCACATCAACGCACAAACAGATACTCAAAAATTTCTTAATGGAGTTTGATAATGCCTCGGGCTTCTTCAACTTAGGCGTACCATTAGTAGCGATAAGGTAAAGGGCCTTCAAGGGTTCCTCATTAAGATAAGGCGGTTCGCCTTCAATCATCTCAATAGTCATAATACCCAACGACCACACATCAACTTTCTCATCATATTCCTTCTGCTTGACAACCTCAGGAGCCATCCAGTAAGGGGTACCAACCATTGTAGCACGTTTGTTCCGTTGATCTGTTAACTTAGCACAAAATCCAAAGTCTGTAATTTTGACATTACCAAGTGCATCCAACAAAACATTGTCAGACTTAATATCTCTATGGATAATGTGTTTGTTGTGCAAATGTTGCAAACCCTTGAGAGTTTCGAAACAAATAGTCGCGATTTGTTTTTCACTAAGCTTGAATTCATTGTTTTCAATGACTTCAGTCAAGGAGCCACCTTCCATGTATTCCATGATGACCCACAAATCCAGGTTTCCCCTCAAGTATGAATCCAAGAAGTTGACAATGTTTTTATGTTGAGAATCTTTCATAACTAAGATTTCGTTAATGATCAACTCTTTGCGGGGCTGAACATTCAAATCCATCTGTTTAATTGCAACTTTCTGGTTTTGCTGTGTTAACAGTTCCGCCAAATAAACAGCACCAGAGGCACCCTGGCCCGCTTTCTCAATGATTTTGAACAATGGAGTAGGATCATTGCTATTGACTACTGTCTTCAACTTGGCAATTACCTGCATGTCATTCAACTTTTCGCGCTCTTTCTTCAATTCCTTTGCCAGCTTCTGAGGTTTGTTAGCTTCCTCCCTGTGGGGTTGAAGTGGTTTGATAGGTGATTCGTTCTGGGGTTTCACACTGAAACCCGTCTTTGGAGTTTGCTGAGACTCTAGTTGAACTTGACCCTCTTGCTTTTGCAGCTGGTAAGGGTGCTGTTTGTGCTTTTGATGCTGTTGTTGCTGGAATTGTTCTTGCTGGTGTTGTTGCTGTAGCTGTTGGTGTTGTTGCTGCTGTTTTTGCTGTTGCTGTTGCCTCTTTTCGACCAAGCCAAATGGTTTAATAAAACTATCCTGGGATTGACTTGCATAGTTGTCTGAATCGTAAGGCTTTGTTCCAGTCAGAATCTTCAAATCTGGGTGGACTTTGTTACGAGGGGCATTCGGCGCAGTTGGAGGCGACTGCTTTGGAGCAGACAGGTTGTGAATGCTGATACCTAAACCAGTAGGTGATTGGAATTTATTCGGATTCGGTGATGGGACAGATGCCGTCGTATTATGCGCAACGCCCATTACCGAATCCTTAACAGTATTAGGGGGCGGCGGGGCTCTTCTCACAGGAACAAGCTCAGTCTTATCCTTAGCTCTTTCCTCCTGTTCAGACAGGTTCATCAAGTTACCTAATGGTGAAGAATTTGAAGATGACTTCTGCGACAAGTGGTATGGGATTGGTGGTTTGGGTGCCGCGCGAGAAGGCTTGAATGACGTCTGCGAAGATGCCGACTTTGGCGTAGACCCCGAGGAGTGCATCGCATACGGGGCAGAAACAGGTGCAGAGCTGTTGTTTGAGTTCTTAACAACTTGTGTACTGATGTTACTCAAGTTAGATTGCGAAAGCAGATGTTGCTGCTGCTGTCTTGAGGGATGTTTAGTCCATTCATGTAGGTTTCCTTGTGTGCCCTTATTGTTTGTATTTAATCCAACAGCGGGCGAGTTGATTGGCGTTGGGTTTGCACTTGCTCCGTTGATATCGGAGTAAAATTCTAATACCTCAATAACTGCAACGGGATCCTTCTTCCAGTCCTCGTTAGTGATCTTGGAGTGCTGCAATAGAGATTTCCAGGTATCTGGCAAACCGGTAAAGTTACCACTAGCAGGGTCAAAACCAACGTGAACCTTGTGCGTGAAATTAATAGGGTTTGACACCCCAGCATTACCGTTCACCAAAGTTGACAGTGAACTTAAGTTGCCCGTAGAGAGCGATGATGGACTGCCGATTTGGATCAATGGGCATTTTGTTGTGAACACGTCTAACCAATCCAAAAAATCATTGTTTGATTTGATCAGGATGAGAATCGGCCTTCCACTGTTCTTAGGCATGATTTCAAGAGACTGCAGTGACTTTGAGTGTCCTGTGTTTGGCTTTAACTGAATACTGCCAATCAAATTGAGTGGGAATGAAATGTCTGGGGACTCATTGCCTGCATTAGCGCTTGCACTCGAGATCGGATCGTTCCTGTAAAATATGAGTGTTTTGTCGTTGATAACCATGTACCGTTTGTTCCATCTAAAGGACGTAAAGATCCCGTCATCCTTAACATGTACCCATCCCGCATGCCTCTTGTTCAGAGTCAACATTGGTGGTTTTGGGGTTGAGGAAATATTTTGTCCACCATGTGTAGCGAGGGCACTAGCCATTGTTCCTGGCGGTGCAAGTGCTTCGGAACTTTGAGAGTTCAAACTACCCAAAGATGCGGTGGTATTTGCACTCGAGTTTGGGGGAGGAGGGGCCCGACGGTGGTGCTTAATGTCTGACGTGTATATCGCAGACATGCTACTCGTGCAGTGGGGACTTTCTGACAACAGAACAATTACAAAATATATGGCCGAAAAAATTTGATTTAAGGCGTGGATCTTGTTGTTAGTGACCTAACCATACGAATAATAGTGAGAAGTAGATTGCTAAAGGAAAGTCAAAGATACCCAAGAAAGTGAATTGAAATATTTGCTCACTTAATGCTCGGTTTTCCTTCTTCAGAAGACATCTCCCACGAATCAAATCTGTCTCTCTGACATTTGGATAAAATAGATCGCGTTTTTGTAACTTTTCGTCTATCCACAGTCAGTTTCCTTTTATAGAAAAAACACCCACGTGAGATCAATAGCCGTATAGTAAAGATGGAAAAGCAATCTCAAAACTTCTTCTAGTGCATATGTTGACAATATTGTTAAGGTCAGTTTGACAAGAGAATGTAATAAAAACTTAACGGCAATTACTGCGCTTAGTTCGCTCCCACGGTCTACTGCATGTAGCTCGGAATATTGTCTTGATCGCCAGATCACGTGCCAGATCACGTGCAACTATATTGCGCTCACAACTGACAATAGTAAGTCAAATTTAGTCTTAATGCCACTCTTTAAAAGGTCAAAGAAGAAGGAGGAGGAGGCTAAAAGTGACCATAAACAAACATCTCCAACGAAACAGTCCTCTTCGAGGCGAGGGTCGCTAATTAGCCCCAAAAACCTGCCCCGAATTGGTGCTGGTGCCTTTGGTGCTGACATCACAAATAGTGGCTCTCACCATATAATTCCCCACGTTTCATCGACTTCGTCACTTGGTAAAATATTTGGTAGGTCAAATTCAACTGCCTCAAATGCAACCAATGCTTCGAATTCTTCTCTTCCATCACTTTTCCCAGCATCCTCGCCTCCCACCGCGCGAGTGAACTCATTAACAAAAAAAGTTGATGAACGAAGAGTTACCACCATTGCTGAAAATCTCTCTTACGAGGAAGAAGTGGATGACGATGACGATAGTGTTTATGAAAGTGACTCTGAATTTGAGATACATACTCATGAAAATAAGTTTCAGTCCAAACCACAGGCTACCTTTTCATCGCACTTCTCATCCTTCATGGAGTATTGTGGTATAGGGTCTTTATCAAATAGCGAACATTTGAAGCAGTTGGCTAACGAAGAGCTGATGAAAACATACTCAGTATTTGGGGTAAATCCTTCTTTCCGTCTTAACAACAAGGATCCTGCAGAGTCTGTCATTGGAGAATCACATGTGACCCTAATAAACAGTTTAAAGGAAACTGTACTTGATTTGGTAGAGAGCAGCAAATCAAGAACAGATTTTGCTGAGAAAAACACGACTATGTTTGAAAAGTATGGAGTTATCAAGCGCGTAATAGGAAGGGGTGCGTTCGGTATAATCAAAATCATTGGCAACTCTGAGCTGGAACTAACGAAGGAGGTTTCCATGCAGCCTGGAATCAAAATTTATGCAGTAAAGGAGTTATTAAGGCGAACAGAGCTGAACTCTTCTTTTGTGAACAGAGCTTTGTCTGAATTTATCATCTCTGCGAGAATGAACAACAAGCATTTGGTGAAGTCAGTGGATTTAATGCTCACATTTAGCAAGCCGCATGTCAAAATTAGTCAAGTAATGGAGTGTGCTCCAGGTAGCGACTTGTTCACGTACATGACGTCAAAGCACCTGAATCGCAAAATGTCTATCGATGAATTAGACTGTTTTTTCAAACAGATCGCCAAGGGGCTTGGATACATGCATAACCACGGTGTAGCACATTGCGATTTGAAGCTTGAAAACGTGCTTATAAAATACACCCCAGAAGGCGGTATAGTACTACGGATAAGCGACTTTGGCAATTCGAATGTCTTCAGGACGTGCTTTGATTCCAAAGAACAGCTTTACTCCGGAGGCAAATTGGGATCGGAACCGTATATGAGTCCAGAGGAGCATAATGGCAAACCATTTTCTTTGATGAAGAAAGATTGTTGGGCGATGGGTATCATTGCAATATTCTTATTTCGTATCCGCAGTATGTACTACAGTTCAAGATCAAATCTGAACACTGACGATGAAGATGATTCCAAAGGCTCTAACGACGACTACCCTATTGGATATTTGTGGCATTCTACGCAACCGGAACCTTGCAAATCCATAGATACGCATAGATACAAAGACAGAATCTTTGAGGAATTCACACAAAAAACGATGTTAGCAAGCTATGACCCAAGCTCTTTAGACTGGTACATAAAGAGAAAGGGTACCTTTTCACCTATAGAACTGCTCTTTGAAGACAATGACACGCACAAAGATTTAGACGAAGTCAGCGAGCTTAGAAGATATATTATCTATAAGTTGCTTGACTTGAATCCGTCCTCAAGAATGTCCATTCACCAACTTTTGAAAAGTGATTGGTTAACTGGAGTAGATTTTTGTAAATAGCAAGGATGGTAAGGTGAGCTCTATTATGAGCTACAAGTCTCCTCTACATCTAGATATATCAATAATAATACGTAAAACTAAGAAGTAATGAACAAAGAATTGAAGCACGATGTCCGTGAATGCATAGGTTAAAAATCGTCAAACATATCCCCATAAGGATCGTTGACTCCAGATATACCATAGTCCAAGTTATTGTCCTCAGGGTATCTGTCGAATTGCGAAGTATCTCCCACGCCAGAAGTGATTGGCGGTTCGTACGGTGTTTCTATATCTCTCAGCAACAATCTCTCCCATATCACCTCTTTAAACCAAGGGTGATTTTTCACATCATTCGAACCACCTTGGAGATTTCCTAACCTTTGCGTCAAGTCTTTGACAATGAGCTTCTGTAATAAATCTAAAATTACTGGCGGCAAGTAATCTGGATACGTAATCACTCCATTCAATATGTTTTCGTATGTTTTTATGGGCGTCGAGTCATAGAACGGTGTGTATCCGGTTAGCATTTCGAAAATAAGAATGCCAAAAGACCACCAGTCAACTGATTTGTTATATGGCCTTGTTGCAACGACTTCGGGTGCAATATAATCTGGTGTACCACATAATGTGAAGGTGACATCGTGAACCTCTTTAGCAAATCCAAAGTCAGTCAATTTGATGTGCCCATTCTTGTCAAGCAATATGTTTTCAGGCTTGAGGTCACGATAGATGATATCCAATGAATGGAGATATTCAATTGCAAGGAAAACTTCTGCAGCGTAGAACTTAGCAACTGGAGTGGGAAATCGCTGTGACTTGCGTAATAATGAAAATAACTCTCCTCCCTCTATATAGTCCATGATCATAAACAAATTATTACAATCTTGGAAGGTACCCCACATCCTTATGATGAATGGATGTTGAGCAAGCTTGAGCATCCTGCGCTCGTCATTGGTGTGCTCCACCTGCTTCATACTCACAACACGTTCTTTTTTCAAAGTCTTCATGGCGTAAAATCTTCCATTATGTATCGAACGTGCAAGGTGAACTCTACCAAACGAGCCTGTACCTAAAGTACGCAATATTTGAAAGTCATTAAGTGTGTACTTACCCTTTGTTGTGGTGTCGCGATGTGCATGTCTGCTTTTGCTGTCGTTCGAGCAACTGCCAGTTTCTTGGGTACTCTGAGACTCAGGAATAGGCGTGTTCACATAAATATTTTGTGCTTGTTGTCTCTTAGCCATCTCCTCTAGTGATACATCGTTAAGCGACTGTATACTAGTGTCTGTCTTTTGCATGGATGTCATTGTGAGTTGATAAATGAAAGAAAAATTTACGTTGAAAGCTCTCAAAAAAAGTCCTCAGCGACACAAAACGGCCGTCAACGTCTGCCCGGAATTGTAATATGACCGTGATGGTGTAAACCAGCAAATAGGTGGCTCTATTTTTCTCCAGTTATTGCTATCAGATATCCCTGCCCAACGCTTCCTTCGGTACTTTTGTATGAAGGTGATTTATACTGTATATCATTCTTCATTTTGAACATGGATGGCATTCTTCTGCACATGAATCCTGAAAGGTTAACACCCCTCTCCGTTGGCTTAGACTATGTAACGTTGACGTCAACGAGATGACGTGCCTTGTACATTTACACAAGTTGGCTCGCCCGTCAGTTTACACAAACACTTTTTTTCCGCCTGTTACACAAAAAAGACAACAGAAGAGCACAATCTTGAGCTGAAGTATGCCAAGAAGTGTGCTCTTCGTATCCAGGCATCTACTTTAAAGTTTTTGCTTTAGCAGGTAAACGCATATTATTATCATTCAAAGACTTGTCATAACGGCTTGTTTTGAAGATCTGTTACCGTTCGCGCTGATTTAAATATGCTAAGCAAACGGAAAATGTTTTTGCGATACTACATGGGTCTGGTAAACATCTACAGTGTTTTTTTTGACATGAAACTCGTTTAATCAACTCACGACATGATTCTTAGTTACTATCCATGCCCTCCTATAAACTCAATATCATCTTCTTCAATCTGGTTCCAGTCTTCGTCATCTTCAGGGCGCCGGCGCACTCCAAATCTCGTTGTATGTTCTTCAAGATCCATATCGTCAACATCATCAACATCGTCATTATCACCATCATCATCCATAACGTCGAGCGTATCATAACCAAAACCTTCTCCTCCGCGATTAACGTCAGGTCTGACGGTATTTACGTGCAGAGGACTGGAAAACACGTTTCGTGGAGCATGCACATCCGCAATTGTGCGGCTATCTGCGTTCCAAGTAGGAAGTGCTGCTCCTCCCCTAAACCTGATAAGCGCAGATATTACCCGAGATTTTGTCTCACCATTTTCTTCCTCTTCCTTATCTTTTATACGGTTATCATTCTTTTTTCTAGTCAATCCCAAGAGCTGACTATATGCTGACTTTGCTCTTTCCAATAAATCATAACTGTTCTGAATGTCAAATCGTTTCAAATTGACGTTTTTATTTTCCAGCTTATCAAAAATTGGAAGATGTCCTGAGTCTCGCCTTGTACTGCTCGGTAGCTCAGAGTACAGCTCAATCATATTTTTCAAAACATCTGCAAACCCGAACTCTGTCAAGTATATGGCTCTATCCTTGACACTCATCAAGTCTTTGGTTTCCTCCTTGTCCTTCTCCTCATTGTTTTCGTCAATCAATATTTGGGCTCTTCTTTCCAAGGTCTCAAGGAGATCATAGTCACACTCTTGCCTTACAGAGAACCCAAAGTTGGATGTTTTCCAAGTGAGATTGGTCAAAACCCAAATCACTGAAAGCTTTATATCGTTCAAATTGTTGTGAAAAGTCACCTTGTTATGCTGTCTGACGTCAACGTCGTTTGCACAAAGGGCTAAGAAGACCTTCCATAATCCCAACAAATTATCACTTGGGAACCAGTCTTTTTCAATTTTGTCAATAGTAATATACTTGTGGCTCTCGATAAAGTTCACTGAAGTCACCAATTTGACAAAGTCATCAGACATGATCATTGATGGTAAATCCTGATGGATATTCCATTCATTATCCACACCAAAGATTTCGTAATTAGTCATTGTTGACACAACATAATCAAACCACTTCTCTGGAAGCGCGTACATCATGAAGCTATCCCAGTTTTCCTCATACGTCTTGACAGCAATTGCTGCAAATTGAGACAGACCCGCAGTCAAGTTACGCAATATTCCAAAAGCTGCTAGCTTTTTCTGAAGTTTAATAAAGTCGTAGTGTTCCCGAGATTTATTCCGTTCAAAGCCATAAAATGTTTGTTCTAAGATTGATATCAAAGGGAAGTATTCCAAAATCTTCGAGTTGTTGGTATTAGTCTCATTAAACATGTAGTTTTTTAGCAACTGTAAGACACTTAACTGAAACATATGTTGTTGATGTTTTAGTTTACTGTCAACCTGTCCTGAAGAAGTGTTGGCTTTATTGTATAATCTCGAGAGCAGCTTAAGAAAAGAATCCGACTGCACTAAACTCTGTCTAAAAGAACTGAAGTCAAGAATAAAGTTTGCGATTATCCTCGTCAATGTGGTGCTGTTGGTGACTTGGTTCTCGATATTTATAGGTGAACGAGTAAGTTTTTTGAACAACAGCACCATGGAATCAAGTTTGGAGAAGATCCTTAGCATTTCCATGAAACCTGACACTATCCCAGCAGACGGCAAGGAAAAACCGATAAAGGTACGAGGAGTTTCTTCATTCTTATGTGAGCCCAAATTATCACATTCCACAAAGAATGTTCTCAATATTGACAAAGAACGAGAAAGAGAACTAGCGAGCAATAAAGTGTTGCCATATATCAGGGAGTCTGCCAAAGAAATAATGATTCCCAAGTTCTTTCCAATCCATGGTAAGTCTTTCTGGACTTGTTTCATGTTTTTTTGCCCTTTGACAGAGTTAAGAAGTAGTTTATAAGTTGCTTCAATTTGTGTCAACAAGAAGGAGTAGTTATCAATCAAATCTGCAAGTACTCGGGCTAGAACAAGATTGACTTTTGATGTAACAGAAGGCATATTGGTCACCCTAAGACGACAGTCTTCGCTAGAGCCAGTATAAATCGCAAGCAAATGGATCAAGTCGGCCAATTTAGATTCGATGTTCAGGTTTGATCTGATATTAATCAAGTTAGTAAAATCCAACAATATGCGGCCCTCAGATGCGCATTTTTTTAAGTTTGATATTTCTTTGAGAATCCCACTCTCTTTATAAAGGCTCTCTACTCTTGCAATAATTTTGTGGTCCGTGTTAGTATCCCTGATTGTATCGCACAATGACGGATACTGTGTGCACATAGAAATTAAAATACCACCAGGCAGGTCAAGAAAAAGTGGAGTAGTGCCGCACAGGTTTGAGTAGTTATGTATGGAATTTGTTTCAATATCGTCATCGAGCCCTAGCATTGCAGTGGTATGAGAAAAAAGTTTCTTGTAATTGTGATAGACTAAGCTTTCCTTTCGTGCCTTGAGGTACCCTAAGTGAACATCAATAAGATTCAAGGACGCAAGGCTAAGTAGTTCTTTGTCATTTTTGAATAATATCTGAAGCAAAAGGTATACGCGCGATGGTAATATCACATCTAGCGACTCGACTGGAACGATTTGGCGGTTGTTTTTAAGCATAAACTTGAAAATTTGGGCACTTCGCAAGATCAATTCCGTTAACAATCTTCTGTCAACACAATCTTGGAGAACCTTGGAATTCAATGACACGTTAGGGAGGAGATCATGGTTAAACGCTAGATCGTGGAGAAATTCTTCCGCCACGAGTGGCAAATGTGCTTTCATGATCACCTCACTCTCTGCTGATAGCCTCTTAAGTAACACAGAAACCAAGTTTACCAACGTATCTTGCGAAATAGAGCCCTGCTGCAAAACCAAAGGAATTAGTCTGAGCAGTTTTGCCACAAGATCGTCTTCCTCGATTCCCATAAGCAGTACGATGAACTGGCACAAGCTATCTCCCCCCTGTACATTAAACCGCCTCTTGTTGCTAAGTATGAGTAAAGTCTCTATGCAGTGGGAGATAGTCGTACGCATACTGCAGCGATTGCTTGAACCCAAGTAACATTGAAATAGCTCAAGCATGGGAGTTTCCACTTTATCAATACACCTGAGTGCATGCAATATATTCTCATGTTTATCGATGTTGATTTCTGAAACAATCAGGCACAATGTCCTGAGCGCAATGATGCACTTTTCCAAATCTTCGATCGGCACCGATGACGAAGTGTTTAAGGCCTTAACCTGACATGTAATTTCATGTATTAAACCGAGAACAAAACTTTCGTCTCCTAGTAACTTGAACTTGAGATCTTTGTTTCCAATAAGTGATTCACTTAGTGTAGTTGAATATTTCAAACTACTGCTGGTGCTGTGCACCTTGGATTGGCCGCTATCGAGGGCCATAGCAAGATTTAAATATTATGAGTTTTTAGAAATTATTGTCACAAAATCTACTGACAACTTGGCAGTACCATTAAAAGCTGTGGCAATTTTAAGGAAGGGATCAAAAAAAGGTAAATTTCATGCCACTGCATGCCACTGCATCTCATTAAACCCTACGTAAATACTCTACATAGAAAGATTTGTTTTGGACTGGTTTCTAAAATTGAATTTAATAATACTCAGATCTTCCCTCTCCAGAATTTCTGCAGCTCGGCAGCACCTTTACCTTCTTTGATCGATTTGCTCACATTGCAATCGGCTTCGACCCTCTTTGGAATATAAGCCAAAATACTTTCTAAATTTTCATCTTTGGGCAACCTGACTACTCCATTCTGATCTGCAATAATGTAATCACCAGGATTGATAACAATCTTTTCTTCTTTATCAATTCCGTTGACTTTCACGTCTAATGGTACATTAATACCAACCACTTTGAGAAGTGGCCCCGGGGCAGCGGTACCAACAGCATATGACCACACGGGATATTTCAAATCGTTATGTTCAGCCAAATCACGAATACGACCCAAAATCACAGAACCCTGTGCCTTGCGATACTGGGCCCGGGTAGACATCAATCCTCCATACATTGCATTGTTAACTGTAGTGTATGGAGCCATGGTCAATTGCTGCTCCAAAGGGAGCCCAATCACTACCATTGATCCTTCAGGAACCTCATCTATATAAGATTGCGGAACAGCTGGCCGGGGGTCTGATTTGGGAGCGTACAAGACGGTGTATGCGGGTCCAGCAGCAGAAACTGCGCCATGGACGGGCGATTGGTTCACTAAATTGGGAATGAATCCTCCATTTTTAACCCCATGTTGCTGTAAAGCATCAGAAACATCACAAGGAGTATATTTAGCTAGTGTTTTGGCGAAGCTCATAAGTGGTCTAAACATTAAATTTGCTCCGCATTTCGGATTTTGTGTTATATACGACCAGAAGGAGAGCGAACCAAAGTTCTGGTATTTATTAGTCGCAAGAAGACATCATTGATTCAAGAAAAATGTTCTTTGGCAGCCTATAAATCATCATTCTAACGGTCTCGCTTCCTTCACTATGCATAAATTGAGTTGATCACTGACTATCTTCTATCACACTATTTAATTTAAAGTCACATGTACCAAATCCGAATACCGAGCGCCTTAATCATCTAAACTGATTCTACCCTTCAACTTATTGTATCTTTCCATCTGGTCCAGGGCTATTCCATCCGCCCCTGCATCCTCGGCATGGGCAGAGAAGCTTGTAGGCGACCTTATCTTGTGCCCAATCTCACCTTCCTTTACCTTTTCTTCCATAATAACGACAGTTTTAGCAACCTTGAACCTACGTCCTAATTTCGAAAGAAAATCGGGGCTCAACATGTAGTCTCTGGTTATCACGCTGTCCGCAACTCTTGGATCATTTACATCGTTCAATATCGATGCTAGCACTTTCGGTGAAACGACTGTTTTAAGCGATTCCGATGCTTCCTCCTTCTGGCCTTGATTGAAAAGATCCTTCCGCTGTTTGAGTTGGCGCACTGCAAGGGAATTGTGGATTTTTCTTGTGTCAATCGAGTTGGATTGTATTTGCTTTCCTAGGTGATTAATAGACTTCATAAATTGGTCATTATAAGTAGATGTACCTGCCTCATGTGGATCGAATCCATCCTTGCCTTCTGGAATCTTGCCTCCGAGCTTTTTGGTGAGATATGCTGGATCAAACAGATCGTTACTTAGCTTAACAGATGGATGGCTCTGTGTCCGCTCTTCGCCCTGGCTTTTCTCAAATCTTTCTCTTAAATCCTGTGGTGGTAGTTGCTTTACCTCCTGGGTCCTCTGAACAACCTTAGGGGCATTCTCAGAAACCACTTTCGTGAGCTTTCTTGATTTCGATGCTGTATTGCCCATGTTTTTTTACGTAAATTTTCAGCAGCCTCCTCTTTATTCAAATAGTACTACAGTTTTCTATCTAATGTACAATGCATTCATTTAACTACTCCTTCTTCTTCTTTTTGTCTTTCTTGTCTTTCTTGTCTTTCTTTTCCTTCTTCTCCTTCTTGTCCTTCTTTTCGCTCTTATCCACCTTAGCCTTCTTAACGACCTTGCCACTCTCGTCTACGGTCTTTGAAGTGTCTTCTTCGCTCTCAGAGTCAGAAACGTTCTTGGGATCAGCTTCATCGTAGTCAGATGCGTGATAACCCAGCGCAAAGTGCCTCATCCTCAATTTTTTGACCTTCTTTACATCTTTTCTAGGGATCACGACAGCAGAATGGTCGATTTCTGGGATCAGAACTGTCTCGCGTATGTTGTAAAATCTCGAGAACTCGGTGTTCTGTGCAAGTGGCTTATAATGCTTATTACGCTTAACCAAAACGGAGTATTTGCTAGCGTTTGTGGAGCCTGTAGAAGATGTCGATATGAAATCTTCTGTTACTTGATATGATTTTTTGTCACCACCAACCTTGAATGATGCCGGGCCTTTGGCAATGGACTTTGCTGTAAATGAAACTGGAAGAGTCTTCAAGTCTCCGATAGGAAATCCCTTTGGGACTTTAATCAACCAAAGCTCTCTATTGTCATCCAATTTAGAAGGGAAGTTGGCAGAAGTATCTACCTTTTTGAACGACTTAGGAGGCTCGTAAGCTTCAAAATCAGACTCCTCGGAGTCGTTGATGTATTCCTCTGACTTGTATGCCGCCATGTTCGTTACAATTTTTTTTCTTCAACTGCACCTCATCTCACTTATGATTATGCGCACGTGACATGGAACGTGATGCTAACGTCCCTTTACACTCCAAGTTCGTTTGCGGTCATTCCCTACTTAAGCACGTAGTGGGCATGGCTAATACTGATTGAGCTCATAGATTTAAAGAGAGCTGTTTCTTTCTAGAAGCACGTGTGATATATAATCTTACAATATTCAATTGATATAGTTGATGTACTATTTCCTCAATATATAAAAGGTATACATTTTAAAGTGGAAAGTTCATTACCGAAAACGGATATCAAGGATTGGATTTTGCTCACCAGGAGCGTAATGAATGACTGTAGTTGGATGCATGCAATGCAAGTGTATATGCTAGGGAGAGTATTAGTTAGATGCAATTAATTTTGGGGCAAAAGATCGTGATAGTTGGAATCCACTGCATGCTTTTATTGAGTTTAGTTCAGTAAGCCCATGAAGCTTTACTTGAAGAAACTCAAAAATCTTCTGAACAAGGAGTTGGTAGACTCCGAGTAGTCGACAGTAGCAGCGACCTCAATCAACAAAGTCACGTCGTAGCCCTTGGAACCACTTGGGCATCTTGCTTTCTTGCTACCACCGTTAAAGTAAAGGTGGTATGGAACGGTCTGGTTCAAAGCAGTGCTGTTCAACGTAGTTGCATTGTAGATACCGGTAGAGTTGAACTTGCTCAACTGTGGCAAGATAGTATTGTTGGAGTAAAGGGATTTGGTTGAATTGGAGAAAACTGGACAAGCTAAGAAGGAAGTCGAGTTTTTGAAAGTCAACAAAGAGTGGGAAATACCAAAGCCTGTAGTTGCGGTTTTGTTCTTGGCAACAGTCAATTTGTTGTGCGCATCAACGAAAACGGAGGTACTTAATGGTGGCTGACCGCTGTTCCCTGAAGAGGCCTTGCTGGCATTCTGGACGCCTGGTGGGTTAGTGTAGTTGACGGTATTGTTGCCAAATGGAATGTTCAAGGTGTAACCACCGTTAGCTTTGATTTGGCCAATGAACAACGACTCATCAGCATTCAAGATCAAATCTTTACCGTCAAACTTCACCAAATTATATTTGAAGTCTTCACCCTTGTGCTGGGCAATAAGGGTAAAAGTTGGCGAAGTTGCTTGGTACAACCGCTTCGACCTGTCAACAGGGAGAGCCTCCAAGAGGGCTGCAAAGAATACGAATGAAAAAAGCGATGTAAGCTGCATAGTTGATTGTGTTTGTAACTGATCGAGTACCGATTTGGATGTTACTTTGAATTAGTGCTGGTTGACTTACTCTGTTCGGACAGCGGATCTAGAAGGTTTAAATAGTCGAAACTTGTTTTCACCCATTTGCTGGCTGAGTATTTTGCAATCGTGAAAATAGAGCGTGATTGCTATCACAAAACCGTTTTGTGAACAATTCTTCTTTCCATACAGAGCTCTACGGCGATTGAAAAAGGGGTATATCCTATTTCATCCGCGGAAGTTAGCCTTTTGGTCGAAAGATCAATGAAGTCAGCGCATTTGCCCGAGACACTTGTTGCTACCATACCTTTTCTGCATCTCCGGAAGAAGTGGATGATGTCGGCCACTTCGGTACCCGACATTACACAAAGACACAAAAGCAATTTTCCGCATTAGGCCGACCATTTAACTAATTGGGTTAATTACACAGTTCGCCAGAGCTATTGCAACGTCAATCTGATTCAACTGCGTAGAAGCTTGACCATTCGTTTAATTGCGTACGAAAGTGAGATAGAAATTCTTATTTAATACAATAGGTTTCCCACTTTCGCACATACTTTAGTGAATCCAATGTGAGTTTCAGAACGCCTCCACAAAATGAGAGGCGAACGATACCTCATGGAATGGGTTAGGGACTTTTCGCGTTACGCCATCCTTTCCGTAATGCTCCCATTTATTCCGTAATTCGTCGAATGAGCAAACACAGATGTACTTGCGGTTCAATCATCTTGTCATAACCTTGCCAGACCAAATGCTCTAAGTTTCTATGGGCGTGGAGTCTATAGAGACGAGGTTGGGTTGGAAAATATATGGTTTCTTTCTGATATCCCAGGCCTACCTGTAACATTACCATCAAGCTCCCTTCTGTTAATTTGCCAGTATCGAAGTTAACTTTAGGAAAAGCTGCATCCCAAGCCCACATGACCACCGGTTAAACTGGTCCGTATCTGACTACATACAAAGTCAAAACATCCAAAACAAGAATAGTAAGATGCCTGATGTTGGCTGTACAGAATTGGAAATAGGAATCATAGTTTCGGATGCTCATTACAGATGTCTTAGATGCTTTGTCGTTTGACTTGTTCATAGACTAGTTTACACGTTTGGGGTCAGATGAACTTTTTGAAGCTACTCCTATTTTCACAGCTGGGCAAGTTTTAAAACACCAGACTATTCCTTCCTTTTGGATTTGATAATTTCGGCACATAAGAAGTGGAGCAGATATCGGAAAGATCCGCAATTCTTTGTATAAATTATGTCGAGACAACGGACTGCGTCCTTGAGTGGTGATCTTTCAGTTGTATTTTTCGACTCACAAGTTGGTTTCAAATTTCAATTAATTGGATGGGTAAATAGCAAATCACAGGAAACTTCGGTAGCATATGTGTCAGTTTCCTCCAAACGCTTTACCTTCTAAATCATTGCTCTGTACTTTGTCATACACTGTTTTTAAATTTAAACTTGAGGCAATTATTTTAAGATGGCCCATTTCACATGCTTTCTCATATACAGCTAGTGACTACATCGTACGTCTAATTCTACCGTATCAATATTAAACATCCATATAAATAGGTGTGAGGAAGGAATATTTACTGTAATTACAATTCAACACCTGGTGGGCAACCCAAAGCACCCTTCAAGGTACCGTAGATGGTGAACTGCAAGGAGGTCAAGGTACCGACCATGACCAATCTGGTTGGCAAACCAGCGAAGGAGCCCTTAACACCCAACTGACCAGCCAATTGGGCCAACAAGCCGAGAGTGGACTGACCTGGAGCCTTCTTGGTCTTGTTGACCTTAGACAACAAGGTGTCAGCAGGCTGAGAAACAATAGCAGCAGCACAACCAGCAATAATACCAGCACCCAAGTTGACACCGGTCAAAGCAGTGCTGGACAAGTCCTTCTTTGGAGTTGGGATAGCAGAGAAGATAGACTCAGCAGCTCTCTCGAAAACCAAGAACTTAGCGATGTTGTATGGAATCTGCTTGAACAAGATTGGGGTGAAACCGTTGTAGAAAGAAGAAACACCCTCCTCCTTGGCAATTCTGGCGAAACCACCAACCAAGCCGTTAGCGAAGGTTGGCTGGGAAACCAATCTAATTCTGGTGGCCTCCAATGGGCACAAAGCAATGTCAGCAAAGAACTCAGCCAAAGCAGCGGAACCAATGAAAACAGAG
The DNA here is from genome assembly GCA_003707425.3 of Kodamaea restingae. Taxonomy (NCBI): domain Eukaryota; kingdom Fungi; phylum Ascomycota; class Pichiomycetes; order Serinales; family Debaryomycetaceae; genus Kodamaea; species Kodamaea restingae. The sequence continues at coordinate 25,136 of PPJA03000011.1, forward strand.
TTCTTGTAAGTCTTGGCAGTGTCGTAACCCAACTGCTCAATGAAGGTCTTCTTGAACAATTCGTAACCACCGAACTTGAAGGCACCCTGCATAGAGTAACCCAAAACGGTAGGACCCAAACCGGTCAAAAGAGCACCAGCACCCTCCTTGGAGATAACCTGTCTGAAGGTACCGACCATACCCTTGTTGTAGACAGTTGGCTCCAACTGGATCTTGGTCTTGACAACATCAATTGGAGTCATAGCACCGTGGGTGAGACCGCAACCCATAGCACCGGCAAGGGCGAAGGATGCATAGTCCTTGACAGAAAACTGTGGCAAAACTGGAGCTTCTTTAGTGGCCATTTCAGAAATTAGTAATAAAGAATGTAAAATTTCGTCGAGGAAAAAGTTTCTTATATAAATCCATTTGGAGTCCTCATTACTGTGCAAAATTTCTCGAGACAGCTCGGTGAAAATCGGGCAAAATAGCTTTTAACCGATTTCAACAAATATGATTGGCGGATCAAAAAAAAAAGCATCTCAAAAAGATATGTCCCGGAAAGAAACGCGATCATTAGGTAATATATGTCTACAACTTCCGTAATCCACGCGCACGTTTTTTTGCAGCCGACAATGTTATACAGGCATGCATTGTTATCAATTACGCTCTATTTCCAGACTAGTATTTCTTCGTATTCGATCCTTCAAACTCCATCAGGAGACCTGGCTTTCTCTAAAACTATGCCCAAAGACGTTAATGCACTCTCATTTCCTAATGCACTCATCGCCGCCTTTTGACTTGCGAACCGCTTATTAGTATCATATCCTACTCCAATCATCTTGTCATTTACAGTGACAGTTGCATGATACTCTTGACCAGCTTTTGACGTCTTGTATACGGGCACTAAGTGATGCTGACCCAAGAGCGCGTAGAGAGTGTTTTTTGCATTGCTCTCCATTCCGACTTTGTAACTCTGCAGTATAATTGGAACACCAGAAGCATCCAAGAGTACTGGTGGGACTTGCATTGGTCCACCTGGTACACCAGGAACCACGCTATAGCTCACAGGGCCATACAGCTGGGGAGTCTGTACAGCACTATTAGGAACCTTTGGCAAACTGCTTACTGGCTTTGCGATGTTAGTGTATGGGAGTGGATATTCCACTGGCCTTGAAGGAGGTGGTGGTTGTGAGGTTATAGGGTGCACTGGTTGGGGCATTTGCGCCATAGTATTTGGCAATACTTGACCATTTTCTGGAGATCCTGAACCATAATCCACATCCGTTTTCTTTATTTCAACTTCAGGAGGACCGCTGGATACATTTGCGGGGGGGATTGAGTTTAATGACGAATCCTGGTCTAACAGCAACGTTCCATTTTGCAAATCTCCATTTTCTTTGTGGAAATCGCCATTTTGCTTCAGTACGCTGTCAGCCATATGATTGTCCTTATCATAACCATCTTCAGCATGATTTATTATCTTTTGTAAAATTGCAACATTTTCAACAAGTAGAGTAGCAGCTCTTTGACAAGCTTCTTCTCGCGATGAGCTGCTTGTGCCTATTGTGGCCACTTCATCGTTAATTTTTAGCTCGACAACATGAGGTTCGTCTTGAATAGACTCATAAGCAACCGTTACACCGTCAAGTTTACTAACCAAAAAATCAACTTGTGCCTCAGCAAGACCGTTCAAAGGGTATTGTTCCTTTATAGTAGCAATTATTGGCTCAAACACTGCAGTAATAAACAGCGAAGCATATTCCAAGGAATAAGAGGTGCATATTCCACTCACATAGCTCGCGAAAATGTTACTGAATATCTGTAGCTTTTCGTCAAAAGATAATGTCTTGGAAAGGTTGAACTTGTATGCATCTACCATACCATATCCCAAGCTCAATTTAGCTAGAATTTCGTTTGATAGAATCTTCTCGTGCAATACATCTAACTCCTCAGGAAAAAGCCCAGGGTATTTTTCATCTAATGCCTCTAACAACGCCAACTTAAGAATTGCGCGTCCCTTAATAGCTAATTTTCCATTGTGTGCGAGGCTATTAAAACAGGTACCTTGCGCGATAGAATCAAGGAAGTCGCTAGGTTGGCGCAAAGACTTGTCTGTAAAAACACGAAGCAAAAGTACTTTATCCTCGATCTTCGGGAGTGGTGGAGGGTAGTCAGCTGAATATGAATAGCCTTTTTCCGACCCCGAATAGTTCAAAAATTGAGATAAATATTGGTCGTCCTCAGATAATGTCTTGAAATTTAGCTTTGATAACGTCAAAAGAAGTGGTACTTTCTTGTTGTCGAACAAGGTCTTCAACTTCACAGCCACTTTCATCTGCGTAGAGTTGACCAATGAAGAGACCCTATCATAGAGTACTTTGTTGTGGTAGACATAATCACCTTGGAACTTCAGTACAAGCTCAGTGTATTGAGAGCTTGTCGGCGCCTTAGACAAGACGTTGTTAAGTGTTGCTTGTATCTGAGAAATGTTACCCTTAACCTGGTGAAGGTCATCACTGAGGGAGAGTAGTTCTTGCGTTTCCATTTCACTTTCTTAAATAGAGGAGCGTTACCGAAGGTAACTGAGATGTCGATAAGATATCGATATTCGTAACCGACCTGGTCTACTTCGTTACGTGGATTCAATTTTTACGCACGGTTTTTTGGAAACAAGAAGTCGCGAATCACGTGAACAGCAAATAATACAAATCGAATGAGTAGGCAAAAGCTATACAATTGGACTTATATGAGTGATTTCAAAACTTCTGACTCTTTGAGGTAAACCGCCTCATTTTTTTTTTCGTATTGTGCTTGCAACTACAAATCATTTGCCACAGCAACTTACATCTACGCCTTTGGAATTTTGTACTCGAAGATGACCCTGGTTGTGCGGCTAATCCACTCAAAAATATTTCTTTTTAAATTTTTTTTTCACCGATCTAACCTTTTGCTCTTAAGGAAACAATAACCTTTGCAAGCTATCCAGATACATAATGTGGTGCTGACTATAACCGAATACTTCCCATTTGCATTCTTTATTAGTCCCCTCACTCCCTAGTGTTTTTTCCGAGTTAAGATTCCAACTATGAGCAACTACGAGCTGAAAGCCAATTACTTCGACGATAATTTCGTCCCTGGAACCACGCAAATCTTGTCCGCACAAGATGATTCCTCCATTGGCTCACAACAGACTTCAAGACCCTTGAAGAAAAACGCGAAAGGTGTGATTTTACTCCCGCAACCACTGGACTCACCAAATGATCCTTTGAACTGGTCATTTTGGCGTAAATCATGGCACTTCGTTTTAATATCCTTCATCACAGCACTTACGGCAGCAACCTCTAACAGTGCAAGTGCTGCTCAGGATTCCCTCAATGAGACCTATGGTATTAGTTACGACGCTATGAATACAGGCGCCGGTGTGCTCTTTTTATTCATTGGATGGTCGTGCATATTTTTGGCACCTGCTTCATCGTTATATGGACGCCGTATCACATACATCTTTTGCATCTTGTGTGGTGTACTTGGGTCAATTTGGTTCGCGGTATCCAAAAGAACTTCGGATACTATTTGGTCGCAGGCATTTGTGGGGATTTCAGAAGCTTGTGCAGAAGCACAGGTGCAACAGTCTTTGTCAGATATCTTTTTTCAACACCAGTTGGGATCGGTATTGACAGTTTATATATTAGCCACATCCGTTGGTTCATTTCTTGGTCCTTTAATTGCGCACATAATCTCAATGAACCAGTCCTTCAGGTGGGTGGGCTGGTGGGGAGCAATCATTTCGGGCTTAACTTTGATTGCCGTCCTATTCACATGTGAAGAGACCGTATTCGACAGATCAATGTACTCTGCAGTTTACGAATCTCAAGCTACTATTGGTAGGGTGGTGGAGGAAGAGGTTATAGAGAAATCAAAAGAAAATGACAGCGAAAAGGGGCTGGAAAACGCAGAAACGGGCTTCGCTCCTGAAAAAGACGACCATGGTGAAAATACTTTGGATAAATGCAATATGCCCGAGGAAAGCTCCTCTAAGAAGGATTCAGGTATTGAGTTCAAGGATTTCGATGAGGAAGCTAATGCGGACAAATTGCTTCCATACATCAAGCGTATTGCAATTATCACTCCTGCATCTTATTTGGAAGGACTTGGAATCAAGCAGTACTTACAAAGATTTGTTATCTACTTTAAGGTCTTCACCTTCCCCGCGGTATGGCTCTCTGGAATATTGTGGGGTTTGCAGGATGCTTACATGACGTTTTTCCTCACAACTCAGGATACATACTTCAGTGCACCACCTTGGAACAAGTCGCAAACAGGTGTAGCGACTATGAACGTCGCCACGCTCATTGGTGCGGTCATCGGGTGTCTTATGTCTGGAATTCTCTCGGATTACCACGTGCTTTGGTTGGCTAAGCGCAATAATGGTGTCTTAGAGCCTGAGTACAGATTGTGGTTGTTATTCATTACATTGGTCATTTCTCCAGTTGGTCTTATCATGTTTGGAGTAGGTTCTGAGAGAGAGTGGCCATGGCAAGTGATCTACGTTGGACTCGGTTTTATTGGTTTTGGCTGGGGTTCAATTGGTGATACTGCCATGTCGTACTTAATGGATGCTTATCCTGAGATTGTCATCCAAGGTATGGTTTGTGTCTCGATCATCAACAACACACTTGCGTGCATCTTTACTTTCGTGTGTTCATTGTGGTTAGACTCTAGTGGTACTGCTAAAACTTACATTGCATTGGCTGTTATAGACTTTGTCAGTATCGCATGTATTGTTCCAACGCTTTACTACGGAAAGACTTGGCGTAAAATGACCAAAAGACTTTACATCGAGCTTGTTGAGTTGACCCAAGGGTCAAACTAAACCTGTTGTTGGATGCTACCCAGCTAAAGGGTTGCTACATAAATATAGATTTATATGTTCAATTTAACATACTAATTACCAAGTTCGTAAGGGAACTGTACTCACTCTATTATGTACAAAGACGTACGAAGTGACAAAGTATCATTAGTTTTACATATTTTAGTGTTAGTTCTGGATTCCAAGGTTCAGAGAGATAACAGAACTGAAGGCTTCGAATGTGACAGAATAAGTCATAAGTCTGTTTCACAGCCATTTTCAGCCTTCCTTGAGTTAGCGTCATTCAACAATTCGTGAAAAATTCGACGAAATATTGACCTGCTCTTAGTCCTTCATTTCTTCTTGGGCACCTCCGTTCATGTACGCCTCCAACTCTGCATCCAACGCACTGGCATCCTTTTTCAAAGGCTTGCTTTTTCTTTCTCTGGGCTTGGGTTTTTCGCGTTCAACTTTGTGGGCTTTCACAGGGTTGCTCATGATACGATCAGCCAACGAGACCGAGTTCTCCACAATCAAAGTCTCGCCCATTGCCTTTCTACCGTTAAATTTGCTGACCGCCTCACGGTTACTCCTGGCATGGTCGCGCTGGAAACAAACATATGCAACACTGTCGTCCTTGTTGTCGAACTTCACGAAGTCAACTGGCGACACAGTTCCAAACAAATTGCTCAAATCTTCACCATTTAAGTCTGGATGGATGTTCTTAACCTTTAGGACTGGTCTGGAGCCTGCAAGTGATACTATATCCCTTGGCAAGCCAGCGTTGTTCCCGTTTGCGTTTCCAAACCCACTCACATTCAGGTTGCGTCCACGCCTTCTTGTATCTCTACCAGGCTTGTTTATTCCCCCTCTTTCTCTTCTGGGACCGGCCCGCGGACCACGTTCTCTTCTGCGGGGGCGACTTTCCTCTGGCTTGTCGCCGATTATGTCATCTAAGGATCTTTCTAAAATTGACTCTGACATGGTGCTGGAAACAAATTGATCTCACTAATTGAAAAATAGATTTTTCGTTCACCTGCAGGAAAACTTGCGACTATAGATAAACGTCATAGGCCAATAAACAGAAATACACTGTGGGTTCTTTCTTATTACGATGATTTTACAAAGTAAGATAATTCGAAAGTTACTATTTCTACATATGGTCAAGATTGGGCGCTCTTATAGTCTCATACTTCAATTTGTTCAATGTAATATCTAGAGATTCTGCTTCTTTGAATAAACTAGTAGCTTGTTTGTTCTTCTAGGTCCCCTTCTTTCCAATGTACTTGTAGCTTGGCTGTTCCTCATATCTAACACGTCCGTCGCCCAGAACTTGGCCCTTGATAAAGTCCAACTGTGACAACTTTGGCCAGTTCACAAACTGGTATCCATTCTTATTGATGTATTTCATGCTCAGAACATTGAAAATGAGCGCAGCACCAATCAAGAAAATATTTCTCCAGTCACTAATACTTCCCCTGGGAAAAGCGATTAACGCAAAAAGCACAAGGAAAGACGTTCCAAGTAAATATGGTAACAATTGAACATGAGGCGGTCTGCGGTCAACAAATGGAGAAACATTGGCATCCTGGTATGGACGGAAAGTTCCTAAAAACAAGTCGTAGGAGTCTTGACGAGATCCGTCACTGTAGTTGTTCTTGTAGTAACGGGTAATCGAGTTGATCAAGTCGTTGAAAGCACCCTTCTTAGTTCTTCTTCCAGTTCTGGTAAAGTCCGTCTTTAAAGCACCCGTACCAGAGTACGCGCAAGAAACAGCATCAGCATTGTCGGCCCAGAAATTTTGGAAGTGAAGATTGAATGTAGCATCAAAGACTTCGGGAAGCCCTGAGTTAACAAATTGCGTCTTCAAAACCTCACGAGCAATCGTCGATTGTACAACGTTCGTTCTGTCCAAGCAGTCCATACAATTAGTACGCACGATCTTGCTCTGCACCGTAACCACCTTGCGCAGTTTCAAGTCGAATTGAAAAAAGTTATCAGCGCGATAGCCCAATTCGCTAAGGTGTTCAAGGAGGAGGCCAACCCTATGCCAGCGCATGTTGCGACATTCGTGGTGGAAATCAAAGTAGATATAGTGTACTTTCTCCTTTAAGCCAGCTGGGAGATTTTTTACTGCGCCTTCGTAGCTATCTTTGACAGGCTTTTCGTAACCCTTCTGGTTCACCAAGTTGACACAGTAGGTATCTCCATATAATTGAGTCTGCTCGTTAAAGTGCTTAGCTGTTGCATCCAAAGACAGTTTCAGCGAAATCACAAGGTTAGGCTTGTACTTGAGATTGTTAATCTCGGACCAAAAGACTGGAACAGATCCTCTAGTTTGCAAGAGGGAATAAATTTGGCCCTTGTCGGTAGCAGTAAAGATCTGCTCCGTTTCATTAAAGTTGGCCACGTTACCCTCATCGTCAACACCACGGCGGAAGTACCTTGTGCCTGCACGCTGGATGCTACGGCGGGTCAAAAGAGCAAATTCAAATGGGTTTCCGTGTGAATCAGCGTTGAATGATTTGAAGTAACCATAGATAATAGGAGTCACAAATTGTGGGGCATGCTCCAAAAACTCCTGCAGAAGGTAAGAGTTCCACCAGAAACGCTCGTCATATGTCAAATCGGTCGTGGTGTATTGTCTCTGTAAAGAGTTAGTCAAATCGTAAGTGTTACCGACTGAAAAGTAAAGTGTCGCGTTGTCCAAATGATTCCTCAAAAGGGCTAAATAGTGCTCCTCTTCTTTTGCAACTTCGGTACCACTGGAGCCGCGTGCCAAAGAGTAAATCTTGTATCCTGTAATGTGACCAATGTTATTTCCTAACACCGATCCAGTTACCTTGTGGCTGGTTGCAACAATTAAGTACTTGTTCACCTTCAACTTGATAGTACCTATGATAGCGCTAACAACAGACTCTCTAGTCCCGATGTCCAACTTGGTGTAAGGCGTGGGAAGCTCTTCAGAAACACTTGAAGAGGTAGCTGAGACATAGAGGTACTGCTTCTCATTGTAGAAGACATGAGTCCCGTCGGATGCAATTGAGTGGTAAAGCATGTGGTTTTATTTTTAAAAAAACGCATAGAATACGAGCATAAAATCAGGAGTTTTGGCACATGCTACTAAATTCAAGTACGAATAACTCTAATCTAGCAATTTTCTATGAATGCAACATTTCAAATCTATCCAATGCGTGCAGGTGCGAATTCTTGCTTGGTTATGGACAAAAAAGGTCTAGTCTTAGGGGGATTCAAGATCAAGAGTTGAAAATTATACTGTCTCTAGATTATAAATACTCCTAATTTTGGCCACCACTTTACAGTTGGCTTGTAAAAACACGTACTTCTTTATTTGTTGCTGTTGTGAATTGCATTTTATGTTTTTCAGTGAAAACAGTCATTGGGACCGTTGAGTGCACAGAGAGAGAAACATATGTACTGATTGTACATCTACTTTTGTTTGTCTTTTAATCAGTACAACCTCTTTTCCTCCGTATTTTCTAACCCATTTATCGCACCCTTCTTTTATCGCATACATGCCCAACCATTACGAGGTGCTAGGTATCAGCTCCTCTGCTAGTTCCGCTGATATAAGGAAAGCGTTCCGGAAGCTCTCCCTTAAATACCATCCGGACAAAACGAAAGAGGCCCTGGATCATGACATGTTCATCACGGTAAATAATGCCTACGAAGTTTTGAGCAATCCAACCTTAAAAGCTGAATACGACCGCAAAACATTCGCTACTCAGCCACGGTCCCTGGGTCAATCGTTTACCCATACCTATTCTCAAAAGTTTTACCCGACTTATAGCACTACAAGTACCACCACCAGCACCACCACAAACTGGTTTAGTAAGAGCGGGGGCTATTATGCGTACTACCAATCCATGCGCAGCGACAACTCACAGAAGGCTGCAGATGAAGAAAGAGCGCGTGCAAAGGAACGCCTCCAACAAGAAATGCTACAACGTGCGCGTGCTGAAGAAAACAGGAAACGAGCAGAGATGAAAAGAGAACAAGAAGAGTTGAAGAAGCAAAGAGCCAAAGTTGACGAGATAATACGGGAACGGCAAGAATCAAATCTCAAAGACAAGAAGCTGTCTTTGGATCTGGAGCAAGACCAGGGTAATACCTTTGAGGTTGATTCCCAGCATAATAATTTCTCACCACCCCCTAATCAGAGGCCAAACACTTCATCTAAATCTTTTCATGCGCATTCAACCTCCTCTTCCACATTTGCAGAATCCCATTCAAATCAACGATCGGCTTTTGCAAACTCGACCCAATTTGCCGAAACTCCAGGTGCAAAACAGGCACCCAACCAATACACTGCTAAAAGTCCTGAGCAATTTCCTTATTCCTCGGAAAATAGTGAAAGCATTCACGTTGAATCCGTTGGAGACTCGGAGCATCCAATAGTTCTCGATGATGACGAAGAGGATAAATTTTCTACAGCCAACAACTCGGGAATAGACCATGCACCAACCAGCAAAGACAAATTACATGGAAAAGCAAATAACGGTATACCTACCAGTGAAGGCTCGATGCCTCATAAATCAGGTCAGCCTATAGATCCGAATCAGCCATCGACGATCAATTATCATGATGAGGAAATTCAACGCAGGATGAACGAGTTGTTGAATGATCGTTATGTCAGACCTCGCAATGAGCCCCAGTGGGCACGGCGCAAATCTGCACTGCCATTGAGGTCGGCATATCCTGAGACTGGTCGGAGAGGATCTACTGGAGGGCAAAAGAAACAAAAGACAGAAACGGCTTTTGCTTTTGAAGACATGTACAAAGATTTAGACGATGCTGATCGCTGCGACCATGTGGACATGGATGATATGTGGCAAACACTTCCCGGCGAATTCAAGAGGACCTCTGAAGTGAATAATCACGCCAAAAGACAAAAGTTCGAGTACACAGATGGTCACTCGGCCGCTGAAACTGTTTTCACACCCGTAAATAAAGTCTCTCTGGAGAGGCTGCGGTTGGACTCATTCAGAAGAGACTATGTCGTAACGCACAACGGGATACCACCTGCACTACCAAATGCTGTATTTGATACCGCTTATACGCGTGAACGGTGGGACGCGTATGTTCGCTCAATTGAAGCTTATCGCTTCAAATTTCTGCAGTATAAAACGGGCGTTATTGCTTATCAGTATGAAAGATCTAAGAAGGATGAGCAGTACGGTGCACAGATCAACAAAAGTCTTCAGTTTTTCGAAGTCTACCAGAAAGCCCTTCAGCTGGATGCAAGGGTTGCTCAAGATTTTGCAGAGCTGTTAATGGCTTTCAACGGTATCATGAGTGTCTATAAACAGAATTGCAACTGGGTTTCTCGGGGGATTAGGCTGGAAAGACAGTGACGTGTATAATACAATTTATAGAGATTTACCCTGTAGTTTTCGTATTACATGACGCGTTAATGAACTTTGAGATCGGCTCATAAAATTTCAGAATTTCAAGTCCAAACAACGTATCTTCGTGTTGGTATAGCTTTATGTAGATCGAATTCAGAATCGCACTTGCCCATTTGACCTGTTTTTCTAAAGTTTACATAACCTCATTAGTGCATTTATTTTTCGCGACTACACCGTGTTATGCTCAACGACCGTCAACTACTCCTATTCATAGGACTTTTGTTCCATTTCTTCTACCTATGGTCAATCTTCGACATCTACTTTGTTTCGCCCTTGGTCCATGGCATGCAACACCACTTGTCCACGTACAAAGCACCTGCAAAGCGCTTGTTCCTTATAGTTGGTGATGGACTCAGAGCTGACAAAACCTTCCAACTTCTTACGCATCCAGAAACGGGCGAGTCTAAGTACTTGGCTCCGTACTTGCGTAATATTGTCCGTACAGAGGCCACTTGGGGAATCTCCAATACCCGTATGCCAACAGAGTCGCGTCCTGGCCACGTTGCAATGATTGCAGGTTTCTATGAAGACGTGTCTGCAGTCACGAAAGGTTGGAAAGAGAACCCAGTCGACTTTGATTCATTTTTTAACCAACTGAAACACACCTACTCATTCGGCTCTCCAGACATTTTACCAATGTTCGCGTATGGTGATGGAGTAGTTCCAGGCAGAATCGATGTTTGCATGTATGGACACGAGTTGGAAGATTTTACACAGGCTTCTACAGAACTTGACGCTTTTGTATTCGAGCACTTTGACGCACTTATGCACAACTCGACTACTAATGCCACTCTACACGATGAGTTGATGCAAGATGGTAACGTATTCTTTTTGCATTTACTTGGCCCAGACACTGCCGGTCATGCCTACAGGCCTTATTCAGCGGAATACTATGACAATATCGAGTACATCGACCGGCAATTGGAGCAATTGGTACCACGCATCCACGAATTCTTCGGTGATGAGGACACTGCGTTCGTTTTTACGGCGGATCACGGTATGTCGGACTTTGGTTCCCATGGTGACGGTCACCCAAACAATACGCGTACTCCATTGATTGCTTGGGGGGCCGGTGTAAGGAAACCCGTTAAGATCACCGACTTGGAGGACCCCGAAGCCCAGATCGCCAAGCAAGATCCAGTCAACTGTGGGTATGAAGCAGACTACTTTGACACTTGGGGATTCAATGATATTGTGCGTAATGATGTGAAGCAGGCAGACATTGCGCTGCTTATGGCATATTTAATTGGCGCAAATTACCCGGCTAACTCAGTCGGTGAATTGCCATTAAATTACATCGACACTGATGATGCCACGAAAGCCAAGGCCTTGTACAAAAATGCCCTTGCTATCATCGAACAATATATTGTTAAGGAAAAAGAGGTTTACGAACACCAGTTCAAGTTTAAGCCATATAGCCCCTTCCAGAGACAACCTATTGTCGAATACAGAGCTAAGATTAAAGCTCTCATCGAGAAATTAGACTCTGGCAATACTGAAATATATCCAGAAACCATCGAGTTGATTGAGGAATTGATGAAAGCTGCATTGGAGGGCTTGACTTACCTCCAAACTTATAACTGGCGCTTGCTTCGTACTATCGTGACTTTAGGTTTCTTTGGCTGGATCGTGTACTCGTTCAACATTTTCTTGAGACTTTTCATCTTGACCGAACAGGAAAAGAAACAATTAACTACACAGAGCAAGAATTTTGGCTTTATTGAGATAGTTTTCTCTGCGATGGCAGTTGCCATCACCTACGTCTTGCTTTACCAAGATTCTCCATTCAACTACTACATGTATGCCGCTTTCCCATTATTTTTCTGGTTTACAATCGCAAAAGAATCGCACTTTCTTGTCCGTGGAATCAACTCGCTATTCGATGGTGTTTCCCTGGTAACAAAGGTACTCATTTTCATGTGTTTCTTGGGAATGTATGAAGGAATTGTGTATGGATTTTTTGAAAGATTCATGTTCTCCGTCTTGTTCTTCCTTATTGGTTTATATCCTAATTTTGTGAAGGGAGGTAATGTCACTGTTTTACAAAGGATCTTGTGGTTCATGACTTGTGTTGGAATGTGCGTATTTACAAATTTGAACCCAGTCAAAGTGGAGAACTTAACCCAAATAAACGTTGGGGCAGTTGCTTCAATGATAGTTGGTATCGTTGGGTTCTTGAAAGTTTCGCAGCGCCCTGCAGTTCAAAGCCCGCAAAAAATGCTTATTTTAGCTCAACTTGCCAATATTCCCGTCATTCTCTTCGCAACAAATGTCTCTGTGGTGTCCCTACAAGCTAAGGAAGGTTTGCCATTGCACTCGCAAGTTCTTGGTTGGATATCATTCGTTGTATCACTTGTGTTATGGCCCGTACTTCATTCAATGTACCCTTCAAGGGATTACCACTTGCGTTTACTTTTGATATTCCTCACATTTGTGCCAACCTTCGTAATTCTTACGATATCATTTGAATTGTTGTTTTACGTTGGATTTGCACTTGTTCTTTTACAGTGGTTAGTTATTGAAAGCAATCTCAAGATCTCGCGCACAGATATCAAAAAAGCGCAGGATTCGAAAGGAAAGCTACCAGACGGGTATTGGTTACAAGTTATTAGAATCTCCATCATTGGATTCTTCTTTTTGCAGTTGGCCTTTTTCGGTACTGGTAACGTCTCGTCTATCTCGTCATTCTCATTAGACTCGGTCTACCGGTTAATCCCTATCTTTGATCCGTTCCCTATGGGCGCATTGCTCATGCTCAAGCTCATCATTCCGTACATCTTATTGTCAACTTGTCTAGGAATCATGAGTCATACATTGGAGATCAGAAAATTCACCATCTCCACTTTGATCATTTCTACAAGTGACTTCCTCTCACTCAACTTTTTCTTTTTAGTGAGAACTGAGGGATCATGGTTAGATATCGGAGTGAGCATCTCAAACTACTGTTTAGCCATCTTGTCATCATTGTTCATGTTAATTTTGGAATTGATGAGCTCGGTTGTTTTGAGAGGTGTTGAGCTTGAAGAGAGCGAAAAGAAGCATGAATAAATTCAAACCATAATGAGATGAAGGTTACTAAAGAAAAGGTTTTATATAGTAAATGGTTCAAAACCTAAAACATTACATACACTTTAAATATATAAATGTGCGATAAGGCTTATTTCTCTCGTGTGTTTTTCTGTTGTGACTCAATCGGTTCAAAAAAATTAGATACTACACCATGAGCCAAAGACATGTTTTGATGATCGATAACTACGATTCCTTTACCTGGAACTTGTATCAGTATTTACATCAGTCGCCTTTATGTGGAAAGGTAGACGTCTACCGTAATGATCAGATTGATATCGAAACCATTGAGAACGAAATCAAGCCTGATATAATTTTCATTTCCCCAGGTCCAGGCCATCCTAGCACTGATGCCGGCATATCCAAAGTTGTCATAGACAAATTCAAGGGTAAATTACCCATTTTCGGTGTTTGCATGGGTCAGCAATGTATTTTTGAGGTTTTTGGTGGTGAGGTCTCGTTTGCTGGAGAAATTGTTCACGGTAAGACCACAACTATCAAGCACGATAATAAGGGGATGTTCGCAAATGTTCCGCAGTCGGTAGCAGTTACCAGATATCACTCTTTGGCTGGTTCACTTCAGAGTTTACCCGAGTGCTTGGAAATCACCGCGACGACTGAGACCGATCCTTCAATTATTATGGGTGTCCGCCATAAAGAGTACACAATTGAAGGTGTACAATTTCACCCAGAGTCAATCTTGACAGAGTCTGGTCAAATAATGATCGACAACCTTTTGAGCATTCATGGAGGAAAGTGGTCTGATTCTGACACTCCATTAAAGCCTAAGGAGAATATGCTCGTGAAGATCTATGAGCAACGTGTTAAGGATTACGCAGAACAAATGGAGCAACCAGGTCAAACTTTTGAGGACTTACAAACTGCTTACGATCTTGGAGTTGCCCCAGAGTTGATAAATTTTTACGATAGGCTCAAGAAAACGAAAGACGCCTCCAAAACGATCATTCTCTCTGAGTTCAAGCGTGCATCCCCTTCAAAAGGTGACATTAATGTGAAAGCTCATCCGGGTACTCAGGGTTTAACTTATGCCAAGGGTGGCTGCTCTGCCATTTCTGTATTGACAGAGCCCAAATGGTTTAAGGGCTCATTGAACGACTTGTCATTGATCAGAAAGGTTATAAACAACGTTAATGAGAGACCTGCTATATTGAGAAAAGAATTTGTTTTCAACAAGTACCAGATTTTGGAAGCAAGGCTTGCAGGTGCTGATACTGTTTTGCTCATTGTGAAAATGTTGCAAGACGCAAAATTGTTACAAGAATTGTACAGTTACTCTCTCTCGCTTGGCATGGTCCCATTGGTCGAAGTGAACGACAAGGCAGAATTGGAAATAGCCTTAAAGTTGAACCACAAAGGACAAACTGCTGAGCCTTTGGTTATCGGTGTGAACAACCGTAACTTGACAACGTTCGATGTGGATTTGAAAACGACAAGTTCGTTGGTGGATGAGGCAAAATCAAGTTCGAGGCTGGGAGATGTCTTAATCTTGGCGTTGTCCGGGATCACCAGTGTTGATGACGTCAAAAAGTACAAATATGAGGACGGCGTAGATGGTTTTTTAATTGGTGAGAGTTTGATGAGGGCGGAAGAGAAGGGCGAAGCTGACAAGTTTTTGGACGAGCTTATCAATTGTTAAACGATAGACGAAACTGATCAATTTCAACGTAGGAATACATGTTAAATATTCTTATAAAAACTTATATTTGAACACATTGGAGAAAATGGATATCTGGATTCATTTTCCAAGCGCGGTTGTGTATATTGATTGTAAAAAATGTGTCTCCAAAAATCAAATTCTGAAAAATAGATAGACGCGTTTCAATATACTACAATGGAAGCCAGAATCGACTCAACTCTTTTAGAAGCCCACAAGGGTCAAGTGGTACGCGTAATGGGGAAATGTGATTCATTTGATCAACTGTCGAGATCGGGTATAATCATCGCTACTGGTCCTATCAACGTTTCCCTTCCTGACGGTGAAGACATGGTTGTGGGGCGCAATTATGAACTCACTGGAAAGTTATCTGTTGATGGACAGAAGATATCAGGCTACAAAGTCATGGAGTTGTCTAATAACTTGAACTTGGATGCTGCGCAAAAGATGGCGCGCTTCACGCACAAATTACCAGAGTTGTACTCTGACGCACAATAATGATTCTACATAGCAATGACCGGGATACGAGGAAAGTATGAATACAATTCACAGCTAATATCAATGTGGCCTTAATAGGTGAGTTTATTATAATGTATTCAAATCAAAACCTATCTTATAAACATTGTAAATCCTCTGCCAAAACCTGAAACCTCTTTTCGGAGCCTTCTTGCGCGTACTTCTTTTGTGCAATTAAAAGCCAGTTTCCCGCGGGAAATTGAACACCCGAATGCTTGAAGTTTCCATAAGCAATTGCTAGTCTGTAAGCGGATTCGCTGTTTGTCACTAAAATCTCACCAACACGGTCGACAAACTCAACTATAGGTTGTGCAGATCCTGGGTTTGTTTTGAAGGCAGACGTACGCACGTGGTTTGCGGATAAGTTGTAAACAAGGGATGCCACCATCATGATCGAAGTGTTGTAGAATTTGTGTGCTTTAGCCTCGTCACTTTGCGAAAGATACTTCAAAACCAGTTCCAATTTGTTAATCATTTCCTTGAAGAAATGATTGTATTCATACTTTCCATTCTCCAAAGGATCGACATAAAGTTGAACAAAAAGAATACTCTGGATCAAATTTGAAAGCGTCTTCAACAAAACGGTCAACAAAGGGAGTCGTTTTTCATTTATCAAGTCAAATCCCAGGTTGAGGGCGTGGAGAACAACTTCAGCGCCCTCTGTAGAGGAGAGGACATGTGCAGCGGTAACTCTCGGAACGGCGATTCTTAACAAGTCATACCCAACTAATCTGCTGGAAGGGGTCCAGCACTTCATTATTTTAGAGACATACTGGGTAATCAATTCTAAGGCTTCCTTAGAGCTGAGACTGATCAAATAAATATTGATAACTCCAATATCCAGTTCTGAGAACTTATTTGCGGTTTCCTGCTCCTCATTATATTTGACAACGCCCTTCATCATGCGCTCTGAAATGTAATCTTTGTACTCCATAAACGATGTTTCGGGGATAACCTTAAGTTCACGGTTCTTGTTGTAGCTGTCAGAATATGGTGTCTCGACAGGACCCAGCTGTTGATCTAAGGAAATGCCTTCGGTATTTTTGTGGATAAATTTGACAATATCTTCAGTGTATGATGATGGTAATTCATTGTCTGCTAAAAAGCGTTGGGCAACGCTGTATGGGTTATCCGTTACATTGAATGGCAATTTCAAAGGGGGCTCTCCCTCTTTGACGTCAACATCAAAAACATAGTCCCACATTTTTCCAGCAAACTCTTTCTTTTCAGAAGTTTTTGATGATCCCACAACATCTCCAATTTTGATCCACTCCCCACTAGCCCATTGGTGTGCCTCTATCACTCCTTCAGGAGATTTGACCATTATAACCGCTCCTTCCTGTTTTCCTGGGTGCGAAAGTGCGCTGTAGTCAGGAATATCTGTTTTCTTTAAATCATCAACGGATTGCTCCGCGATACTCGAATTTTGCACAGATTGTCTGAATTCATTGAGTTCCTCTTCCAGAGCTTGACGGCTGGGCTCACGACTAAACACGCGGACTGTTTTGTCTGAGCACCCCACACAAAAGTCACCATTGTCCATTGGTGCAACACACCATACGGAAATACACGGAAGTGTAAGAACCTGCAAGATCTTGCCATCACGCCAAACTCTCACAGTGCGATCCTCACCAGTGGAAACTAAGTCGCCATTAGGCAAAACATTAACATCGTAAACAAAGGACTCGTGACCAATCAAAGTTTGTAAAACTTTCCCGGTATCCATGTCCCAGATTTTAACAGTACCGTCGTTTGATGCCGATGCAAATGTCTTTGAGCCTGGTAACAATATTAATTTCCTCACAACGTCGTTATGGCCATTGAAGTTCTTCACTTCATGCGAGCCCAGCCATAACCTAATTGACCTATCTGCAGAACATGTGAGGTATTCACTGTCACCGACGATTTTTACATCCCAGACAGCAGCTTGGTGCCCTTTCAAATCATATTTCACTTCCCGTGTCTTCAAATCCCATATTTTTGCCGTTGTGTCCCAAGATCCAGAGGCAATTTGACTGTAACTATAATCAAGAGAACAGATATTGCCTTCGTGTCCGATCAATTGGTACTTGGTGGGATCCTCGGAATTCGTAGAGGGAAAATCTGAAAGGTAAATCATTGCGTCCTGGCCTGCGTTTGCAATCATTGGCTCTAATTCGCTTGGAACGAATGCTAAAGAATTGATAAATGTCGCCGAAGGTGAGTTGAAAACAACCACTGCCTCAGATCTCGTTGAATTTGCCCACCCTGAATCTGGGTGCGCAGCCCTCCAACATCTGACGCTGCTGTCTCTCAGCGCAGAAACTATTAAAGAGCTTTCGGGACTTATAACTGCTTTGACATCTTGCTCGTGGCCAGTCAATGTGGCACTCAATTTGAAAGACATCTTGACTTTATCACTCAGTAATTTTTCTCCAAGTGTTATGGTTAATAATACAGTTGAATTCACGTGCCCCTTGTGTATTACCAACCACAAAATACAAACAGAGTTAGACCCTATGGCATTACATATCTAGGTTTATTGAAGAATTGTTGTAAACATTCACGGTCTTAGGCATTAGCAGGATCAGTACACGTAATCAATTGAATCTTGTAATTCAGGTTAACACTTCTTTTTTAACTAATGAAGTACATGTTCAGTTGCACAAGGAATTGCTGATCATTAGGCTGTTTGGAATGGGCCCTGGCATGTAGACAGTAAATGTTCTTCAAGTGTTCATCTTTGGATAAGATTTTTATGGGATCTTTGCCAAAAGTCACAAAAAACCGTATGCTTTAAACTTTCAGTTATTTACGAAATCTATGTATCAAGAGCAATCCTTCCCATAAGAAGACTCATATCTTCATTTGTATATCAAGAGTGTATTCGCTTCTTGCAATTTTGTAGCGCATATGGGGCTACAAAATAAGTTGCGTTTGTGCACAAAATTTCGCAGCCAATAATTATTAAAACTACCCCAACGAGTACAATTCTTAACGCTATAGATACTCATTTCAGCTTTAAAATCTCCTCCCCTAAGAATACAGAAGTCACCGGATTCCTTTTTCGGTTCATTTCAACAAATGCACCTCAGAAAAGTCAAAAGTTGTCGTCCAAAATCTAGCGCAGGTAAAAACCCATACAGTTCGCCTCTTCAATACGAGGATACAGTCCTCTTCTTCACTGAAAAAGATTTGCTTCTGGTGATCTTTGATGGAAATAGAGAGAATTTTAGCATTAAAAGGCGCCCTAAACAAAGAAGCAGTTGGCATTCACTGTGTTGAGCGGATGTTCTACAATTTTGCTAAAAGAATGTAGTGCTATAATCCGATATTTACTGTTTTTTTCCGGTTTCCTAGTGGATGGATTCTTTCATGTCAACTCGCTTGCGTTTCATCTGCGTTTTTTCATTCACTACTGTCAACGGCACACTGAGACTCTTGCGCTTCCTTTGAGACTCCATCTGACTCTCAACCTCAGAATTGTACCCCAACATATTCTCATATTTATGAGGATATTGAAAGATGCTGGTGCTTGCCACCTCAAGTGTCATGGGAATTTCCGTAAATATCCTTAAGTTCAATTTCTCTTCATACCCACCGTCATCAAACAACTTGTATACAACGAGCCTTTTGTCGATTGTGATACATAATAAACGAATCGACCCAAATTTGAGCGTGGTTGCACATTTGTTTGACGAAAGAACAATCTTTAAGGCAGCGACGGGGCCAATATCTAACCCCTCGAAGCTAAGCACCTTTTCTCCGGTACGTACATCTAAAAATCCCACCTGCGACATCGAATCGCTGTAAATCAAGTAACTATCCATGAATCTCTTCATCATGATTATACCGAACGAAGATACTTGGTAAGAGGTTATTTCGCTACCCTGTAGCACATCATAGAGCACGATTTTTCCGAACTGACCACCACAAGCGAACACTGCGCAACCAAGAAAGCAAACTGACACAATAGTATTGCCGCCATACTCGAAGTTCTTTTGGTGCAGAAGACTTGGTTCATGGTCCTTTTTTGTACTCCACACTGGATTTAGTGTAGTAGGCAGCAAGAATTCACTTCTTCTCCTCATCCTTAATGTCGATACACCATTGAAATCTTGAACTAATTCTTCTTTGTTGGTATCAATTTCATAAAGTCTCAAGTCGACCTCCCGTCCGGCACATGCAACCAGAATTTTGTTCTCATTTTGTACAAGTTGAACGTCCACCACACCCTTTTGGACGGTATAGACTTGATAGCTATCATCATCATCATCATTCACTAAGTCTCTAAGTATGAGCCTTCCCTCAAATGAGCATGTGTATAGAAACCGCTTGTTGAACAAGCCTATTGAAACTACCTGATCCCCAGTACACACGGTAGCATTTTTCCACTCTTTGAATAATTGAAACTTCACTAAAGTTCTTTCGAACAACTGTACGAGTCCCGAACTCTTTGCTATTGCAATGTATTGCTTTCTTCTAAAAAAGAAGTATTTCGTTCTCGTAATAGCATCCAGATCCTCCTTTCGAAACGGTACTTTATTGATCTTCAAGTGCTGGTCATCGGACAATGTCACGACTGAGAGTTAGTACACTCTATCAAAATCAATTGAAGACATACCTCGTAAACCGCCAGCAGCACGGGAAGAGACAAATAAGTCCATAATGCAAAAGAATTTGTGTTTCTACTTTCTGTGGGGAAAAGCTCCCCGCGATT
Organism: Kodamaea restingae; assembly: GCA_003707425.3. Taxonomy (NCBI): domain Eukaryota; kingdom Fungi; phylum Ascomycota; class Pichiomycetes; order Serinales; family Debaryomycetaceae; genus Kodamaea; species Kodamaea restingae. The sequence goes on from PPJA03000011.1 coordinate 45,349, forward strand.
TCGAGCCACAAAAATGGAAACTCCAGCAATCAGATGATGCGCCCCTGTGAACATTCAAGGTGGTTTCAAGATGGACACTTTGTACAATTATTCACTAGTAAACATTATAATGAAATCCCAGGTGTAAATTTGCCCAGTGAAAACTAACTTTGCACCAGTGAATAAGCGTATGTATGAACTACCATATCGCTATTTTCGGTTCGGGGCCGGGCTTAGCGGTACTCTTACAACTCTTGACATTTCACCAGTACTCTCAGCACACTTTCTTATCCGAAGCCACCTAAAGTCATAATCCCTATTTATGCATTACCAATACATGAAGTTATAAATGATTTATTATCCGTACCTAGTATCTAAATAGCCTTCTCCAACATCGAATCCCTGGCTGGGCCAGTACCAACCCACTGGATTGGGACTTGCAAGTACTCTTCGATATAAGCCAAGTACTTCTTTGCATTTTCAGGCAAATCGTCGTAAGACTTGATCTTAGTGATATCAGCTTCCCAACCTGGCAAGGTGACATACTCAACATCAACCTTAGCCAAATCATTCAAGTCAGCGGGGAAGCTGGATAACTTCTCACCGTTCAATGAATAGCTGATAGCAATCTTGATCTCCTTGAAACCGTCTAACACATCCAACTTGGTGATGTTGAGAGATGTGTAACCATTGATCATGTTGGAGTATTTAAGAACAACCAAGTCCAACCAACCACATCTTCTCTTTCTGCCGGTAGTGACACCATACTCGGCACCCACAGTCTGCAAAGTCTCACCATCAGCATTCAACTGCTCGGATGGGAAAGGACCCTCTCCGACTCTGGTAGTGTAGGCTTTCACAACACCGTACACGTTCTTGATGTGTCTGGGGGAAATACCCAAACCGGTCAAAACACCACCGATACCGGTAGACGAAGATGTAACGAATGGGTAAGTACCGAAGTCAATATCCAACATCAAAGCGTTGGCACCCTCAACAAGGATCTTCTTCTTTTCGGCGATGGCCTTGTTCATGAAGTCAACAGTGTCGATCACAAATGGAGCCAATTCGGTTCTGTACTTCTCGTATCTGGCCAACTCAGCCTCGGCGTCGTAATCGAAATCACCGTATCTCTTGATTCTGGTCTCAACTAAACGCCAGTATCTCTTTTTGAACTCCTCCCAAGCGGCAGGGTCCTTGTTCACCAAGTGATGCACTCTGATACCAGATCTGGAAGCTTTGGTGGAGTATGTTGGGCCAATACCCTTTCCGGTGGTTCCGATGGACTTCTTCTCAGTAGACAACTCAGCCTCTTTCAACTTGTCAGTTCTCTGGTGGAAGTCAAAGACAAGGTGAGCACGGTTGGAGATGAACAAGCGGTCACGGCAGTCCAAACCCTTCTTCTCTAAGTTTGTCAACTCCTCGAAGAGAGATGGAACGTGGATAACGACACCTGAACCAACGATATTAACACAGTTTGGGTTAACAAGGCCAGAAGGTAACATGTGGAAGTCATACTTCTTGTCGCCAACGACAATAGTATGGCCAGCATTGTTACCACCCTGACACCTAGCACAGACGTCGATTGTGTCACACAAGACATCTACCAACTTTCCCTTACCTTCGTCACCCCACTGCGATCCTAAGACAACGTCACACATGATTTAATTTGCTTTCAGTATAAGAACTAGATACGCTCCAGTAATGAACGAATCCCGTTAAAACAAAAACCCAAGAAAACTCGGGGATGCCCATATTTATAGAAAATTCCACGTGAGTTGACTCTACTGCGAAAAAAAATTACATCTGACTCTGAGAAAATCACCGCAACCAATTGGGCATAATAATAGAAGCTTTTAGGTCTGTATGTATACCTACAATTCCAAACTAGAATATTTAGTATTTATATATCATACTAGCCACTCTCTAGTTCAACTTGGCGAGAATGGCGTCGGTGAACTCAGTGGTCGAGGAAGAACCACCAATGTCCTTGGTCTTGACCTGACCCTCAGCAAGAACATCGTAGGTAGCCTTGGAGATCTTGTCAGCAGACTCGTTGAGTCCCAAGTGTCTCAACATCATAGCAGCAGACAAAATCATGGCGGTTGGGTTGGCAGTGTTCTGGCCCTTGATGTCCAAACCAACGTGACGACAACCTGGCTCAAAGACAGCGTATTCCCTACCGAAGTTGGCACCTGGAACCAAACCTGGACCACCGATCAAAGCAGCACCAATGTTAGACAAGATGGAACCGTACAAGTTAGGAGTAACCAAAACGTCGAACTGCTCTGGCTTGGCAACAGCCTGCATGGAGGCATTGTCGACAATAAGGTCGTTGACCTCAATACCTGGGTAGTCCTGGGCAATGTCCTTGACAGTCTGTCTGAACAAACCGTCACCCAACTTCATAATGTTGGCCTTGTGGATAGCAGTCACCAACTTTCTGTCGTTCTTCTTAGCGAAGTCGAAAGCGAATCTGGCAATTCTCTCGGACTTGAATCTGGTCATGATCTTCAACGACTCCACGACACCTGGGTATGAAGAGTGCTCCAAACCAGAGTATTCACCCTCAGTGTTCTCTCTGACAAGAGCAAAGTCAATGCCATCCAATCTGGATTTCACACCTGGAATGCTCTTGATCAAAACGAGAGAAGCGAAGATGTCCAACTCCTTTCTCAATGCAACGTTCAAGGACTTACCGGAACCACCAGTTGGGGTGTACAAAATACCCTTCAAACCGACCTTGTTTCTCTTCAAGGACTCGACGGCCTCAGCGACACCGTTCTTGCCGCTGTTCTCAAGACCGGACACGTCAACGTGCTCGAAGTCGATTGGGACGTTCTGGTCCTTGAAGATGGTCTTAACAGAGTCAGTGATTTCCTGACCAATACCGTCACCTGGGATCAAGGTAACGGTGTACTTACCACCGTACTTCTTTGGCAAGACAGACTCCGGGGAGGCAAAAGTAGCCAAGGAGCGAATAGAGGTCTATAGTGTTAGTAACAATCTCGATTGCGGTGTATATATCGTGTTGGGCAGTTGTAGCGGTACGTCTACCCATAAAGTGTTGGTTGGTCACATACCTTTGGTGCAATGACTGATCTGAGCATTGTGTGTTGAGCGATGAAAGGAGAAGAGGAATCAAATTATCGCCTTGTATTAAAAAAATTTGTCCTTTCCGAAAAAATTGTACAAAGCGTGGATAGCGAATGTACTAACTCTCTCATTAGTGTTAGCATTAAAGCGCTCGGAAGACATGGGGAAGTCTTTCCTATCCATTCCTAGCTAACTCTGCTCTTTCCGAGCTCCCGGAGGTGCATTTCTCCTTAAAATAATCGATGGAAGAGATGCCCTCGGAGCCGGACTCTACAGTGCTTCTGATTGGTGGACGGGCAGGATAAATTCGGAGTTCGCAAGGCCAATCATGTGATCTTACACGTGATTTGATATAGTGTGCTTGATACCCTCTAGCACCATAGAAAACTCTGGACAAGAGATATCGAGATGTCGATGTCAGTTATGTAGGTTACATTTATCACGCTGCTTTGGCTTAGTCAAACTCTTAAATCTGACGGTATCACGAATATGTTGAAATTTACAGAACTCCCCTCATCCATCATAGGAAATGTTGAACTGACGTTCAGTACCTCCCTTCTATCCTCTTGGGCAACTCCAGTTTACTCACTTTTCACTCTATCTTTCTGCTACTTATGGATAACCTTCATCATGAATCTGTTTTCCGAGTTTAAAAAACCTCATAAATTTCTCCAACATGTCGCTCATTACATCTAAGGCCCTTCCGCCACTCAAAACCGCCACGAAGAGTTTGTACCAGGAGTTACTAGTGTGGCAAAACAAATCCAATGCTGCTCACAACGCCAAAGACTTAGAAAAGCAAAAGGCAAGACTCCAGTATCAGAAGTTGACTGCGCTTAAACTGAAGAAGGACGTTTCTGAGTTTGATGCTAAGATCGCTGCTTTAGACGGCAAGTTGAGTAGCGCAGAGGCTGATAAGCTTACCGATCTGAAATTGTACGATGTGTTGGCTGAGAACAGTGAGGGTTTGCACAAAGTCAACTACTTACTGAATGTCACCAACTTCTTAAAAAGTCAAAGGACATACACCGAATTATTGGAGAGATATAACCCTGGATTGACGATGCTGCAAGATGATAACGTCAGAAAGACGGCCAATAGAGTTGGTTTATCAGTTCCAGAGTAAACAGGCAGTTGAAGGAAATTGGAGTATCTGGGAATCTAAGATTAGCTAAAAATCGCTAGCAGCAGAATACCACCAATAGTATTAGGGCATACAATGGTAGTTTGTATCACAGCGTACTAGAAGTGCATGATGATGTTCCTCATATGAATTTCAGTTGAACAATTCAGGTGTATATAGACGCAATTGACAATGCTGGTCAATATGTAAAAACATGAACTGTAGTTCGCCTCGGGAAAACATTCTGTGTATCATTATGTACCATTTCTACTAACCACTACTTCTCCTCAAAGCTGGCTCCCTATTCCGTTTGTACCCGCATGAGGGAAAAAAAAAAAGCTTGCGGCACCAGGTTTCTCAATTCCTACAGGGCTTTTCGCGTTCCGCCAAAATTCTATTAATACATATGATACAAGCTAGAGGTGGGTTCGTCAACTATTGACGCCCTTAATATTTTGAATGACAGGTCATTCCTGGCCATTTCAACTCTCATGAAGCTTTTTCCCAATTTTCAGTCTTTATTCATCTTTTTCTCTTCATTCCACCAACGCATACAAAGTCCAAGTCATCTTTCCGACGTTTCAACTTACAATTGGCTTGCAACAATCCTGGTCTCTTTTCTTTGAGTGCATTGTTCTCGGCAGAAAACTTCTTCAAACTCTCGATCATGATTAAATCGTCATAGAAATTGTAGTTGAGTGGCCGTACTGAAGGACGTACGTTAGATAAAAGCCTGAAAGCTGATGGTATGTTGTAGTTATAAGTGTCCATAAGATAGGCTATGCATAAAGCAGTGGAGAGGCTTGAGTTCCCCGTTTCGCCTACAATCAAAACCTCAGTCAGTTGGTTGATGGTCTTGAACAACTTTACCAAACGCGTTAAGTTGAAGAAATGCGCCTGTAAATTGCCAGACAAAATAGGTGAAGATAACTCCAACTGACTGTTCTGTGGAAGCTCGTGAATGATGTTCGCAGACTCCGGGTTATTGCTATAGAAATGTGTAAGGTAGTTCTGCAATATACGGTTAAACTGCCTTATGAACAGGCGAAGTTGTAAAGTCACATCAAATGAATGTGCACGTTCCTCCAGATAACCGGGATCTAAACTCAACACCATCACATCAGAAGATAATGGGACTTGGTCTAACACTTGAAGGAACTGGCAAGTGTCTCCACAGTTAATGACAATCTTAACATTGTTGTGCCCACTCATGAAACCAGATGCCAAACAGTTGTAGGGACCGAGCCACACAGAGGGAGCGATTTCCTGCGCGTGGTTCTCATTAAAGCCAAACATGTGGAAGTCTTGTGCATTACTGGTACCTTGGGAATTGCAGCCATTCGTGAATTCAATATTCCCTGACTGTGTAGTGTCGTAGTTGTGGAACATGTTGACAGTTGAATGTACTTAAAGCCCAACTACTATTCAGGTGACTTTGTTCGAAAATGGCTAAGGCAAAGGCTTTATATATTTTGCGGCACCTCTGCTCTACGAGACGGCCAAAATGGGTTCTTTAATTCCCGAAACTACATAGAGAAGACTTATACGCAGGGCTACACGCCATAGAAAATTTTCATCCATAGAAATCCAAAACTGTACAATAGCCAACCTGCGTGAACTCACCCTGCAAGAACAAGTTACGTAAGCATCCCTTGCAGACATACAAAAGAAAGGTTTGGTAAGGACACGAAACGTGCAAAGCCTGCATTTACAGCACTAAAAAGTTCGTACTTTCAGAAGATTCTACAAAAACATGAAATGGTTCAAACACGATTTAACTGACCCAGTCGTGTCAAAACCGTACATGTCTTTTTTGGCTGGCACACGCTTTCATCATTTGTATTATATACATTTACGTCATGCGTATTATTTCACGTGATGCCGACCATAAGTCGGGCAATGTTTGCAGCAACCCAACAAATATACACAACACATGCTCTTCTCAATCAACAACGTCGTACCAAAGGCACTTCTAGGACTCAAGCCGGCCACTTCGACCTTAATGGGTGGTTGTGCCAGGTATGGACTTTCCAAAATCCCGCGTCAGCACAGTTCAATTGCCAAACAGTTCAGCAATGTATCACGCACAATCAAACCCCAAGCTATGAGTATTAGAAGAATTCCTAAGGCTTCGCTTTTTTTCACTGCACTGGCGCTCGGTCTCGGTCTTGCGATGGTTGACAATGCGCCCATTGCAAACGATGTTGCTGTGCAACAGTCTACTCCTGGGGTGAAGGTTGAAGAGATCAAGAGTAAGCTTACGGGAAATAGAGTCAGCTACGAGGAATTAACCTTGGGCTCCATCACGGGTTTATTTTTTGGAATTGTCATTGGTAAGTTATCGAGTGTCATTTCGTTGTTGGCCATATCACTGTACTTCTTCTTGCTGTTTTTGGAGACACGTGGAATAATTACCATTCCATGGAACTATATTATCAGTGTCGGCCGCGAGAAGTTTGATTTAAAGAGCTTGATCTTCAACAAAATCGGCTTCAAGTTTTCTTTCCTTTTGACATTCGTCATTGCAGCCTATAACATATAAAGCAAACCGTCTATAGTAGCTCACTTGAAACGGAAAGGGGCGACTGAAGCAAAATATTATTTAGTGCTACAGATAGTTATATAAAAGTTAATGAAGTTAAATCTAGTGGACCCACGGGTAAGACTTTTTTGTGTTGTTATTCGTCTTACCATTTAGCACAAGCAATGGTTGCGTGGTCTAGTTGGTTATGGCATCTGCTTAACACGCAGAACGTCCCCAGTTCGATCCTGGGCGGAATCATTTTTTAACATCAAGGTTAGTTTTTTAATTGCAAATATTGCTTCTAAATCTATCTTTTTATGAGCTGCTATTTCAGGCCAAAACCTAATACGGTGTCCTATTATCTTTTTTACATTAACTATGTATCTAAACCCTCATAAAATCTCCCTTCCCTCTTATACTTTTGGCATTGCAGCAAAAACATCAAAAGATCCAGTACCCACGTTTGACAACTTACCAGTCACGATTCTTGCAGATGGCGACTCCAATTTTTCCTTCTCACCGTCCAACACTGCCTTGGTCAAGAACTGACAGGTGGTTTCGTAAGACATCTTCATGAACGAAGAGGTCGATGCTTCCATACCCTGTCTGTTGAACGCCAAGTAAGTTCCCTCCCTTGTCATCATGTCACCAATCAAGTCCAAGTGACGAGAACTCACGGAAATACCGTAAGTGTCGAAAACTCTGTAGATTTCATTCACAATGGTATTTCTTGCAGCCTCGACACCATAGGTATGTAAGACGGCGGCCACGTCGTTCGAAGTGATACTGTTCACGTCGATGAAGTCATCCATTTCCCACATCAGCTGGAAGTTCACACCCTCGGTGGTCAAGACACGCTTTCCGTCTGTACCAGGAGCTGGGCGCAAACACCGGCCAATATGTGGGATTTCGCGGACAACAACCTTACGGCACAATTCCTCGACAATATTCACCATCAAAATCTTCTGAATGTCATTACCCAGCACTTCCATGGTGAAAGCACACCACTCACCTTCTTCATCGTCAAAGTCAAATTTGGTCACAATGTTATGCGCAGTGACGACTTCAGCCTGACGGTCACGAGCAGAGCGAGACATCTCGGTTTTAGAAGTAGCAGCAGGAGCATCCTCCATCTCCTCATCGGAGTCGGAGTCGGAGTCAGATGACGCATCGTTGTCACTTGGGGATCCCTCCTCGTCAGAGGTCTCCTCAGCACGCTTCATGGTCTCAATTTCATCGTCATCAGGACCATCGTACAGAACAGCTTGTTTAGTTTCACGCTCCTCGTCCTCATCTTCAGGATCGTCGAGAGAGACACGAGCAAGACGCTCGAAATCGTCCTTTCCGCTAGACTTACCGACATCTAAGGAGACATTACGCTTCTGCTTCTTGATCTCACGAATGATTTGCAACTCCAACTTCTTCAAAAACTGTGACGTGATAACATCGGCAAGATACTCTGAAGAAACGTCATACTCGCCCTGGTACTCCTCGCGCGAGAAGAAGCGCAAGCGCACATCGTATGAACGCACATTTTCTCCGCTTGGTGAGGCAGATGTGCGCTCAGTAACAACCACACGATCAATGAACTCGGACAAAGCAACACGGGCAACTGACTTACAGAAAGCATCAGCGGTGGAATCGCTAACGTCCTTCAAGATTGGCAAGGTCATCTGAGGAGTCTTAATGGCAGCAGAGGCAGTCATAATGATTTCTCTCATACGAGGAATACCCAAAGTAACGTTAGCAGCACCGTGACCAGCAAAGTGGAAGGTGTTCAATGTCATCTGAGTCGATGGCTCACCGATGGATTGTGCGGCAACAATACCGACAGACTCACCAGGGTTGATCAAAGACCTCATGTACTTAAGCTGCATAAGTGCACGGAACTTCTTCTCCGTAATAACAGGAGATGAAGTTTCTCCCTTTTCCTTCTTCTTCTTGAAAAGGTTCTGGTTCTTTTCGACGAACTCGTCCAAGCGCTCCTCGAATTTTTCGGAAACAGCACCTAAGTACTTAGATGGGTTCAATACACTCAACACAGGATCATATTTGCTGACCTGCTCGTAGTGAGGAACATTGGCCTGTTTTTTGGCCTGTTTCTTAACCTTCTTCACGTACGATCCAGCACTCTCAGTGTCCAAGTGAGAGGAAGCGAACTGAGGAGAGTTCTTTGCGAGTAAAGCATCGTAGTTATCCACACAGAACTTGAACTCGTTCATGTGCAGCTGTTTAGTGACATCAATTGCATCGCCACCGTACAAGAACTGGATCAAAGTACCATCACCATCTCTCACACTGTTATCGTAACTCACGTGCACACCTTCCAACTGCTTTGTCAAACAACGCTGAAGGTAACCAGAACGCGAGGTCTTCACCGCAGTATCGATCAAACCCTCACGACCAGCCATACAATGGAAATAGTATTCTTGTGGACGGATACCAGAGTAGAAACGACCCTTGATGTAACCACCCGCACGAGCATCCGTCTCAAACGGCTTGAACAGAGGTAACGTTTTCCCTGAAACCATCACTGGCACACGGCGACCCTCCAATGCCTGTTGTCCCAAAAGACACATAATCTGCGAGACATTAACATTAGATCCCTTAGCACCAGACAAGGCCATAGCTTGCATCGCATTGTATGGGAAACGTTTCATAGTACCACCTGGGACACACTTAGCGACGACTTGGGAGGTAATGGCGTTAACCTTGGACTGGGTGACTGCATCCAAGATACCCAACTTGTTATCGTCACGCAAAATCTCCTCAAGACGGCGAAGTAATTCTGGGTCCGTGGGCTTGGTGTTTTCGTCAAGATTAGCAACTTCAGCGGCGGCACCACGTCCGACATCCACCAGCTGTGCCAAGATGTCCTTTCTCCATTGGTTACCCTCAGCGGTCAAACGCAAGTCGTCCATACCGCATGTGAAGGCCTGCATCATGGTGTAGTTGGTGAAAAGGCGGCCAAGAACAGAAAGACACTTTGCGGCAACTGATGGGCCGTATGCCTCGTGAAGGGAGTGCACCATACCGAACTGCGATGCACCGTATTGCGACTTGTCGAGGATACCACACACCAATTGACCATTGTGGAACACTACTTCGTTTTCTCTAGAGCCTTCTCCCCAGTACTCGTTCTTGATCTTGTTCTTCAGCACCAAATTAAGACCTGGAACACCTTCTGGGGTGATGTTGAGCATAATTGTACTGATTACCTGCTTACCAGTCCACATGGGCTGGGGCTTAAGAATTGCCGGTGGGAGAGTCACGATTCTTGCCTTACTGGTGTGTCCATCTTCAGGACGAAGACAACTGTAAATCAACTGCTGGTAGGTTTCCCTGTTGAACATTGAGTCTTTGTTGGTCAACCACACACCAACGGAAATGTGATCCTGAATCAAACCACGCAAAGGAGCACCAGAGGTGGGGGTAAGGTATTGCAGGTCCGTGTTGGCCAAGTTCATAGCCTCTGCACGGGCATTTTCGTTTTGAGGAAAGTGCATGTTCATTTCATCACCATCGAAATCGGCATTGTAGGCACCAGTATTGGCGTAGTGCAATCTCAATGTCTTCTCACCAGGTAAAACCCTCACCATGTGACCCATCATAGACGCCTTGTGCAAAGTAGGCTGACGGTTCATAATGACAACATCTTTGTTACGAATGTGACGGTAAACCTTCTTGTTAACCGCTGGAGAAGCACCAGCAGATGGTGTCATTAACTGGTTGGCGATCGTTTTTCTTTGCTCTAAAGTCATTCCCACAAGAGAAATGAGCTGTCCATCTTCGTTCTGAACTTGGACTGCACCTGGCCACTTATCAGGACCATTGATCACAGCTTGACGCATGGCCGCAGCATTGTGTGCGGTGACTGGTTCTGGGTATGTCAATTTAACCGCAAACACTGGTGGAACACCAATCTCATTAGTTTCAATGTTTGGATCTGGTGAAATGACGGATCTAGCGGCGTAGTTGACACGCTTACCCATCATATGCTTACGGAAAAGACCCTCCTTCTTTTCTAAAGCCTGTTTGATACCTGGTGTAGGCACCTTTCCGGCTGGTGCATTAGAGTTCTTAGTGGCGTCAATGAAACCGTTGACATCGTTCTGAATGGTCACGAAAGCATTCATCAAGCGGTTGAACACAATCTTGCGCTGCTCGACTGATAACTTGGCGCGGTACTGCTCTGAAATCTGTTCGTTGAGGTCACGAATCAAAAGACATGTCTTAAGAACATTGGAAAGAAGCTCGTTCTGTGCGTTTTCATGGATCTCTTCTCCCAACTTGGATGGAAGTCTGAACCTGGTAGAAGGCACCAAGATCGTGTGCTTAAAAAAGATGTCTGCAGAAACAACATCGTTCACTGGTCTCGAGTGGAAAATCACCTTGAACACAGCCTGCTCGTTTTGGAAGAGAGCGCGCATAGTGTTGCGGACCTCAGTGGACAAAACATACTTTGCACCGTCCTTATGTTTGATGTTAGGGAGAGCTGACGACTCGCCCTTCCTGATCATGTCTGGTCTCACAACTCCCTTCACTCTGTTGTTGGTTAACTTTTTATCTGGAAGCGCGTTCTCAAAAATCTTCACGAAACCATCCTTACGGAAAGTTGGCGAGTACATAGAGCACTGAGCACATTTTCCTCTGCTCAAGGCACGTTTGTAGAAAGCGTGGATGGTTCTCTTTCTCTCGTCACTGACAGAAGCAGTGAGAACACCCTGTTGAGTCGTACGACCCTCGTGGATGGCCTTAGCAATGGCCAACTCAACAAACTGATCGCGCAGAGCACGCAAAGCATTCAGCTCGGCTTTGCCAATCTTGACGGTGTCATCTTCGCCTTCTTCAGCTTCATTCAAGTTGACAGGGCGGAGGTTTTCCAAATCCTCGGCCTCTTTCAAAAGACCATACTGAATCAAACGCAATTTGCACTCAAACTCGTGCACCTCTTTGGCATCCATTCTCAAGTGGTGGCAGTAAAGACAAGTCGATCTGAGAAGGATATAGAGCTGGTTGAAAAAGAGGGGGTTGTACACTGGAACAGGGAGTTCGATGTGCCCAAGGTGACCAGGGCAAAACTTGTCATCAAGACCACATGTGTGGCAAATGTTGCGGAGAAAGGCACCCATACTGAGGTCGTAAAGACCACCAGAAATGGGATGCCCTAAGTTGTCGAAAACAACAGGGTTAGTCACCTGCTTGGCCGAAAGCAGTCTTATCTCGTCATCTGATAAGACACTAAAATCGACACTTGCAATCTCTGACCCTACGGGCTTGGAGACATCCATGGTTGGTGTTTTAATTTTTTCATCTCATCGGGAAGAAAAAAAAAGTACTGTGCACGTGATTAGAGATGACTATCTACAATTTAAGACAGGCCAAAATAATACAATGTGTGGGATATGCATTCAGTTCTACAAGTCATAGGATCCGATTCTTGGCTCTTTTAAAGGCAATATTTCATTAGAAAAAAAACGACCCTGTTCACTCCCAACTTCACACATTATGGCATGGAAGCATTACTACTTGAATCTAATCACATCAGTCAATTTAGCGTTGATTTAGTCGCTTATCATTAACGCTATTCAATAGGTCAATACAACTCTCCTTCCCCAAATAGTCCTACATGTTCCTAAACTTTTCTTCAGATTGATTATCAACTGTTACAAAACAAACCCTGGAGATTACTCCTTGTCTCCTCCTCTTCCGAGATGGAAACCCTTCTTCAACACCTTGACTCCTCCACCTATACCCTTTCCAACACCTTTTCCAACACCCTTTGCAACACCCTTGCCGACACCACCGACAGCACCAATTTTGGTTCCACTGTTAGCCTTCACATTAAGAATGAAGTCCGGCTTGAAGGACAACTTGAAGTACACATTACCCCCGTCAGTCTCCTCCTCAGTTGTTAACGCAACCTGGGTTTCGATTTCAGTGCCATCAGTTGGAATGTCTGACAACTCTAAGTATGCAACACCAAGCAAATCGTTCTTTTCTGGACCCATGTCCCAATCAAAGCAAACCACCTTAATAACTGAGTCGTACATATTAAGAACTGGAACAGTGGTTGTCTCATTCCAAACTGGTTCCAAAGTTCTTTTGATCTTCTTCGTCTTGAAAAATGGATCTTCGTCGGAGTTCAAGTATAACTCGACGAATGGGTCACTCTTTCCGTTACGATCAGCAGCCATCAAACCTTCAGCACGGACAACCTCAACAGTCAAATTACCCACGTTGTTACTGGTGTCCTGCTTTGGAATTCCAGATGTGTAGATAATCGGCACCCAGTCAAACTGCACTTTGAACAGTGCGTTCACAGCTCCACTTAACGACAATTCCATAGGTTTGTCAAATCCATTCTGGAGGAGTTGACGCGTAGGGATGTTTAATTCAGAAACAGCATCCTCCGCACGATTGGCATACTTGTTCTTCACAAGGCGGAAGGTAGCCTTAGACCAATCCAATTCCTTGACGACAACGTCACCGGTCAGACCAATTTTGTTCTGCTTCCTCAATTTGGGCGAAACATAATCGTAGTGGCCGTGATTGTCAAAGAACACCTGCAAGTACAAGTCGTCATTCAGAACCCTGCCTTCGGAAATCTCAAAAATCAATACACCACTCTGGTACTCCAAAAGCTCGTTCAAACTCAAACGGAGCTTTGATGTGTCCTGCTCTTCCAATTCCTCGTTCTCTTTCTGGACCTCTGAATCCATTTTTGGCTTGTCCTCCTTCTTATCACTTGGGGTAGAGTTTGACTTTTCTTCCTTCTCCTTCTTCTCCTTCAACTCTAAGGCTCTCTTCTTATCATTTTCCTCTTCTCTATAGTCTTCGTGAGTCATCACAGGCAATGCTGGAATGAAGCTGAGTGTGTAGGTAACAGAACCCTTAGGTCCCTTTTTGTGGATCAATTTTGAGGTCCTCTTCTTGTGGTCAATGTGCTCTAAGTATTGTCCCTTTTCATCCTTACTGATGAGTGTATTCAACATCACATCGAACGAACCCAAAGTACGGTCTGGCGAATGTCTCTCAACGTCCATCACCTCAATAGTCAATTTTTGGTTAGGAGAAGATATAGCGCAGTAGTGCACCTCATTCCATGTTGGGTTCAATGTGGAGTTAAAGAAAGCTGTACGCTGTCTCTCCACACCGTTGATAAACAAGCGCACGTATGGGTCGACCTTACCAATGTGTTCCAAATTGCGCAAGTCTTCGGCATGTTCGATGCTCACACGAACGGCTCCGATTGGTGGAGTGTAACCACCCAGGCCAGGCAGGTCCACCAATGGAACAGGCTTCCACTTACAGCTGACGTTTACCTCGCCACCAGAAGAAAGAGGCCACCAAGTTTGTTCAACCTGAGTCGCATCGATGAATTCGTTCAAACGCACGTTAATCTGACCAAGAGTCTTGCCACCCTTCTCCTTGACAACAACTTTACATCTCGTCTTCGAACGGTTGTGAACGATTCTCTCGACAGTAGCACCCCATGTTGGTTCGTTTGTTCCCTTCTGTACACCGGTAGACGTAATTTGTTCACTATCAATGTAAATTTCAGCATACAGTGTGGCGCCCTTGTCACCACCGTTCAAATGTCTTGCACCTTTAACTTCAAGTCTCGCGATACCCGTGTTCAAGTCAGGAGGAGGAATCACAGCACCATCGACCTGTCTGATTGGTTCCAAAGTCTTTATAAGCTGAAGGCCAAAGGAAATCTCTCCAACAGGTTTGTTGTTGTGAATCACTGAAGCCTTCAAGTTAGGCTGCTTATCATTTTGGAGCATTCTCTCCAAGTCAAATTGAACCAGACCAAGTTGTCTGTCAGTTCTCTTTGCATTGTGGTCCACAACCGCAATATTCAATGGCTCAGAGAGACTCTTAACCGGGATATAGTATTTCTCATTCCAAACTGGTTCCGAAGTGCTATTCTTGTACGTAGTCTTTGCCAAAACTTCATTTTTGAAGCCAAATGACAAATATGGGTTCATCTCATTTCCGAATAAGTTGGCTCCTCTTAAGCCGCGAGCGCTCTTAGCATCGATAACCAAAATACCAATGGCTGCATCCATGGCATTACCGGAGAGCAACTGCTGCAAGTTCACTTGAAAGGACAAAGGAGAAAAAAGCATTGGTCCCACATACTTCTTGATCATCTCGTTGATAAAAAGATGAAGACCTGGAATTGCGAGAATTTCCCATAATCCAAAGAAACGAGTATTGAAATCAATATGAGGAGGCTCCAAAAGAGAGATGTTCACAGTTTCCACATGAGGGAAAGAAGCCATCATCCGCATTCTCACACGAGCCAATCCCCTGACAGAAATGTCCGAAACAGAAACAGGGATTCTAATACCGAAAACGTTTAACTTAACCACGGTATGCAGGTTGACCGCGTTTCTCATCTGCTTAACTGTGGAGTCAACTCTGGCGTTTGGAGTGAACGAGAATCCCCAGTCCATAACAACAATATCATCGTTAGTTCCGTGCAAAGTCTTGACCATGTCAATTCTCGGCGGCTTGGTACCAGCTGTGAAACTGTCGATCCAAAGTTGCTTGATGAAGGCTGGAGCTGGCAGTGCTGCCAAGATAGGGTTAACTTGGTCACACACAATCTGCGCAATAGATGGCTCCAAGAACCACCAAAACTTCTCCAAAAAAGTGTTCAACCAGTCCATACTTTCGTAGTCATTTTCAATCAGCTTCACGGAAAATTCACGCTGGGCATTCTCACGTAAAACTGTACGGTACTTCTTAATAGAGGTTCTGTAAAGGATGGCAGTCGCAATCATCACAAAGAAAAGAGGCGCAACAGAAAACCTAAAGTAGCCCAACAACCATGAAAGAAGACCTCCCACAGTAAGGTACCCCACGTTGTGATACCAATCACCATAAGCCACAGTTGGAAGGTACTTATCAAAGATAGATCCACGCGAAAGCAAGTCAGCAATCTCGTCTTCAAACGTCATTGCATCCTCTTGTTCCCATTGCCCAACCTCCTTCCATCCGCGAAAGGTGGGATCAACAGACTCACGAGCAGCAGGCTTGGATGTAACACCCGTGAGATCAAGATCCTCAGAAGGAACCAATTCCTCTTCAGTAGCTTCGCGTGGAGAAGTGGCTTTGCGGCTGAGTTCCTGTTTCTTCTCCGGATGTGGGTCTATCAAATTATCCATATCTTGCTTATTGACGCGTTCCGGTGGAATTTGGTCAGACGGCTGAAGAACCTCATTCGGCTGATTGTTAGCTTATCACATAATATGAAGGAATGATTGAGAAATACATACATTGATCGGAGCCATAGGCTCTGCTTCGTCAGACATTTGGTGTTGTTTTTTTTAAATTTCAGATGGTCACATGAGCAAATGAGCCCCGTTGAGCAACTCCAATAATTCGAATTTGAAAATCAGGGGATGCGAAGGAATGCAATGAAGCCGCGCTCTTCCTAATTTTAGAGATTGTGCATTTAAGCAAAACAACGTTTAGATTAGAACGATTGTTTATGTCAGATGATAACTCTAAATAATATATGATGTCATTTGACAAAAAATGAAAGAGTACAAAGTGCCCTGGTAGTGTATCATAAACTACCAGCTTCTTTATAGTTAGAGTTCTCAGAGCCCACATTGTTGGTGTTATTTGTTGTACATGTATTGAAGCGAATTTAATCAAAATTTGTAAAATTTTAAAGAATAATCACAAGGCTGACGCATTGTTGTTGTTTAAAGACACATAGTTTCTCGCAGAAGACGAATAACCACCTTACACCAGCTATGTTAAATCACTTTCACATCCAGTTCTATTAATTTTCGCCTCCTCTAAAAACATAATCCAAAAGACTAGCTCACCACTACAGCACTTATAAATTTGTGTGAAGTAATATACAAGCCATGCGAAGTAATATTCTATATCTATAATTATCCTTAAAGAGTTGACACACTTACCCACACTCAGTTAACATACATCTATTAATTTCTCAGTCCAGGGTGCAGTTTACAAATATTCAGTTCAACACTCAGCTAGTTTACTTCAGTGACATCTCAGCAATTCGCCAGTTATCACTGTTTGTCAGCTATTCTAGAACACTCCCACACTAAATCCATCAAATATGACTTTTTGATGTAATTGACTTCATCCCACTGATGAACATCCCGCGCGGACCCTGTATATCTGATCCTCAAAGCCTGGACATCGGCAGACAACTCTTTTTTCTTCTCGCTCACGCTTTCAATCAACTCCACCTCTCCTTCGAGAGAAGACAAAAATGCAACGTAAATATCCTCCATTAGCCCATCAGTCAACTTTACCCATGACTGCATAGGTACCTCGAGCTTTTTATCAAGTCTGTATGCATTCACGAAATGATCTACCTGTTTGGAGAAATCTGCGTTGCCCTTGTGCTCAGTATCCTGTGTGAGATTCACATTACTATTGTGAAAGTCAATGAGACGCTCTGTCAAGCTAATGTTGTCTTTGAGCCCCCATTTCTGCTGGAAAAGTTTCCGGAAGATTCTAGTTGACGGGGGTAGACCATATGTATCAGTCATTAGATCCAATAGCTTCATAGAATCCTCCGCCGAACTTGCGACAATTCCGAACATGATATTGAAGGTCCGCTCAGTTGGGTGCACCAGGAACGGAGTGACAGGGCTTTTTGTGATCCGTGAAATATTCTCGTTAGCAAGCACCATACGATCATAAGCCCTTCTGTGTTCAGGACCTAAATGTTTGTAGACATCCAAAATAATGGGGTCTGTTTCGTGGGGCTTGGTAACCACAAAAAACTTCATGAAAAGAGAGCGGGAGAGTTCTGGGTTGAACCTCGCAAGAGCTCTCAAGAGCGAATTGATCAGATTTATGGAGCAGGGGAGTGTTTCTAACGACTTCAACACTAGGTCTATTTTGTCGGAAAACTGTTGATTTGGAAGTCCAAAGTATTCAAATAAAATAGAGTATGTTTTGTCATTTGCAAGAGGTTTCTTGAAGTACTCAAGCAAGCTTCGCGAAGCATCTGGTGTTAAGTGTTCCAAACTTGTGTTTTCTGAATCGATCAGCAAAGAATCATGCTCTTCCCACCATAATTCATTCACAATATCGTCGACAATTTGTTCCTGCTGATGCCGCACTGCGTGGAACAACAACACATTATAAGTTTCTATCGGTACATATCCTAGTCGCGAAGTCATTGTTTTTTTGATCTGGCGATAGACAGTCTCGTCAAAAGGTGTGTACAGTTTTTCGATTGAAATACCCGAAATACTGCTCATGCGTTCGATGATTTGAAACAGGTCACGATAGAATAACACATATACCAACGCATTCTGCTCTTCCACTGTCAATTCCAATTCGTGCCTTTTCAAATCACTGAGAATCCGGCTGACTTGCAGCACATATTCCTGCCTTTTAGCCAACATGTCTTTGAATTCTGATGCAAGAAGACCATCTGGCTTGCCCTGTATTGTTGAGGTTGAAAGTTTGTTTGGTCTCTGAAAGCTTGTGTATTGGAAGAGAAAGCGATCTAAGAAGTCAGCATACTCTTCAAAAGTCAATACCGCAAACGGATCTTCAAACTTAGTGTAGGCTTCGTATAACCTTGCGTGGTCCACCCTTGAGTATTTTGTCGAATTAGTAAACCAGTTGATCACGTTGTCTTTTGCGGTCAATTCAATAGCAGACTCGCGTTTCAAAGGGTACAATTGGCGTATGAAGTCGTGATATAGCCAGCTTTTTGGCTCTCTTAGACCAGAGAAGCGCTCACGTCGAAGATCAAGAACCTTTTGGTTATAATGAAATACTGAGGCCTCACACAGGAGCACTTTCGGAAGGAGATCTGCATCCAGCGATGCGTTATAAAATTGTTTGATAGTTTCACTATGGGATGCTAAGCTTTCTTCGATTGAGGAAATGAGTGCTTTCTGTTGCGGTCGTATCTTGGATATGATCTGGTGAAACATTGTATACCGTTTGTACGTAAGCACGCAGAGTTAATGTTAATAATGATCACTGGATATAGTTGATAGGGTAGGACACTAATATCCTGGATAATGAGGTTGTTGAAATGCTTTCAATAGTTGCTAAAAGCTTCTGATCAGTGTGCGTTTTGAAAAGTCAAGCATCCGCATTCATCGCGAACAATTCTTTTTCATCCCAGAATTAGCCTTAGAAGAATAGGGGGTTCGCCAACATTCGCGAGAGATCTTTACCAGGACCTACGTGATACAATACACTACTTTTAGTCATGCGAAAGATTGGTGGTCATTGTAGGTAGCCATCCCGTCATGTAGTTGTGTAATAAATTACATTTTGAAGCAACTCTGACCAAGACACTTCAACCTAATATCAACAAATAACATTATGAACAAACCTTTATACCGTAGCATCCTACAGACATAGCTACCTCACTTACTTGTGAGCTGCGCAGTTTCCTCACCAAATCTATGGTTAAATCTTTTTTCAAATTTTCACTTTTCTTTCAACATGAAGATCCAGACCAAAGCTAGGACCGTGCTCGAGAGAACCTCGCACTATCTCAAAGTGGGCGTGTTGAAAGAGAAGCCTGCATGGTATGATGTTGTGGGAGCACATCCTCCACATGTGAATCTTACCAAGAAGCCCAACCTATTCAACAACGTAACCCAAAAAGCAGACCCAAGGGACTCACTCTTCAAGAAAAACGAGTTCTTCAAGACAAGGTTGCATGCTGACGACAAAAAACAGCACAACAACGCCGTGTCGCGTGTACCGAAGTTGGAGTTCTTGGAGGACGAGTTGAGAAATGTGTTTTACCACCAGCACCCTTGGGAGTTCTCTCGCCCCAAGAACCTTGTGGAAAACTCTGGTGATGACAACGCAAAGTGCGACTGGAGAACAATGTTGCAATTTAACAAGCCTTTGGATGGTGAAAGTGTGGTGCAGAGAACTATTTTCTTGTTGCAGGAGTCCAAGAAGTCCGAGCCTCTCACTATTTTCGAGGCCTATGATAAGGCCCGTTTTGAGTTTTACCAATTGAGAATGCAGGAAGAAATGGATTCCGCTGTTTCTAAGGAAGAATCTACTATGTATGGTGCCGTGTATCCAGTTACAAATCTTCAGTGGGGTCTCGAGCAAGAGCAGCAGCATATCAACGACTGGGCTCAAGTCGCGCAGGAAAAGACCAAGATTGCACGTGCAAACGAGGGTAAGAACGACTCGATGGGTGCTCTGTTGGACACTCCTGCTGCCAGCTCGAACATGTGGACCACATAACCTCAGACGGAGTATGCGGAGAGTTGTGGTTGGGGTAGATGTGAAAAAGTCACGGCACCGATGCCAAGATTGGAGAATGAATCAAGCTAATGCTTGTATGTACATAAAACGGAATGGAGGAGGAAGTTATATCATACTGTAGCAGTAGTAAACTGATAATGAACCGACGACTTGAGTCAGCGAAGAGGTCAGGACTAATGAAGTAATACATACTCAAAATGACGTTGGTTTATGTCAGCCTTGTATGTCTGATTGGAGGAGAATATCATAAGATGTGTGACTGAGCCAGCCTTTCAAATGGACAATCTTTACTGGGATCTACAATAGTTCATTTCTTGTTCGATGATTGCATTCTTATACACAATTTTCTTGCAGAGCTTCCAGTCATAGACAGTTCTACTTTACCGTAGAAACCTAAAAAACTGGTAGTAATACCCCTCTAACCTTTGTATCTCCTGTTTCAATCTCCCGCTCGTCTAGTGGTGGTGCTCTTCCTTCTTGATAAACTTATCGTAGGCAAGATACACGGTGAAAGCTCCCACAGCAATTCCAAATCCAGGGAATGCATTCTTGAATCTGTTGATACGCGAGAACTCGCCTTCGAATCTCCAAGCGTCTCTCTTAGCCCAAGGGTTAGCCATCTTGCTTAATTTTCTTTGTTTTAATTGGTGAACGAAATTCAGAAAAGAGAAAAATGTCAGAGATGGAACAAATAATGTGTACACTACTGTAAACATAAATACCAGCTAGTGAGTCTATACAAGCACCTGACTCAGCAAACATTACACTTGCCAAATATCAAAGCTCACAAGATCGTAATTTTGATAAAAACTTTACCTACTAATATCAAACTGTGGTCTCGAGACCGACCATATATTCCTAAATAACAACCCGTGCCATGAAACAAAAATAAAGACAGATCATCTAGAGCGTCTTGTGTATATAGGCGAGAAAAAGGTTTTGGGTGTGTGACCTGGCACTGTATTAAGAGCTTACTTGCAGTGTGAAAGTCATACAAACCCAAATTAGCCCGTTCTTTTATTCTAGGGCTTGCTCCTCCTCCCCACATCCTTCTTATGCGTCTTACTATGCTGTGCTAAATTGTCCGTGCGCAGAAAACGCTTGTCGCAAAACTCACATGCATATGGCCTTTCCTTCAGGTGTACGGACCTGATGTGACGCTTGAGGTGTTCTGACCGCTTGAAAGATTTCTCGCACTCAGCGCACTGAAAAGAGCCGTCGACTCCTGGTTGTAATCCTTTAGGCGAGCTCAAACCTATTGGAAAATCTACCTTATGAACGCTGTTACTCCGCACCTCCTTCTTGCTAACACTGTTACTACGATTGCGAATCAGAGATGTCAGTCCAGACCTGCTGCGGTTCTTGATCTTGGATGGAATCTCATCCTTTATCGACTTTCTCCGCTTCTTGTCACCCATAAAGCCTGAAAGAAGATCAACCGGAACTTCCGTGTTCACATTGACCAAACGAGTGTTTCTCTTGTGCGAATCGTACGAGTATGACTGAGACCGAGGCTTGTTTTCAAAACTAAACCCCTGATCAACGACATCAGCAACATCATCAACAGCACTTTCATTCTGCTCCCAAGAAGATATGGCGTGGTAGCATTCACTTAACTTGAAGTCGAGCTCGGGCTTCATGAAGAGGGTGTGCGCCACATTCTGATTCGGAAGTTTGGGAGGAGAAACGATTTGTTCAGAGAAGAGTTGTTGTGGGGAGACCGGAGCCCCTGAGGACTTTGGAGAGTGCAGATATTGGAACTGTGCCATATTTGAACTCTTTTGAACCAGTTGTTGAATGTGATTGGTTGGACGTAAAGATTGACTGTGGCTTAACTGATTACTCTGTTCGTTCGAAACCAGTTTCACTTCCAATTCCTTTGGATTAACAGTCCCGCCAGCAGGATCCTTGATTGTGGCCACCAGACTAGCGAGGTCATCCATGAGCTCTTGTTCATAAACTGGTGACGGCGACTCAAACAGCAGCAGCAGGCCCAAACCTAGCGAAAGCAACGTCATTTTGTCTATCGGCACTGATTGCAGGTGTCTGTGTGCGAAACGGGGGTCATAGGATGACCCGCTCGTGAGGTTCTGAGTCAAAGAGATGTGAGAAGATGAAGTAGAAAGTGTGGGGGAGCTAGAGGTCCCGAAGGTGACCCTGTTGCCGTCGAAAGCATCTGTCCCTAAAAAAACACCTGAAACTGCACCGGCAGCACCAGCATCTTTTCCGTCTGGTCCTCTGACATCTTTGTGAAACGGGAAGCCAATCATTTCGTCCATGGGGACGTCTGTAACTGTGGTGTTAGTCCCGCGGAACTGCTGGTCCAGCCACTGCTGCACAGCAAGGGGATCGTAATATCCCTCTTCGTCGTAATGTGACATGTGTATAGATGAATGATTTGGTGGGCAAAAATCTTCGTGTATAAGTCGTGAGTTGTGGTGTTGTAAATGAGTTTATCGTAACTTTTCTTTTGTGCCTCCACTTTCACATTTTGCGTGGTTATACGTATGGGGTGCAGATAAGAGGTTACCCGGAATATCTAAATTTGCATCATATGGTCCACCTCGTCGTTACAGTGCGAAACATACACACGGGGAAGATCATTAAGAGGAATCAGTTATACTATCAATGACTACTCCCATGAGCATTTAGCTTGACCTTTGCCGAGGCGTCCGAGCAGTCCCTATTGGATGAATACCTTGAATACTATGATGGCTCATAACGCAGTGGCTCAAAAGAAACACAAAAGGCGTCACGTGAAGTGATTAGGAGAAGGTGAAACCTAGATAACTAGTAGCATACCGTCGGGCGGCACGTAGAGGCCGGGGTTCGTATGTTATGATGTTGAGTATCTCTAATATCGTGCATGATTTTGGAGCAAGCGAATGTGCTCTGGCGTATGCATATTTGCTTTTCCGCAGAACAAAGCAGAGATAAGCCTGCAAGTGGCTGTAACCAACTTGAAGATGACACTAAAATGCCAGTGTAATACATTTTCATTGGAAAGCGGAAAACCTGTCTGAATGTCTACAGAAACTGCAGTGAATGCCAAGGAACATCTGTGTTTCCTTTAGTCACTCATTTTCCTCAAACTTTAGATGCGCTTACACAGTGTAAAAAAAGAGACGTGCAGATTGACAGATAAGCACAGTGGCTTTCAAGCCATCCTGTTTCATCATGACCACAGTTTACAAATGACAATAAAATAGTGGTTTGGATGTTAGATGAGATATAGATTTAGCTAAAAGCAGGCTGAGTTAATAAAGAGTGATTTCTCTTGGAGACGATGAATTGATTAAATACCAATTGAGTTAACGAACTGTGATTCCTGCGCTGACAAAGAGTGAAGTTAATACGACAGAAAATACTCATGCAGACGCAGTGCCATCACTGCAGGAAGCAATTAAAAAACATTAAGCATTTTAGAAATTCTAAAGCTTGGAGTAAAATGGGATTAATTGTGGAGCCCAGCTTAAAGGAATGATGACGGTTTTCTGGAATTTTTTTATCTTGATCATCTACTCTTTCATTGTGTTCTTATATTCTTGCTTTCTCATATTCTCACACTTTTATATTCTTGTAATCTTATCTTGTAATCTTCTACCCTCATATGATGTGCCCTTATACCATTATACCCTTATACTCTCAATCTTTGTATTCCTTTATTTAAAGTTATATCGACTATTAAGCACGTTGCTTGCTCCCTCACTAGTACTCATATGTGGTACTCACTTACTGTTATCACCAATCATGAGGATGTTCTCACATACTCCATGATATTCTTCGTCTACTTTATACTATTTTACGTGCATCATCTGCACTCATCGATTTATAGTTCTTAGTAATGAACTTCGGAGCACCAATAACTTCGGGCTATGAACGGATTTAAAACTGGGTCTTGCTATAAACTTTAGTATACATTGTAAACTCATTGCTCGTGCTCCGGCTTAAAAAGTCCGACTCTTATGTTGACCCGTTGCTCCGAGACGCTCGGCCTCAGCAAATCTTTAAATGTCAAAAATTATGGCAACAATCAAGTCCAGAACACAAACACTTCTCCACATCAATCACTACCAGTGAAAACTCTTGAGTTGAGCCCTAATCAACTCAATCAATCCATCACTGATACGAAAAAAGAAACCACAACAGCTCTAGCATCATTAATAAACTACTGCGAGCATAGGCATTCCGGTGACTAGTTTATTCCATCACTGTCAAAGAAGACTGTCTTGGATCGCAACTTAAATTCCAGGCCCCTATTGCAATTTTTGACTCATTATCGAAGGGTTTTACCCACACTGCTATCCATCAATTGTCATAGCATATAGCATTAACCCCTACCGAGAAACAAATTTGTTTAAACCACCAATGTCCAAAACATCCCCCAAAGCACCACGACTCACACGCTCGCATTCAATTTCCAATGCAGTTCTTGCGCGGCGAACTCATGTCGACATTTCGTCTCTCTCGTCGTCCTCACTGTCTCTGCGCAATAGTAGTGACGATGACCTACCAAAGCTTAGAGAGCCTCATTTTGATGAGTCTATAACCAACAGCAGCCATGTATCCCTGGGGACCGCATCACCTTCATATATGTCGCCTACGAACAGCAACATACGCAGACACTCGCTCAAGAAGCTCTTTTCACATGACCGTCTAATGGCAACGCGACTGAACGAGCTTCACCTGGACGATTCATCATCGCATCTTCCCGCATTTAACAAGCGTCCATTGACTGACACGCCTATAGTACTGAGCATGGCATCACCACGTGATGATTTTAGTGATGATGACGAAAAGATGGTCAAAACTAAGAGCATCTCCCATTTGAACTTGAGCGACTTGGGTTCAGCTCATATGAAGCCTAACCAGAATGAGGAAAAGAGCTTAGGAAAGGAAAACAAGAACAAAGAATTTGTCGATCAGCCCGAGGGAAGCAGGCATGAACAAACTCCTGCCTTCGAAGGCCTAAGAGTCCTTCACGACAACACAAAGTCTCCAGTTTATGAGAGCAAAGGAACTGCATCAATCCAACTTAAGAATTTACAAGACGAAAAACAAGTTCCACCCCTTGTGTCTCTTCGTGAAAACTCTGTATCTCCGCAAACGGCTTCGCAGGATAATATTATACTCGATAACAAGCTCGCGATTGATTCGGAGACAAAGAATTCACTCCTCAAAGACGTACCATTGGATGTTCAGCAACAGTTCGAAAAGACACCTTCCCTTGAGCGACTTAAATCCCTTCTTTTGACGAAGCCGCCACCAAGCTCGCGTAAAACATACACGTTGAATATCCCTGGGCAAACGTCGTCAAAAACCTCTCCAGATGGTAAAATTGCCTCGGTAGATGTGGGATCTAAGCTCGTTATCGTGATGGTGGGTTTGCCAGCTAGAGGAAAAAGTTACATTACGAATAAGCTCACAAGATATCTCAATTGGCTACAACACGACTGCCGTGTCTTTAACGTCGGAAACACGCGTAGAAAAGACAAGAAGAATGCAGGCCCGGAAGCGAATCCTTTACCTGATACAAACACTCCGACAAATGAAAATGAAGAGAAACATGAACACAATGCCGACTTCTTCCGGCCCGACAACAAGGTTCTGAATGCGCTTCGCGAAAAGTGGGCTATGGATACGCTAGACCAATTACTTGACTACGTCATCAGTGGTCCAGGGTCTGTTGGAATTTTTGATGCTACAAATTCGACGAAGCTTCGTCGTTTACGGGTCTTAAGGCGTATTCAACAACGGTCGAAAGGTGAATTGAAGGTGCTTTTCCTCGAGAGTATTTGCAGTGATCCTAACATCATTGAACAGAATATCCGCTTGAAATTAAGTGGTCCTGATTATCGCGACATGGACCCGGAGGTTGCCCTAGCAGACTTTGTGGGACGTCTTCACAATTACGAGAAGGCTTACGAAACGATCGATGATCTGGAGGAGCGTATTCCCGATTTCCAGTACGTTAAAATGATAGACGTGGGTAAGAAAGTCGTGAGCTATAATATCCAGGGGTTCCTTGCCTCTCAGACTATTTACTTTCTCCTCAACTTTAACTTGTGCGAGCGCCAAATCTGGATCACCCGTCACGGCGAGTCAGTTGATAATTTGAGCGGTCGTATTGGAGGTGATTCACGTTTAACTAAACGTGGACGCAAGTTTGCCAATACCTTGAGCAAATTCATGGACTACCAGCGCCAGGAGTTCAGGAAAGCTCAGCTTGAAAGCTTCTCTTCGCGCTTGGAGTTAAAGTACCAAAGCATCTTCAATGAAGATGACATTGCAAACATCGATAACATCCCGAGTGAACCCAACTTCTGTGTGTGGACTTCGATGTTGATGCGTGCCGTCGAAACTGGTCGTTACTTCGATGATACGACATACTCTGTCAAGGAAATGCGTATGCTCAACGAGTTGGGTGGTGGTAAGTTTGAAGGTTTGACATACGACGAGATTCAGCTGCGGTACCCTCGTGAGTTCAACTCACGCTTGCGGAACAAGTTGTCTTACAGATACCCTGGTGTGGGAGGCGAGTCTTACTTGGACGTCTTAACTCGTTTAAGACCTTTGATCACTGAAATAGAGAGAACTACAGCACATGTGCTCATTATATCTCATAGAGTTGTGTTGCGTATCCTTCTTGCCTACTTCTTGAACTTGGACAAATCTTCCATTGGCGAACTAGATGTTCCATTGCACACCCTTTACTGTCTTGAGTCTAAGCCGTATGGTACAGACTACCGCATGTACGAGTATGATGAACATTTGGACTGGTTTTCACGTGTTGAACCTGACCATCAAAAGAACATGAAGGAGGTCGGCGTCGTATTCAGAGAACGCAAATACAGTGTGATTCCTACTGCACCGCCTAGTAGGAAAGATAAGAAAGTTGATAGAGGCCAAAAGAAAGAAAGCAAGCCTGAGAAAGAGAGAGGAGAGAAAGAGGTGAGGAATGAAAACAAAACCGAGAAAGAAATAAAGAAAGACCTCCTGTTTCTGGTGAGAAAGAGCTTGGGTATGAGCAAGCAACCTTCAGAGGAACTGAGTTTGACTCAGAAAAAGGTAGAAGATTTAAATAGGATGAGAATGCCCTAGGAAATAGATTAGGAATATGAAAGTGATATAGGAAGCTATCATAAATTTAAGTTGCAGTGGTGCAGAATATATGTATATTTTCGTCCTAACCCTATATTGAAATCGTGATTTTTCTCTCATATTCTTACCCTAACTTTTTGCCCTCTCTTTAAAGCTCTTTTTCCGGGTAACCCCATCGCACATCCAAAAAACTATATAAACGCCTGTTTTCCCACGATATTTTTTTTTAAAATACCAGGGAGACCCAGAGAGTATGTGAAGCCAAATAGTCGTTTGGTTTTATGTACTCTCTCTGTCTCTCTAACGAGCTTGTTAATATCTGCTCAGTTTCGACTGACGTTTATTCGCTTTGCTCTTCTTCTGAACGAATATGATGAAATTAAGTCTACTTCTTTCCCAGTCCGATTCGACTATGACGACAGGGTTGAAAATCGTCGTGTCAATATTGATCCACTGTTGCAGGTGGTGTTTGGCTTGCGGCTTATACTTGCCAGTATTTTACAATTCTGATTCGTTCCAGAATGACTTCCGGAGGCAGTCGCTTCCGGTAGCTATTTGCTACAACAAAGATAAGATGATGAAAGTACCCATAAACATTCGCAGTTTCCTCGGTAGCATCCACAAAGAACCCATCTTAGGATGTCGGTGACCGCAATATGACCTTCCATGGATGTCTGATTTATCTTTGTTGTAGAAGAAGAAGAGCAAGTGGTAAACTGAAGAGTTTTTGAAAAGGTGTCGTAAAGTGTAATTGCATTACCCGAGTTAGCTCTGTAATGCAAGATTCGCGTAGGCAGAGATCTGAATATGAATTTTCAACTTCGGTTTTGTTCATCAAACCCTCACTTTGCTTAGTGCAAAGTGTCGTGCACATAATTCCATCTTTTAGAAACACTACAAGTGATTATGCGTTCTATCTTTTTGAAACAAAGTGATTATGCGTTCTACCTCTTAGAAACACTACAAGTGATTATGCGTTCTACCTCTGAGAAACACTACAAGTGATTATGCGTTCTACCTCTTAGAAACACTACAAGTGATTATGCGTTCTACCTCTTAGAAACACTACAAGTGATTATGCGCTGCATCCATGATATACTACTGTTTTTATTCATTCATTTCTTGTCACATTGATGCCAGAATAATTAATCTCTGGCCTCACCTTCCAGCATTAAGTTTCCTCCTTAAATCTTTCCCTTGACATTTGGGGTCGTCAATGGCCACTGGTAAGTACCCTCATCAGCAAACACATAACCGTGCTTGGCCAAAAATTCAGTTAAGCCCTTAGGTCCCTTCGAACCATAAGGATAGGAAACTGGCGTTGGGGCATCCTTCAGTTCAACATAGTTCAACAAAGGAGTGAACAACTTCCAAGAGACGTCCAATTCGTCATCTCTTACGAAGTTAGAGTGGTTACCCAAGTAGCAGTCTCTGATCAAAGCCTCGTAAGCCTCCGGAATCCAGAAGTCCTTAGAGTAACGTGAAGCGTACGTCAAGTCGAGATCGGTCAACGATGTCTCGGTAGAAATACCTGGAATCTTGGAGTTGATCTTCAAGTACACAGACTCGTTAGGTTGAATACGGATAACCAACTCATTTCTTTGGATCTCCAGGAACATACCCTTTGCAACTGGCTTGAACTGAATTCTAATCTCAACCTTAGAGTCGTCCAATGCCTTACCAGCACGCAAGACAATTGGAACACCCTCCCATCTTTCATTGTGAATCTTAATACCTAAAGCAGCATAGGTGACACACTTCGAACCTTTCTTCACAGTGTCATCGTCGAGGTAACCAGGCTTGGAACCATCTTCAGATTTGCCGTATTGTCCAAGCAATACATCTTCAGCTTCCAATTCACCAAATGCCTTCAAAACCTTGACCTTCTCATCTCTGACGGCCTCTGGGTCAAAGCTGACTGGTCTCTCCATAGTAAGCAAAGTCAAGACCTGCAACAAGTGGTTTTGCATGACGTCACGGATAATACCAATCTCATCAAAGTACCCACCTCTGCCTTCGGTACCAAACTTCTCCTTGAATGAAATCTGAATCGATTTGATGTGGTTTTTGTTCCAGACACCATTGAACATCTCGTTACCGAAACGTAAAACAAGAAGGTTCTTGACCATCTCTTTACCCAAGTAGTGGTCGATTCTGTAGATCTCTTCCTCAGTGAACAATGGGGCAAGGTCTTTCTGCAACTGTCTGGAAGACTCCAAATCGTGGCCGAATGGCTTCTCAATGATCAATCTTGTCTTGCCTTCTGGATTGTAACAATTCTTCTTGAGCTGCGAAGCGACAGTAGTGAAGGCAGATGGCGGCAATGCGAAGTAGAACAATCTTTCAGTCTTTTCAACCTTGTTCTCTTTCTCGTACTTCTCCAACTTCTCGAGCAACTCCTTGTAGCCATCGTCGGTATCGTATTGGCCAGATGTGTAAGAAACCAAATCCAAGAACTTCTTCTTGGTATCTTCATTCACTTTGCCTTCGTCTTTAGCAGAACCCTTGAGATTGGCAGAGATTCTCTCCTTAAAGTCGCCAATCTCCAATTTAGATCTCGCATAACCGATAATCTGGATGGAATCTGGCAATTGACCCTCACGGTAAAGCCCGAAGAGGGCAGGGAAGGTCTTCTTCTTGGCCAAGTCTCCACTGGCACCGAAGACGACAATTGAAACGTGCTTTCCAAATGAATCAGCAGACATAATTGTTGGATAAAAAAATGCGAAATGGCAAATCTTTATACTTTGAGACCGGTTCGGAAAATCGAGCAATCAATCGGTCGGCCAAAGAAATTGATAAGAAGATTTATAAGAGATTCATAGAAATTTCATCACATAACCGCATACATGCTCTAAGATATCACTTCGTCAAGTCTATCGTGATGGAAGCAACTTAATAATCATTGTTGGTCTGGCAGCTCACGTAAGCGATCATTTATTGAGCTTACAAATAGTCTCGTTTTGGCACGTGATATTAGCCCTGCGATATCGGAGAAAAGTGATCCGGGTGGAAAGAATAGAAGGATGGTCGAACCGACATAGTGTTGAAAAACTTCACAAAACTAGTCCTTGATCAAAAGATTATTAGTGGATACTGTAGCACTTGCTCAACAAGAAATAAAGGTTCCAATCTCTCAGAAATACAAAAGAGCAGCTGTAGTTTGATTTTGCCAACATTGATATCAATGTACACAATTGGAAAAAATCCGACGTCCCCAACTTTTATCGGACCCGTTCGCCCATCTCGATTAGGACAAACGGCACATTACAAAAACGCTTCATTTTGAAGGAACGCAGCATGGTGTCACATGTAAAGGTACATGAAAAAGCACCCGAAAGATGCAGCTTGACACAACGATTTGCATAATTTGTGTTAAAAGTTCTTCATCATAGACTTTTCATGAAATGTATGAAGGACCAATTTTCAAGAGATCGCTCTACAATATTGTCTAAGCGTATGTAATCAACTATCTAAATAATTGACATGTCTCACTTGCTTTCTGCGAGTAAACCATCCTGTTCGTTTTCACCTTTGCCTCCAACCTCTTCTTGCTCGTGTTCCTCATTCTTTGACACAGACGCACTGCTTTGCCCCTCTATGATTTTGCGATCTTTTTGTTTCTGAGGAGCCTCGTCCTCATCACCGCCGATGCTGAACATTTCCTCTTCACCCTTAAGGTACTCCGGCATTATCTCCTCGTCACCAAAAAGCACTTCACGGTCACCAGGACGCCTTCCGTGCCCCAAGTCAAACGAGTCTTCGTCGCTATCACTGTAGTCTTCGCCGGGAATAATATCAAACTCATACTCGTCTCTTCTGCGTCTTCTTCTTCCACTTCCGGGAGATTTGTGGAACTTCATCAAAATAAGTACCACTACAAAACCAACAATTGCAAAACCAATAAGATACTGGCCTGTGTGGTCTGTGGTGTAGTGCTTGTTCTTTCCGACTTCTGCTTCATCGTCGTTAAGACCTGTGTCAGGGTGCGTGATATCAAGTGTTGTGCTGGGATTGTTGGAATCGTCCGTGGAAGAGGGTATAGTTTGAATAGATGTGGAAGGATCTCCAGTTGAATGAACAGAGGTTTCTTCCGCATTTGAAGCAGTTCCCTCCTCCGAAGTGGAGGAAGCACTTGGGTTAGTGGAGGCAGTTGGCGAGCTAGTCACATGAGCATCAGATGAAGTAGAAAGAGCGGACGAAGCAATGAGACTATCCACTGATGAGGTGGGTGCTTTTTGCTTCTCACTCAACCTTTCCCTGCGGACTACTGCGTAATCCTTCTGAATGTCAAAAACTTCTGCGTCCTTTGCTTCACGAGACTCACCAAAGAACCGCAATTGCCAGTTGTCTAAAGTGATTGTATTGGTTTCAATTGCATCATTGTCACCGAAAACCTCGAGTTTCCATTCTCCAACACCAGCTTCACCCCAGTGGGCAACAGACATGAATGTCCAATCTGTGAATCCCTGCAGACTCAGGTCTTTTGGACGGAGAGTAGCCAAGTCACTGACAACACCGGTTGGGGAAATCAAACGCATTGCTACCCTTCCACGGAAGGTTGAACGAACGTTAACCTTTACTGTTACGTGCTCAATTCTTTCCAAGTTCATCACATCCATGTCGTCCTGTTCAACCTTGATTGTGCGCAGGATGAGAACTTTACGGGCAACATTTTTGCCTGATTCAATCTTCTCACCCACAGATTGCACATCAGAGAAATACCAAGCTTGGGGTTTAACGTTTTTCCACTCCTTAGCGTAGTGAACCATCTTATAAGCATCGACCTTACCATAGCCATATTTGTGAGAGTACAACTTACCGTTGGCAGTCTTTTGGTAGTTGCCATCTTCTTCATTTATCGTCACACTCAGCATCACCAGCACATATTGGACATCTCGCCAAGTCAATTCTGGATTGGCAGAAAGCACTAATGCATACACTCCCGCGGCGATCGGTGCAGCTGCAGAAGTGCCTCCGTGAGTGGCTGAGCACTTATTGTGGATATCTGTAGTGTGAATGTGCTCACCAGATCCAGAAGAGTAAGTTACTACCATGACGGCAGCACATGCCTCTGCATATGAAGGATGGAAGCCACGGTAATCAATCGCGCCAACCGTGATAGAGTAGATGGAATTGGTATAGCCATCAAAGTTACAGGAATCCTGATGGCGGCCTCCATTTCCTGACGCGAAAACATACACTGCACCCTTGTCTTTGCGTCCTTTTTGCACACCCTGCAACATTGCTTTCTTCACCACTAAGTCCGGTTCAGCGAGGGTACGACCATCGTCGGTTGGACCCCAGGAACACGAGTAGATATCATTAACATCGAGCCCAAAAACCATAGCAGCCGCCTCGTCAGCACTGGTAATAGACCCTGAAAGGATTCTCACACCCGAGACTTGCGACTCATACGCCACACCTAAACCACAAACATCGTTCTTGACAGCCGCAATCTCACCAGCGCATCTGGTTCCGTGATAGTCATCATAGAGGCGTGGCAAGGGAAGGTTGCCCTCGTTATTGAAATCCCAGGAACCCAGTTTGTTGAAGTTGTTTGTAAGGTCCGGGTTCTCAAAGTCTAAACCATCATCGACCACAGCTGTCACAGACCCCTTTCCTGTGTAGCCTTCTTGCCACAACCCGCTAACATTTAAATCGTGCCCTGGATAGAATGTATTTACTAGATGCCATTGCTGGAGAAAGAGGGGGTCTTGTATGTCTAAAGCGTCAGAAACTTTCTTTGCAGGTTCCTGAGATGAATCAACGATCTCTAGACGCTTGGAGTCTCTTTGTATATCTTTCAATTCCATATCAGATCTATCGATCATCACAGGCATTCTCTTTTTCAACTTCTTTTCAGGAAGCATGTGGATAGAGCGCAAGTGGGGATTACCCACCAATTTTTCGTACTCAACCTCAAATTCTTCGCGTTTCTGAAGCGCGTTGCCTCGGTTGGAGTTGTAGTTTCCAAGGAACGAGTTATGTGGGTGGCTCTTGCCTATACTGAACACGTAGTGATTGTCCATTCCTTTCAACTGGTGTTCGAACTTGTACTCTGCATGCTCGGAAATAAAGTCATGAAGGGGACCACTCAGGTTTGAGGTGTCGATCTCCACAAGAAAGTAGTTGTTGGCCGTAAAATCACGCATACCACATACCGCTGCGGCAAGTACTGCCCACAGTGCTAGTGTTTTGAAGAGCATAGTGGCCACGTCAAAAAGAAAAATGGAGAAGTAAGAGAAAAGAGAAAAGAATGGTTTCTAGGCGATTTAGCGTTCAAAATGAGAGACAAAGGATGGGACTTCAGAAGGAGGACAGAGTACTCAGACTACACGAAAAAAAAACGAATAATATAAACCCAAGTGTTTTTAAACTGTGAAGTTAGCTTTAGTCCATGGGCGGCGAACGTCGATGTAGACCCTGTTGGTATATTTTCAGAAATCACAGATTTGTTCGGTTTTCTTGTCATCAAATAATTATCACAAATTGCCAAAACGCTACCACAAAGGCAGTAGAAGACAGAAAAATGGCCGCGACAGGTTGATATAAAAGTCTCTACTCCGCTTTATAATTTCTAGGAATTTGTATCCTCTCCTTCAATTGACACAAAACAAGACGTTTATTGTTGCCTTATTAAGCCACCTTGCTCTTTGTGTCCAATGGTCCAGTTGTAAGAACCCCCGGCTATGGAAGTGCCGGACATGTTTTACGCGTTTAAACGAGTCGCTGCGTGGTTATCAGCCCACCTCTATTTTTTTGACATGCTTTTGATGCAACTTTCAACTTGTTGATTCATTTTTAAGTCCGAACTCGAAAATGCTCGTCCTTCTAGCACTCGTCACGAGCACGCTTGCAATGGAAATGGATATGGATGGCGATCGGGTTGAGTTCCATCCTGTGGATGCGACGCTGAAGACATTCCATTGGATATTAACGCTTGCGTTACTCCTCGTTTTGCCCTCAGTCTCACTGGTGCTCGCGTTTGCCAACAGATTGCACGTGCTGTTGTTTCTCCAGTTCATTTCCACTGGTTACTGTGTATTTGAGTCGCTCTTTCTTACCTTCCCAGACTCAGATAACCATGAGAACCGAACCTCTTCAGGTACGAGCTGGTTTTTGAGCGCTTTGCTCGGTGCTACTGTCTTTGCTGGGTCATTTGTCAATGGTTCCAATATCGTTATGAATCGGTTATACCCCCAAAAAACAGCACTGCACGGCGGGTTCCACTACAAGCTTTACAAGCTCTTGTCGTTGCTTGTTGTTTTGACTGGCTGGGTGCGCGTTTCAATTGCCCCAATTGCACTCTTTGGGTTTTGCTACGGGAAACACACTGGCCAGTGTATCGCACACGGAATCATGGGCCTGGCTTTTGTGGGGTATTCTGCAGTGCTTCTTTGGGTCTTGATAGTACCTTGGATAAGAAAGAGACTGCTTCTGAGTGCTTCAAACGTACAGTTCGAAAACGCCAAACCCGGATTTTCCCAAGAGTTTTTCGACTCGACTCTCATGTGCGTGTGGGGAATCGTCAATACATTCACCGAACACCGCTGGGGAACTGAAGACTGGTCA
This sequence comes from Kodamaea restingae, assembly GCA_003707425.3. Lineage (NCBI taxonomy): Eukaryota > Fungi > Ascomycota > Pichiomycetes > Serinales > Debaryomycetaceae > Kodamaea > Kodamaea restingae. The sequence continues at coordinate 80,016 of PPJA03000011.1, forward strand.
ATGGGCGACTACCAGCATACTGCCATGGGAATTATTTGGTGGGCAGGTGGACTTGCGGGAATGTACTTATCTCGTGGAGGCCGGAGGTCCTTCATTCCCGCAATTTTGCTTATATTTACAGGTTACCTGATGTCGCAGCATGCTCAACACATGGAAATATCTACAAAGGTGCATGGTGTCTTTGGACTCGCACTTATGGGTGCAGGTTTTACTCGAATCTTGGAGATTTCTTTGTTCCTCAAGGATCAAGGATGTTCGGAGCTGGGAAAGATATTGTCCTTCCAGTACATGCCACCTTTCTGCTTAACCTTACTGGGAATTTTGTTTATGGGTGCTACCGAAGAACAATTGCAGTTGGTGCATGACCTTGGCTCGGATCACCTGGCCTACATTTTGGTTGCGCTGCTGGCTGCTTTTGTTGTTTTCTTGTGGTTGGTTTTGCTAGTACAGGGCTACTTATGGTTGATCGGGTACGACGAAGACGGCAGGGGCGAAGGTTTGTACGATCGTGTGGATCAGTTTGAGTTGGGAGATATGGAGGGAGACGAAGAATAGATAAGAGTCAGGACAGAGCATGAGGTGAAAAGAGGTTATGAAGAAAGAAAGACAAGAGAAAGTGGATACTGGATATTTAGAGAAGTTACTGTGAGAGTAGCACAACCGTGAGCAACCCAGAATAAAAGCGCAAGTTGATTTAGAGTGCTGGTGAATGACCAGAAGAGATGTTTTGAAGTGATATATTCAGAATACAAACGTAAATATCTTGCCTAGTAACTCAAGACTGTAATTGAACCCCATTGTACTATTTTCTATCCGTAATGAAAACGTCTCATCAAGTGTGGAACAGGATGGGTTGTACTTCCTATCCGGGAAACCAAACAAGAGCCCCTCATCTCACCATTTAAACCTAATTAGTCATTTGGTATATACCTTCCAAATACTGGACTTTATTTCTTTGTAATCCCAGCCTTGTTATTGGGCCTATTGTGGGTACATTAATAATAAGTATGTAGTCAAGATGAAGCAAAAATGTGCTAGCTAGTCAATATCTCAAATAATGTCCATTAATACATTAATATGTTTACGTTTGGTCTAAATTATCCTTATTGCATCTCTTTCGCATACTTCTCCATCTCTTTCTTTATCTAGAATGATCAAAAAATTGATCACAAATTGCAAGCATGAGCGCGATTCTCTCAGCAGACGATCTCAACGACTTTATTCTGCCTGGAGTTGCGTGTATAAAGCCAGTAGAACAACAGATACCTGATGATCTCAACGAAAACGGCGCGGTTGACATTCAAATAGGTCCAGATGGCAAGCCACTCGAAATATCGCAGATCGACGGCAGACAGAGACAACTCGACCCAGCCCAAATATCATTGGCAGACTGCCTCGCTTGCAGCGGATGCATAACTTCCGCGGAAGAGGTATTAGTCGCTCAGCACTCACACCAAGAGTTTATGAAGCAGGTGTCTGCTGGAGGGAAGGTGATGGTAGCCAGTGTTTCTCACCAAACGAGAGCATCACTAGCCTTGGCATACGGAACAAGCGTCGAAATTATAGATAGACGACTCATCGACTTGTTCGTTAACCAGATGGGCTTTGACTACGTTGTTGGAACAGGTTCGGCGCGCAAGATGTCCTTAGTAAGCGAGGCTTGGAATACAATGAACCACAAGGGAAAGCTCAAAGCAGAGCAAAATGAGTTAAGTGGAGCTCCATCTAACGGGCCCTTATTGTCATCTATCTGCCCAGGATGGGTGCTTTATGCTGAGAAAACACATCCCAACATTCTCCCTCGCATATCTACTGTGAAGTCTCCACAGCAAATCACAGGTTGCCTTGTGAAGACTTTGGTTTCCCGCGAGAGAAAAATAACCAAGGACAATATCTACCACTTAACCATCATGCCATGTTTTGACAAGAAACTAGAGAGTGCGAGAAAGGAGGACGACGAAGAGGTGGATGTGGATTGTGTGTTAACCCCGAAGGAGTTGGTAAACTTGGTTAGTGAGTATCCAGAATTCTCTTTGGAGAGAAGCCAGGCGGATATTGAGTCCCTGGGACGAATGTCTGACATTTTGACTTCTCCCATGTCAGAAATATACGAGAAACTCGCACCACAGCACTGGCCTATGGTCAAAGACTCTTGGAGCAACGATTCAGGGTCACTTTCTGGAGGATATGCTTACAACTACCTCAGGCTTTATGCCATGTACCTTGGGCATGACCACAGTGAATACAAAATATCTACTATCGCAGGGAAGAACAGCGATGTTTACGAGATGCGTCTCATACACGATGGAAAAACGGTGGCATCTAGTGCGGTAGTCAATGGATTTAAAAATATCCAAAACTTGGTGAGAAAGTTCAAGGACGGTCCTGTTAAAATCAACCCATTGGCTGGTAGAAGGCGCGCGAGAACAGCAAAAACGGAAGTTATCGAAACAGCAGAACCTTCGAAGACAGATTATGTCGAGGTTATGGCGTGCCCAGGCGGATGTATAAATGGAGGTGGACAGATTGGCCCAGGGGACGGCAGTCAGCAAAAATTATGGCTAGATGAGGCTACAAAGAAGTACGCGGAAATCCCTTTGGCAGATATCGAGAATGCTTCGGCCATAGTGGACTGGATCCACGCTTTTCTGAACGAGTATGGAGTAAGTGAGGCAAGATTGATGAGAACTCATTTCAAAGCGGTCGAAAAAGAAGTGGATGGAGCTGCGGCCTTGTTTGGTGCAAAGTGGTAGGATCACTCGAGTTACCATCGACAGTTATAGACGGTTAATAGAAATTTAATGGAGGTTTGAGCGGCGACAATATGTGCTATTTTTGGAGAGATCGAGATGAGTGTGAAGTGTTTGAGGCTAAAACTTGAGGGCTGACCAAGGTAGATTGGTACATATTGAGATAATTGGAAATGCGCAGTAATGATGCCAGTTTGATTTGTGAATATAAACAGCTCCATAGAGTATATAAAGCTCCAAAGAATCTATACAGCTCTAGACAATACGTACATTTCATGGATGAATAAGCGCATAGATTGAGTACTTGATCACGTGCCGAAAGACCACCGCAGGGCTCATAACACATCCGATTCTGCGACATTGTTCTGCAGAGCATCATGCAGAAGGTCTGTGGAAAGTATCACCGTCAAATGTCCACCCAAGGGACGATCAGCTCAATTCCATGGTCTAGTTGTGAAAATATATCAATCAGAATGGACTAGATTGCATCTAAAAGTTTGGAAACACAAATTCAGAATTACAGGATATATGGCATGCGAAGAAGCATAAGTTTCAGGCATAGCCGTTTCACAGAAGCACACCAAACTTAAAGCATCCATTGAAATTCCAGGTGTCGAGTATTTTTTTGTTTTTTCACCCATTGAATGGACCGAGGACTTATAGGAGAGAATTGTGCTGGAAAAAAGATTGATCTTTGCGCACTAAAGTACGATTCGTCTACGTCGCCGGTCACCCTTTCCACTTTGTACCACCTAAGCCAACAAAACCACTGTGTGAATAACACAGGCTCCGAACCACTATAGTCATTTGACAGCATGATAGTGTGAGATGCGCTTTGCAGGTGCTTCTCAATTAAAGAAGCTACATGTCCCCTTCAATGAACTCGCGAAGTCAGCTAATAGCGAACTAAGAATCATTACTGTAGATATTCCCATGGACCCATAGAAAACTCCAGCTGTCAATGACAATACTTGTTTTCTTTTCTGCCGGGACACGACAAGCAAGGATGCGTGAATTAAATATATAAGTGTACCTCCTCGAATAAATCTTCACCACATCAAAGAACAATTATATCTCTGGAATGTAAGTTATTGAACAAAGCTCGAACCGTTGATATAGCGTATATTACATCGAGATATATCATATTCACCATGTGAAATAACTACCGATTAACAGTTCGTGTTATTTCTAAATTTTTCAAACTAACAAACAGCTATGCCTAAAAGAAGCCTATCGCGAAATGCAACGACCTTAAACTCCGGTGCAATTACTAAGTTATTCTTCATTTTCACCAATGTCACCAAGTTGGTTGGCGCAATGCCGCTTTTTTCCCGTGAGGACGTACCCGAACCACACAGAAAGATGACCAGTGAGGAGTTTTGGACCAACCTCCTCCTTTCTGCCTTCCTCGTGCTTGCTGGAGGTGTCTTTGCCGGTTTGACCTTGGGGCTCATGGGACAGGATGAGGTTTACCTCAAAGTCATTGCTCTGAGTGGCGAGCCTGCGGAGAGAAAGGCTGCCAAGAAAGTTTTGCATCTTATCGGTAGGGGTAAGCATTGGGTACTTGTCACGCTTCTTTTGTCAAACGTCATAACCAACGAAACTTTGCCAATTGTTTTGGACCGTTGTCTTGGTGGAGGTTGGCCAGCCGTGGTTGCGTCCACTGCGCTGATTGTCGTCTTTGGTGAGATTATTCCGCAATCTATCTGTGTCCGTTACGGTTTGCAGGTTGGAGCTATTTTCTCCCCATTTGTGCTCGTCTTGATGTTTGTGATGTACCCTATTGCCTACCCGATTTCGCTTCTTTTGGATCACATCCTTGGAGAGGACCACGGAACCGTTTACAAAAAGTCTGGTTTGAAAACATTGGTGACGTTGCACAAGACTATGGGTGTTGAACGTTTGAACCAGGACGAAGTCACTATCATCAGTGCAGTCCTCGACTTGAAGGAGAAGCCGGTTAGCCACATCATGACTCCTATGAACAGAGTCTACACAATGAGCGCTGATACGATTTTGAATGAACAGGTAGTGGAGGAAATTTTCAATGCAGGCTTTTCTCGTATACCAATTCACCTTCCTAACGAGCCGCTCAATTTTATTGGTATGTTACTTGTGCGCGTCTTGATCAGTTACGATCCCGAAGACGCTCTTCCTGTTGCTTCTTTTCCACTCGCTACTCTTCCAGAAACCTCTCTTGACACCTCTTGTTTGAACATATTGAACTATTTCCAAGAGGGTAAGTCGCACATGATTGTTGTGAGCGAGACACCAGGCGAGCAAACAGGAGCCGTTGGTGTTCTCACTTTAGAGGACGTTATTGAGGAGTTGATTGGAGAAGAAATCGTGGATGAGTCCGACGTTTACGTGGACATCAACAGAAATATCAAAAGAGCTCAGCCAGGTCCCTTGTCAAAACGGAACTTAACTGCTTACTTGCATAACTTGTACCAGCTGGCTAACACCCTGAAAAGAAACTCGCTCGACGGCAAGGATTTCGACATAAATAGAGATGACAAAAACGCAACGTCTATCGAATCACGACCTAAAAAGCCAGCCGTACCAGCTGCAGGAAACGCTGCTGCTTTGGCAGACGCTAAGTCTTGGAAACCTAAAAACCCCGCCAGCAATCCCCTTGAAACCAAAAAAACCTTCGTGACCATTAAGAGACCTGATTCTGATGCGATTGCCGCAGCTGTTCCAGGCGTAAAGAAGCAAAATGCTGCAACTTCTGCAACTCCCGCCGTTGGGGTTGTGCACTCCAGTGAAGAAGGCGCACTTCGTGATGCGAGTAGAAGGGTTTCAATGGATGAACTGAATGAAACGCAACCAAGTGCGTTTACCGGCGTGGACTTCAACTCTAGGTTCAATGGCCAGTTTGTGACTGGTAACGGAAATGGTGAGCCCGATATCGTGCATCACCACAGCATTGATGCAGGAGCTCTGGGCAGTATTCCCATCGTTGAATACCAGGAGTCGCGATCTTACCGTACAGGCGGTATCATCGAATCTGTGGTCGAGGTACAGGGTGTGCACAAAACTATTATTGAGAACGTCAGTGACGAGGATGACACTAAAGTAGCTTTACTTGATGACGAAAAGAAGAAGAAGAAGAAGAGCAAAAGAAGGAGTAAGCGCAGCGATCTGTTCAACATGAATAAATACAGGAATGGCAGCCATTCAAGCGAAGCAAGCGGAAACAGCGCAGAGGGAAATACGCAGAGCGGAGAACTGCGTAACAGATCTATGTCAAATTCCAGCGCAGGTAGCAGCTCCGGGTTGTTATCCCGGTCAGGACTGTTTGCTAATGGGGCTGCGGGTGTATGGAATAAAATCACAGGAAAAGAGCAGAGTTAAAATCATTTTTGCAAGGACAGAATGATATTACCGGCTTCTATGTGAGATATATCGCCCCGAGTCTTAACTTTACCTGTTTTCGATTATCTAGTCTAGATTGATTATATATTATATACGAATACGCTATTTTCTTTACTATGTACCGAAAGCGGACAGATTTAATTCTCCCCGTGCACAATCTCCGAAGATGTCCAGGTGATCCCAAAGGAGTAAATATAAAAGAAGTTCTTTAATACATAGCATCTTTTGTGATTGTAACGATGGCTATTAAAGTGCTGAAGATGGTATCTTCATGTGCTCCATCGGTTATTAACAGATTTTGTGTCGTATGTTGATAATTGCCCAGTTCGGACAACGACGTGATCTCTCCGAACCGTAAGTTCTTGCTGAATGTGCCGAAGATCAATCCCCGCCTTTGCTACTTGTAGTTAAATATCCACCGCTAAGTATGAATGTTTCGTTCTTTCTGGTGTGCTTGGCGGAACATCCGCACATGCCGTGTAATTGCACCTTTTCCGCTCGGGAACTTCGCCGCAACGGATTGTGGGGCTGTTTTACATGTGACAGAGGTGCAACAATTCTGACGAGGTCAGAGATATTTAATAATATATCTGCATTGAAAGCCGTCTCATTGAAAGTCTACCTCCGTAGCCCAAGTTCAAGGGGTCTTTATGCCCGCACTAATTAATATACACACGCACCACTACTTAATTTCACTTTTTCGTGTCCAAAAAAACCCTAGCAACTATGGTCTTCAGGCTGATCTTCCCACTGCTGTCCCCCAAAGCCAAAGACGGTATTCTGCCCCAGACCAGCCGTGGACTGATGGCCCTGATTATGCGGTTCAGAGAAAAAAGGTCAAAAAGTATGGAGTCCTTAACGCGGAAAGAAGAGATTACAAAAGGTGAGAAGAATCAAGCTAGAGAGAGCGATTCGCCAAAGAATGAACCAGAAGGATCAACCCAACAGACACAGTCTGAACAAATAAAACCAGTTGAAAACTTTGCAATCATCCCCAATGTCCTGAATCTCACATCTCCTACTATTTCGGTACAGTCGAGCAACGATCATATCTTTGTTGATAGCGTACAGAACACAAGAGAACCCAGCCCGGATGCAGCACTTATAGGTGATATAACCCCATTTTCAAAGAATAATTGTGAGACTGTCGAGACCCAAGAAGGGTTACTGGCTGGTCTTACAAGTAAACCAGAGCGCAGCTCAATCATTTCGTCAGAGTCGCCTGACCGCCTGAATACAGCATCTGCAAACTCGACGGACTTCAGCGAGAGAACTGGTAGTGCCGCATTGAATGACCTGAACAAGCCTCTCAGAAACTTTTCTCCGCCGACAAACTCCCCGTTGGGCATGAAAATCCTCAGTGCAGCTCTTGATGAACATGAGTCGGACTCTGAACATTTTCACTCCGCAAGCGAGAAGCATGACCGATACGCGAGTAGTCCAACAGAGCAGCCAGCTCCATCCTTGATTTCGACTCCAGCGCTGGAGTACTCTATCAACCCTCCACTGCTGTCGTCTCTGGACAAGAAAGGTAAGAAACACTCCTCTCTCTCACTTCGTCGTTTCTTCAACAAAGTTAAGAATCACCACCACCATAGTCACCACGGTAACCACCACAGCAGTCATCATGGCGCGGGCGCCGAAAAAGGACGACAGTCTCCAATAGGTGAGGACAGCGTTCTTTTCCAAAAGTATGGTTCAATTGGTAAGCACTTGGGAACAGGCGCAAGTGGATCTGTCAACCTTATTTCTCTGCCCAAAAACAATCAAATCTATGCTGTCAAGAAGTTTTCTTCCAAGTTGCCAGGTGAATCCGACAACGACTTTAAAACCAGAGTAAAGAATGAATTTGCGATTGGAGAACTGCTCAGACATCCTAACCTTGTCCACACGTACGACTTGATTAAAGACTACCCAAGTCCTCTGAACAATAGCCACCATCATCATAAACACGGCGTTGCCAAATTGGTCACAGAACCCCAATTCTACATGGTAATGGAGTATTGTCCATACGATTTCTTCAATCTTGTCATGTCGGGTCTCATAGAAACACAAGAGCTTTTTTGTTACTTTAAACAAATCGTTAACGGAGTTCACTATATGCATGAACAGGGTCTTGCCCACCGTGACTTGAAGTTGGACAACTGTGTGGTGAGGGCTGATGGAATATTGAAATTAATAGACTATGGTTCAGCTGTTCATTTCCGCAAAGAAATTAACGCCTCTATACACATCAATTCTGCTGTGGACGAAGTGATTGACGATAGGTGGAAATTGGTGCGCGCTCGTGGAGTTGTTGGATCTGACCCTTACTTGGCTCCCGAGGTATTGGAACCACTGAACTTTGGCTACGACCCCCGTGCTGTTGATGTCTGGTCCTGCGCAGTCATTTTCTGCTGTATGGTGCTTCGCAGATTCCCGTGGAAATTGCCCAAGTTGTCAGACCCACTGTACCGGTCTTTTGTTGGAATTTCAGACCAAGAGGCGAAAGAGATTGAGCATAACCCAATAGGCAAAACAGCAGAACACGATTACAAGAGAGAAAGTAAGGGTGTAACATCACAATCTAGTTCGCCTCGTGGCCCTCATCGTTTATTGAAACACCTTCCGCTGGAGTCACGCGAACTCATTGGGAACATGTTGAAGATTGACCCCAAGCGTAGATATTTAACTTCGGCCGTGGAACAAGATCCTTTCTTTAGAAGCATTCAAGCATGTGAGCCGAATAAGAGTGCCTCTAATCATGTTCACCATTTGGTTACCGAAGACGAGTTAGAGCGCATACACAAGGAAGAACAAAGGGAAAAGGGATTGAAAAAAGCAGGTATGCGCTAGAAAGGAGCTCTCCGATGAGGTATTTAGCTTGTATTTGAGTGACTAAACAAGTTAAGTGAGAAAGAATAGACTTTTATGAGTTAACAAAAAGTTGAAGTCATTAAACAGAGCATAGAGTTCGTGCCATTTGTGACCCATTGTGTAATTTGAAAACAGGCACCCTTGTAGATAAAGAAATTGAAAGAAGTAACGCAAATGTTCTCAATCTTATGGAGTTCGATACTGGGCCAACCTTTGCCTGAGATTTTCTCCGAATGTAATCGCATGTCAAGCTTTGAGTTTTATGTATCCAAAATACAACGTTACAACAAACATACAACCCAACGCCTTTCTGTGGATAGAATGGCTAACTTCTAAAGATGAACCACGCAGCACTAGTGAATACTATCTGTTTATACTGTATCATTTTTCTTGCTCCCTTATCAATTTTTACTGTTTTTCTGTCTCACGCCGTTTAATCTTAACAATTGTACAATGACCCTCGATGGTGACGCAGTCACCCTACTGCCGACGATCAATCTTGTTGCCTTCTACTCGTCGGTTATTGCAAGTGCAATCATATTGATTAGCATTGTTCTACATCTACGAAACTACCGCAAGCCTGTGGAGCAACATTTCATGATCCGGATCCAATTGATCGTACCGTTATTCGCTCTATCATGCTACTTCATGTTGGTGAACCAAACGGCCCCGCTAAACAAATACGTTCTCGAACCAATTCGCGAAATATACGAGGCTTTCGTGATCTATACTTTCTTTTCATTGCTCACAGATATGTTGGGTGGCGAAAGAAATATCATTATCATGACCCTGGGGAGAGAGCCTGTGGCGCATCCTGGGTTCCTCGGATTTTTCCTACCACATCTAGATATTTCAGATCCTCATACGTTTCTCATGATTAAACGTGGTATTTTACAATACGTTTGGTTGAAACCGTTCATTTGCTTCTCGACACTTTTGTTCGAAGCTCTCAACATATACAATGTCAACGACATGGGCGCAAAGTCGATCTTCCTCTGGATGACGATATTGTACAACTTCAGCGTGACGCTCTCGCTTTATTGTCTTGCAGTTTTCTGGAAGATCTTGTGGGACGACCTTAAACCTTTCCAACCAGTCGGAAAGTTTCTTTGTGTCAAACTAATTATCTTTGCACTGTACTGGCAAGGTGTGATATTGGCGTTCCTTAACTTTTTTCAATTACTTCCGAAACCAGAGGAAGGAAGGGTCGGCCTGGTTGGCTTGTGTATTCAAAACGCACTTCTATGCGTGGAACTCATTTTCTTTGCTGTGGGACACTTCGTGTCATTTTCATACTACCCTTTTACTTTGTCCCAAATGCCTAGCGGCAGGATCCGCTTCATTTATGCCGTAAAAGATACCTTCGGCATCAAAGACTTGGTTCATGATTTCAAGTTGACCTTTCACGGTGACTTTTACAAGGACTATAAGCAGTTTGACTCTGTAGAGGCTATGATTGCTCACCCAGAGTCAAATAGCAGGATGAGCAGAATAAGTCAAGGTATGCGCTATCATGTTGATGGAAAGCAGAAACACTGGTTGCCAAGTCTGCAGCCACAACAAACCCGAGAAGTTCGCAGTACGCTGGAAATGCTGGTGTCAGTGCCAGTTATACCTAATGCTCCTGATTTGGCAATCAAAAACGATGGAAGGTACTCTGACTTACATTCCGTAAACGCTGATAATGTGTCCTTCACTTCGACGGCGACATCGACGCGAGCAATATACCCTCGCTCACCATCCGGCTCTACCAGCTCGCTTGCTGAAGATGCAACTCCAATACTCACTGCACTTAAACTGGACCCTTATCTCGCAAAGGTTGACTACGACAATGAACATTTTGACGAGGATGAAGCATATTATGAACAGGCTTGCAATGTCATTAACAATTATAAATTGGATCAGGTGGAGATCAAGCGCTTGCTAAATTACCCAATTGTGGATGAGTTGATATCTGGTCACTTGTTTGGTTACAAAGTACAACAGATGAGAAGGAATAGAGCTAGAAATTATGGAAGTATTGTTTGAACATAAAAATACTATAGAAAATGTGAAGACGGTTCTGAAACTAAATGCTGTTGATGGAGTCCATGAAGTAGGTAGATGTCTCATTGAGTTAACTAGTTGACTAAATCATCTCTTCGATACTATATACAGACACAGCGCTAAAGTTAACTACTTAGTGCCAAAATGCTTATCGCGTGATCGCTTTAATTCATTTAATCCTCGATCTTTAACAGGTACATGGAGTCCAAGTCTATCTCCGCGCTTTTCTCCTTAGGTTTCTTTTCTTTCTTAGGTCTTTTCTCCTTTTTATTTGTCTCCTTTTTCCCCTCATTCCTTTCTTCCTTCTTATTAGGCTGAACATGAACAGAAAAACGGGTTTCTAATTTGCCCTCAACCTTGTACGTGCATGGAAGTTCATCTAGTATCTCTAGCAAAGTGTTGTATACCATTTCTCTTCTCCGAAGCTCTATGCTCAACTCCTCTTCATCCAATTTCCCGTACAAAATATTGTTTTTGTTCGCAGCCACAGGATCTTCATTCTCTCCTGTTTCTTCGAGATCACCGCGGTCATTTGCACTCTTCACATAAATGGTAAATCTCTCGCCCTTATCAAGGCGTCTTGAAATTTCATTGCTCTTTTGTTTCTTCAAGTCGGCTATACTGATCTTCCATTTAATTTCCAACACTTTCAATGCGGATTTCTTCTTTTCTGCGCGAAGGCGCTGGTTCACAACCCTTTGTGCGGTTCGACTACCCAACTCCAATAATTCCTTCTCTTTTTGAAGAGCAAGCCTATCCGTATATTTGCTGATCATATCACTGACTTTGACCTGCTTGACCATGGGGACTTCATCTCCTGCACCCACAATAACTAACCCAAACTTGGTCAAGTCAAGCTCGTTTGAAACATTAACCAAATGGGTATGGTCTATTTTACCAGTATTTGAGTTCACGTAGCGCACTTTGTACTGTGGGCTTGCTTCTTTTATCTGCAAAATGAGGTCTTTGAGTGCGGCCTGTGCTTGTATAGAACCTGAACGGAATTCGAAAGTAGGCGTGCGTGGACTGAAGTGAGTCTTTGTAGAATGTTTCACGGGCTTTTTCTGTGGTGGCTGTTTCTTGTCAAACTTCGCTGCAAAACGGTTCTGCTTCAACAGCTCAGACCCGAGCAAGTCGTCAATGTTGAAATGTCCTTTGGAGAGAAGGAACCTGCTTCTATGAATGGTTCTAGTAAATGACAACATCTGTGGAGCACAAGCTATCTGATCTAATTTCTTAATTAGCGATATTGAGAGCTAATTGTATCCACACAGATGGTTTATTGTGTGCTCTTCATTTGGACCGATTTTGGTTCCGAGTATCTGAGCGCTGAGTAAGCGATGACGTAATCAAATATAATGTAGTACGAAACTATATTCTTGAGCGAAGTAGGCCTTTTTTTAAACCATATCACCTGATCTATGCGCTAAAAGATATGAAAGCGCTGTTGTTCTGTGTTGTAAAACTATTTAGCAACCTAACAGCATATGAGCGTTAACCTTATAAAAAATAAATAAGCCTACATACCACCCAATCGCCTGAAAACTTTTCTATTTGTAATCATCCGCTTCGAACTATAGTTGGTCTAGGCACTGTTCGAGACATGACGTCGAAATAACGTAAGCCGAGGATCTAGATTCATTTCTAGCTTACAAACTATATGGTCCAATTCGATTGCAAGCATTCTAAGCTTAAAGTGTTGATTACAATTCAAAGGTCCTAAAGCAACAATTACCGTGGACCCTGAGTAATTGCGCTCAAAAGTTCATGTTGCTCTAATCGAGTGCTACTAAAATGGAAATAGCCACGTCTTACTCTGGGTTCAAAGAGGTTTCCCTTTCGTTATCTAGCTCTTTTAACTCTTGCAATCGTCTTGCCAATACTTCTACCCAAGGCCACAGTTTAAATACTATGGCTTTTGTACAATAGTTAATTACAAAGTCCGAAGCAATCCAAAATTTGTGTGCAATGGGTGCAAAAATATAGCAAACCGCAACCAAAAGTATATAAATGCACCCAGTACTCCCATTGAAATTGATTACTGTATAAGCCAACATGTCTAAAGACTCTGCTGTATACACTACTTCGAACGGGGTTCCTTACCCAAACCATCCTTACGGCGCTCAAACTGCTGGTCCCGGAGGCCCGCTTCTCCTTCAAGATTTTAACTTGGTTGACTCTCTCGCACATTTTGCACGGGAGAGGATTCCAGAGAGAGTGGTGCATGCCAAAGGTGGTGGTGCTCACGGCTACTTTGAATTGACAGATTCATTGAGTGATATCACCTTTGCCAGGCCATTCCAGGAACCTGGTTATAAGGCCCCGATCACCGCTCGTTTTTCTACTGTTGGTGGTGAATCCGGATCACCCGACACTGCGAGAGACCCGAGAGGGTTTTCTGTGAAAATCAAGACTGACATTGGAAACTTGGACTGGGTCTTCAACAATACCCCAATCTTTTTCATCCGCGACCCTACAAAATTCCCTCACTTTATCCATACTCAAAAGAGAGATCCTTCCACCCACTTGGATCAGAACACAGACTCCACGCGCGCTTGGGATTACTGGACCCAAAACCCAGAATCCATTCATCAGGTTGCTTACATGATGGGTCGCAGAGGTGTCCCCAAATCTTGGGCGCAGATGAACGGGTACTCTGGTCACACTTTTAAGAACTATAACGCTAAGGGCGAGTTGACTTACGTGCAGTACCACATCATTTCTGACCAGGGAGTTGAAGGTTTCACCCCTGATGAAGCAGGAGAGTTAGCTGGTTCGTCTAAAGACCATAACATTAAGGAGCTATACGATCGTATTGCAGCCAAAAAGTTTCCCTCGTGGACTTTGTACGTTCAAACTATGACTCCGAAACAGGCAGAGGAGTTCAAATACTCGATCAATGACTTGACCAAGATTTGGCCACATAAGGAGTACCCATTGAGAAAGTTTGGTAAGATTGTTCTCAACCAAAACCCAGAGAACTACTTTGCTGAGATCGAGCAGGTTGCTTTCTCGCCAGCTCATTTGGTCCCAGGCGTGGAAGCTTCAAACGACCCAGTTTTGCAACTGCGTTTATTCTCATACTCTGACACCCATCGCTACCGCTTGGGTGTCAACTACCAGCAGTTGCCTGTGAATAGACCTCGGACTACTGAGAGAGGCTCTGGTTGTCCATTCCTTGCGGGTAACTTCCAAAGAGATGGTTTCGGCGCGATTAATAACCAGGGCGATAGACCTGACTTCATCTCACAGCTCAACCCAATCAACTCCGTCTCAAGTAATGCCAAGGAGGAGGTCAATGGCTTACTCCCTGTTGTAGATGGCAAATTCGAGGGAGTTGTGACCCAGCAGCAGTCCAGCAAGAGCGAAATTTTGCAGAAAGAGCGCAACAAACGTGCACATGAAGAAGCTATTTGGCTGAAGTCTTTCGACTACATTTCTGGTATTAGTGAGTTGGACTTTGAGCAGCCAAGAGCATTGTACCAGAAGGTACTCTCGGATGACGATAAGAAGTTGTTTGTCGAGGCCATTGTTGGACACGGGAGCAAGGTCTCGGTGCAAAGCATCAAAGAGCGCGTTCCCCAGTACTGGGGGCTTCTCGACGATGACTTGGGTGCACAGGTTGCCAAGGGTTTGGGTGTGAAGTACACCCCTTGGACTTTGGCTGAGTATGTTGAGAACTTGGGGTTAGCTCCAGCAGCTTGAATGTGATATGAATACAATTGTGAAACAGTATACCCACCTCATGTAGAACTATTCTTTTCCGTCATTGTCTATTCGCATCTATAAATAAACTTTAGTCTAAGACTAATGGATCGTCCCAAGATCCTCCTCCACTCCCACTCATATGCAATAATTCCTCTTCTAAACCATCTTCAAAGTCATCCACAATTGGAACGCGCCTTTTGCTTACCAATTCATCGTCGCTTTCGTCTCTCTTTTCTTCCTTTACTTCTTTCAGCAAAATAGTGGGTATTGGTACTTGGTCGTCGTCGTCTGATAGATCGATCACCTCGGCTTCTACTTCTTGCTTCATCTGCTCGACAATCTTGAATTGTGTCAAATCAAGTACCTCGACCTTCTCCGTATCTTTGGGCGTCAGCTTCAAGAAATAGTTATACACTTGCGAAATGGACAATTCTGATGGCCGGAACTTTTCGTCGCATATTGGGCACAGGTAGTGAGGAATCAGAGAATTTCGAGTATCAGACCTCACTTTTTGGCCTCCAGTGGTGTTCTTTCTTTGTTCGTTCCCATCATCAACTTCGATTGCTGATTGAGGCTCTTCGCCAGCCTGATTTCGTCTCACAATTTGAATTCCAGGATTCCCTGTGTATCTCCTAACGGTTTCCTGGCCTGAGAATAGAAAACTGTACATCTGCGAGTTGAAGTCTGGGAACCGGTTCCTGAGCTGATTTTGATGCTGGTATTCTTGAAGTTGTGCATGAAATTCGCTTTGTAGATGTTGGTATTGGTTTTGGTATTTTTGGACATTAGCCAAATGAAGTTCCTGATTGTACTCTTGTTGTATTCCAAAGAGTTGACCATCTATTTGCAGGCGTTGAGAATCCTTAGGGTCGTAATTAGAGAACTGGTTCGGGGGAAGACCGTACATACCTTGGCTCTGGTATTTATTACCAAGATTCCAGGTTTGAAAATGACGACTGTTTTCTTGCAAGGCTTCTCCATATGAGTGGTTCGCAGGATTTTGCCACACTGTGTTTTCATTTTGAACTGGGTGCATAGCATTCACTGAAGGAAGTTTCCGAATTTGATTCGCTGAGATGTAATTCTTGTTACGCTCGCTTTGCTTTTGCTTTTCTGATAAGCGCTTCCTTTGTTCAGCCTCTTTCAAAGAGTCCACATTCTTATGCAACAAAGTCTTTTTTAATATGTTTTTGTGACCCTGAAGGATCTTGTTGAACATACAGAATGTATCAAAGTCAAAACACTCAATATGCACACAGTACTGTGACTTGACTGGAATTTTTATCCGCGTCTTTGTGAGTGGATCTTGAAGCGAAAATGTGAATTTATCGTAGCCAATATCATCATCGCCATCGTGGCCAACTTCACGACGAAGGAATGGTACGATGTTAACAGGTATTCGTTTGTATCCTGGTTTCAATATTGGGTCACCTGGACTTGATGACTTCAGGCTTTGATTTCGAGTGGGAGCGAAAGATCCTGCTATTATTTGGTTTTCCAGACTAGTGCTCCCTCGTAATGCTGTGTGCTTATTAAACTTATCACTCTTCCCATTAATGCTTTCCACGTCTAATTCTTTATCGACTTTTTCCTTCATATGAGTTCCGTTATCAATGGATTTCAGGATCTGGTCTCCTCTATGGGTGAGTTCTTTCTGACTGACAATTACCAGCACTGTCAGTTCTCTAGGCTGCTCCTTAGCGAGTTCTGTTGTATCTTCGAGATCTTTATTAACTTGAGGAATACTTTCAGCCAACATGTCGTTCAACTCAGCTTCCAAGTCCAGGAGTTCATCCACATCCAGGATTTCGCTATCAGATGTGTCTATCACTGCAGCTAGCTTAGCACTTGGCAAGCGTATAACAACCACAAGCTTGTTGTTCCATCCTTCAGACAGTTTTGCGTATTCGCTATGCACCAGTACCCGATTATTGTTGAGCTTGGGCCCTCGCAATCGTAGCTTAGCCATACTAGATTATTAAAGCAGGATGTGCAGGAGAAAATGTCAAATTAAGTGATTGATTTACATACAATGAAGGAGGGCCCGAAATAAATATTGGACTTAATAAGCAGTCTGAAGTTTCAGATCTGATAAGGTGCCCCTAAGAGCCATCCCTGGTGTCTTTCAAGGAGGTTCCTATATACTTAGATACGAAATATGTCTTGTCTCACCATCGGACTTATCCTTGATTCAGTCGTTCTTTCACATCTACTCATAAAAACTGTTTAAACGCCTACATTTTATGTCGCAAAATCTTTGATCTTGAGTAAGAATGGTTTACTACATGATTTCCTCTATTCTGACAACTGCTTTCTTTAAAAATCTGCCTTTGCATCCCTATATCCAATTTATACTCAAAATCGCAGTAATTTAAATCTTTGCCCTTCCCTGTCTTTCCATAGCTAGAGTTTCATAAACTTCTTTCTCTATAGCCAAGACGTGTGCAGCGGAGTCATCTAACATTGGCAATATCTGCGTACCATAGAACCCTGCTATCTTATTGTCCAAGTCAATCCAGAAAAACAAGTTAGCCATTCCACACCAGTACAATGTGCCCTTAGGTCTTCCTGTTGGCGATTGACCTTCTGTCCGTGCAAATCCAAGACCCCAGGTGTCAACAATTCCGAAAGGTGCATTTGGAATTGGTCTACTAAATTCTGGATGCAAAGCCTGGTCGAACAGAAGCTCTACCCCATCCGGGAGTTGATTCTTTATTGCCTCTTTGTACAATTCTTCGGTAAACAACCTCTCTCCATTGGGAGTACGACCTTCATTGAGCCACAATCTTAAAAACTTGAGGTAGTCCGACGCGGTACCAAACAAGCCTTGACCACCCATGTCTCTAGGCATTTTGTAGTTCCGCAGAAGTCTCGACCTAACGAGTCCTCCATCCTTACTTCTTGAGTGAATGACAAGTAGGTTCTCTTCGCTTTTGTCTCTAGTGAAAGCAGTGTCCTTCATACCCAATGGCTCAAAGATGTGCTGTTTTATAAACTCCCCTAAAGACATCCCAGTGAGGTGCTCCAAAACAAACCCTGCCCAGTCAATTCCCAATCCGTATGCAAACTTGGTGCCAGGCTCAAACGAAAGATACGAGTCCTCCAAGGCCTGAGTGTTAGGGTCTTGCCCTGGCTCTTCGGCCACCGATCCGAGTAAACTGAAAAGGCATTCGTAGGTAAACCCAGATGTATGGGTAAGAAGATGTTTCAAGGTAACTGGGGTCTTTGGAGAATGAAACTCATCACCTCTGGAAACCTTTATCATGCCAAATTCCGGGTAGAAGTCGGAAATCGGGTCGTTTAATGTGATTTTACCCTGACTGATCAAGATCAAAAGTGCAGTTGTGGTCACTGCCTTAGAACAGGAAAATAAGGCCATTTTAGCCTCTGGTTTAAGTTCACTTGGATCCTCAATGCTTGTTATTCCACTAGAGTTTAAGTAAACAGTTTCTTTCGCGTTAGTTATGCCTAAAACAGCCCCATGTGCCACAGTTGCTAAGTTATTAGATACATCTGTCGCATTAGCAAGTGCTTTGTTGAGGGACTTCTCAAGGTTTTCCTTCAGCGACTGGGTGGAAAAAGGTAACATTGTTGTCTATAGTTTACCTCGTGCACTTTGTACCGCGGTAAATAAGAAAAGTCAAATGTGGGGATTGCATCGCCGTCACATGCAGAAACGCTTTTGAAATTTTTTAAGTATACCTTTAAACTACGTCGATCTATCCATATCATAGCCCCACGAATTCAGGATCACATGTCATTGGAATCAATACAAATTAGGACATTACTAGCCAACATCCTTACATTCTTACTTTTGATTTATTTTTCTAATCAACAAACCTAATAAGAATTGGCTCTTTGGCCGAGTGGTTAAGGCGGTAGACTCAAGTTCTACTATCGTAAAGATGCAGGCGTTCGAACCGCCTAGGAGTCATTATTTTTTGGTTTTTTTGTATTTAGTTGGCTGCAAATTCAGGCAAGACTACATTTTCTCTGATTTCATTATTCATTCTCATTACAAAGTAATCCTGATAACTATTATACAATGTTTCATGGTCCAAAGAAACGGTCACGCTTTCGGTGGCCTCTAAGCTCGTGTTCAAGTAACGCAGCACCGCCAGCCACTGACACAACTCCTAAAGCATCTTTAGCTTTCCTATGACTATGATGCAGTGTGTGGTGTCTATAACCAGAGGTATGTTTAGAACCACGCGGCTCACGCCATTGTGAGCGGCCTTTCTCTGCATTTACAAAATAATGCTTCTGGTATATTGGGTGGTATTGCGCACTCCAACCCGGAGGAAGAATCACTTCTTCTATCGGTTGATGCATGGCACCTGCAGTTGGCATCACGCCGTGTGATAGATAAGAAACTGGGGCTTTCTGTTCCACTGCTGGAGTTTGGTATTGTGTAGGA
The DNA here is from genome assembly GCA_003707425.3 of Kodamaea restingae. NCBI lineage: Eukaryota > Fungi > Ascomycota > Pichiomycetes > Serinales > Debaryomycetaceae > Kodamaea > Kodamaea restingae. The sequence continues at coordinate 99,171 of PPJA03000011.1, forward strand.
TATCCTGGGTTTGGGGCGTGTGTAGGATGGGCTGCAATTGCTCCTCCATGTGGTGATTTTGGAGGATACCCTTCCGCTGACATTGTACTTGTTTCTTGACCCATTTGAATATATTTGAACTTAAGTGTTTTCCGAGTTCGTAGCTCTACTTATACTCACAGGACCTTTGCCTGTTAATGACTTTAATTTTCCAGAGCCTTGCAACCAGTTATCAAAAATAGTTGCTCTTGACAACCCATGCAGAACAGACACAATTGCCACAGCCGCTATGAAAGAGACCTTATTCGCGGGGTAATTACAATCAAATATAAGGAGCCTTTGAGGACAGTCATATTACTGAACTAATCGTTTGTGCGTACCAAACTCATATATTAGTAAAAACCCTCGGCGGTCGTGAAGCTTGATCACACGCATCTAGTTTACCGTTGCTCTCTATGTTTCTTTTGGAAATTATAATCAAAAGCTATATACATATGTGGAAAAGGAATCATGACATCATCTTTTCAACTACTAGATGCTGGAAATACGTTGAAAAAGAACCCCCGTGCTCATGTTCTCAAAAGATAAAATGACCATAAAATTCATTGCTCGCAGGACAGACTGACGTCATTGGGCGACATCCACATCGACACATGCACCTCTTATCATATCTTTCTATAGGCAATCAATCTGATTCTAGGTTTAATACTCTTGTTCTTTTAATACTCGGTGTCTATCGACCACTCGACCCCCAACGCTGTTTCCAATTCCTCTTTGAGTGTTTCTGTCAAACTGCTCCCATCTCTCAATGTAATCCACCTACCCTCGATCAAGTCGAAGCGCTTTGGTCCACTAACAGGACTAGATAACCAAATTTGCTTGTTAGGAGGCTGCTTGTTAATTACGTATGATCCCAACTGTGGCACTGTCAACGTCAAGACCCCTTGCGACAACTCACAGTCGATCTCTGGAACAGTTTCTGCTAATTCCTCGAGTGAGTCGATCATCAGCTCCAAGTATTCACTGGCGATGTTGTTGTACTGAGCAGGTGTCAATGGATCGATCTTGTTAGCGATATCTTCACCTTCAGTCGAAACGGCATAATTTCTGGTCAAAATTCTGTGACTAGCGATAGGACTCCATTGTATTGGTGCCACAGTTCTAACTGGTTGTACAGCATGTCTGATAAGGCCCCAGCTAATCCTCCGCCCTATCCACGATGCTCTCATGGCTGTTGATAACATGTAAGTCTGGTGAAAAAAAAATTGATCACCAATGTACCTTATCATCACTTTGTTGGCAGTGACCGTCTTCTTTGTCGCGGTCGTGTTATTATTGCCATACTTCAATGGACTTACCGCAATAGAAGTTCACAAAAAGGGCCCGACCAAGAAGAAGAAGAAGCTGGCCGAGCTGGTCAGTTCAGCACCGTTGAATACAGGGTATGTGCCACCAGATGCGGCATATTCGGCTTCTACTTCAGCTGATAAACGCTCGAGGTTTAATGTTAAGGTGACTTCCAAGGATATGCCACTTCAGATCAAGCTTGAGGGAACACAAGGCTTGAGAAAGAGGAAGGAAAAGCTTGACATCAATCAAGATCCCAACAGCTACGACTACGATATCGACGAGTTGATTGAGGAGGATGAAAGAGAACAAAAAGAAGAAAGGGAGAGAGAAGAGAGAGAGTATTATAAGTCCGAAAAGATTGGAAAGCTGGGTGAAGAGATCGTATAGACAAGACGCGAATGGTCAATGTACATTTGTGTGTGGGAAGTATCCAATAGCCTCAATTCATAATATGACATCTTCAATGAACATCATTGGTTCAATCACGATGTCCTCAGATAAAATACTTGAAAAGACAAAACTGCTGTGTAAGTGTTCTTTGTAAACCTCTGTCCAAAAATGCGCTTTAGGCTATCATGTTGTAAAACTTGAACCACCTTTTTGTGTCCGTCAACATTTTCCTGGTAGACGTTTTTTGGTTGCAAAAAGAGGATGCATTCATCACTCTTTCAGCCTCCTAGCTATGTTTTTGAATACGGTCACCCTTTCCTGAGCTTTCTCGTGGACAACATGACTAGTTTTCTTTTTGCCACTTCTCTTTTGCTACTTGTTTTGCTACTTCTATATGACTCGGTCACCACCCCTACAATCCCCGGAATCTACGCCATTCCTTCGCTACCAATAGTAGGGAACCTTTTTCAAGTGTCTGATAATCCAGCTAGGATCTATATGAATTGGCAAAAAGCTTACGGTAAGAATGTTTACCAGATCAGGTTTGGTAACAAGCGGGTCGTGGTCGTCAATTCATATTGTGCCGCCCAAGCACTCTGGGCAAAGCAAGCGCTTGCAAACAACTCACGTCCCATCAGCTTCACATTCCACGACCTAGTAAGTGCTACACAGGGGTTTACTGTTGGAAGTACTCCTATGGGTGCGCTGTTTTGTAGAAAGAAGAAGGCTCTAGCGAGATTTGTTTCAATGCGGCAAATTTCTTCCCACCATTTCGTGCAGCACCTACATAGGGAATCGAGTAATTTGATGGCTCGATTGGATAAACTTTGTGGAGATGTCAGCTTAAAGCGAGAAATACAAATGTTCGTCTTACGGACTGCGATATTGTTAGCCTACGGTTTGTCGCTTGACTTCGATGGAGACGACAAAACTTTATGTGAAGAAATCGTCGACGTTGAAGCCCATATCATACGCTACCGTGGACCAACCGCCAATAAATCTGATTACTTGCCTTTCTTGCGTTTTCTTACCTCCAAAAATCCGTCACTTTATGGTCTTCGAAGAAACCAGTACATGAACTATCTTCTTGATAGCCTCCAGCAAAACTTGGACGGCCGCCAGGAATGTCAGGAGTCAATAATAGGAAAATTGTTACTAGAAGATGTTGGTTTATCTTCTGCTGAATTGCAAAGTATTTGTTTAACATTTGTCAGTGCGGGATTAGATAATACACCATTGAATTTGTGCCATTTATTGGGACATTTTTCGCAGCCATATGGGCAAGCATTGCAGCAACGCGCGTACTCGGAAATTCTTGCATGTTACAATGGATGCAGAAACACTTCCTGGTTCTGCTGCTCAAAAGAAATCAAATGTGACTACATCTTGGCCATTCTCAACGAAACATTGCGATACTTTACGGTTTTGCCCTTGAGCTTACCACGAGAAACGACTAGAAATATTTCATATCGTGGGTCAGTAATCCCAGCACATACCACGTTGATATTGAACGCTTTTGCTGCTAACCACGATGACAAAAAATTCCCAAATCCGTATAAATTTATTCCAGAGCGGTGGTTATCCGAAGGCACTTTGCGAAACAGAAGTGAAATATCTCATTTTGCTTTCGGTTCGGGTTCAAGAGAGTGCTCTGGTGCTAACATGGCAATGGCAGAAATGTACGCAGTCGTTTGTAAAATAATCCTTATGTTCATCGTTTGCGAACCCAGCGATGGAAATTTGATGTCACTAGATCCGTTCGACAGTAATGCTTACCCCCGTGGAACTTCGTTTGAGCCGAATGAATTCAAGATAAGGCTACAGAGGAGGGATCTGGAATGGAATCCAGAGTCTGAAGATTGTGAAATCAAAGAGAAAATATGAATGTCCTGAAGGCAAGATTTTGCTCGCCTTGTTGTGATTTTCTCTGTTGCTATCTATAGCTATTTCCCTGTAACACTATATTAAATATGGAATTTCCGTAGTTGTTTATAAAGGTTCAAAAGCATTTACCTCTCGAATGCTTGATCGTGAAGTATGTCACTTACCCCTCAATTGAATTTTATTAGATGGAAATAGACAATATCGTACTTAAACCATGTTCACTTTCATGAGCTATATTTACCAATTAAAAGAACTGATACAAAAATTTCTTTCTGTATCCACGTTACCGATCACTTTATGGTGAATAATAACTGTGCGAATCAAAGATGTTCTCATTACTATATTGAGCAAATGGATTCGGGACTTCATACTTCCATTGATTGAAATTATGTATAATAGCAAGCACACAAGGTCTTGATCCAAACCTTCAAACTTAAGTTTCGATCAGCAACACTTTTTCCTTCGCACTTTCTAATTGAGCACGCATTTCTGTTAACAGACATATAATTCAACTCTCGTCCGCAAATTTATGTCTATCTGGTTTCGCTTTCATCAGGAGTAAACCTTTACTTTGCCCTCAGTTCTCCTGGGTCAATGTACGCAACTCGGTTCACCACGATACTCTTTGTACCGCTCTGCATAGGTAAACTGTACTTTAAGACTCCACGGATAATTAGATCAAAAGGATTTTTTATTATCACTTCCCATTTTTTCAGGTTGTCTGGCTCAGTATCATCAAAAGAACTCACAGTCATAGAATCGTTTTCTAACGATTCCTGAATTTTATCCGAGGCATCAAGCTTTTCGGAGAGGTTCTCACTACCAGTGTTTGTGTCTTTCTCCCCAGAACTTTGTCCTTTGGTTCCCTCAACTTCCTCAACGCTTTTTACTTTAGCTATAGCAGACGCTCCTGTGAGGTTTTTTCCAGGTGTCACCATTTTAACCTCGCCTATCTGTTGTACAGGGCCACGCCTGAATATTCCGCCTTCAAAAACCATTGGCAGTTCTAATGAATAAACTGTGCCCAAGAGGACAGTTTCCACTTGTGATTTTAACAGGTCTGTCTCCAAATATCCACTCTTCGCAAAAATATCTAGCTCAACATCACCAACTTCGACATTAAACCAGCCAGGATTCACTGCCTGCACAACAATGTTGAACACCAACTCATCCGCACTGACGATTGGGCTCTCGACCGCAGTGATAGATACATTGGTAAGCTCTTTGGTACTTGCAAGCACGAACCCCATGACGAATCCCACACCAAGAATTGCCAAGATGCTCACCACAGTGTACATAAACGATTTGATACAATTGGCACGCACCTGCTGCTTATTTACAAAGTTACCCAGTGGATGACGCGAAACATATCGCGAACTGCCTCCTTTGTGAGGCTGCTGTCCATCTTCATCGATATCCTCGTAGTCGTAGTAGTAGCCAGGGTTATCAAATTCCTGCCGCGAAGGTGAAGGGCTCGGGTGATGTACTGGCATTGAAAGATAACGGCGATTCTTCACTCGTTTTCCCGGAGGAAAATTGAGGTTGAGAGACCTATAATGCGCGAGACGAGGCTGCCCAAGTAACTGCAGATTTTCATGTGGCAGCCCACTCAAAGGTGGCTGCTGAGAGTATGGAAATCTAATGTTATTGTCGTAGTAAATTAACTCATCGTCGAAGTCCTCGATATCAATATCATCTGGAATGATACTGTATCTGCGCGGTTGTGAACCAATTTTGTCGAACAACTTAGAGGTTGTCGATCGAAGTTTTGAAGAAGCCAGTGATTTTGTCTGCAGCTTACGAGGAGGCTCTGCAGGTTTGACAGCCTCCCCTTCTTCAAAATCTTCCGACTCATCGTTCAGGTCGAGTTCGTCAATCAGGTACTGGTCGTATCGACGTGCGGATGGAGCGAAGGATGGTTCGTATGGAATCATAGGTGATGGTCCTGTAGTGTTTTCTATTGGAGCATTGAGAGCACCCTGGCCAATGTTACCAATACAAGCTTGATAGCCAGTACTTCCATGAGCATTTCCCAGGTTTTGTCCGCCAACTGTTTCTGAGTTTGTACCTGGCAATCCAACGCTACCATTAGCATTATTCGACGTACTCCCTTGATGGCTTCCTATGGTTCCATGTACGGGATTCCCTGGGTTTTCCTGATCCTCCAGATATGTATAACTCGAAAACAGCCTCTGAGTTTGAAGTCTTCTGTTCCCTTGCGTGTCTATGTAACTGCTGGTAAACAGTCCAGCAATCGATGGAGCCTTTCCCACTTCGGGATTTACATTACGAAACTCATCTGTGGGAGAGTGTAAACCAGAAGAGCGATCGGTCTGGGGTAAAATGGAAAAGTTAGTGGGCCCTGATGTTTTCTTTGATTGACTCAATGCAGGATTTGCAATATGCTGATTTTGTATCTGCTGGTTGGATTGGCTTCCCCCTTGGCCTATCTTCGTTGTGATTTTTACTTCATCCTGCACTGTCACGTCGTTTTCATCTGCCTGGCTCTCGTACACAAAAGTCTCATTCAGGTCACTTGAGTCCACATCATCGACAGCACTAGCCAATTTTGCGGCAAAAAAATCAGTTCTAGTCAGTGCCTGTTTGGATATACGTTTGTGCTTTCGTTTTGTTGGAGCTGTCTCCTTCTCCAAACTATGTGATGACGAGTTTGAGTGGCTGAAGAGCTCAGTGCTAGGTGTTTGGCTGCCGGAAGGTGCCGCAGGAGTTGGTGTAGTGGTATTTGATACCGTTGTTTGTGACCCATCTTTATTCATGATGTCGCTAATTAGTGTGGTATTCTTGGGGTGGGGCTCCTTCGAGTTGATGATCTTTTGCTTGGCCTTGAGAGACTTGTTCAAGTTAGAAATTATGGCCTTGTTGAGAATTGCTGGGTTACTAGAGCTCTGTGAGGACTGGTTGTTGAATGCATTTGTGGTATGTGCGCTGGAGATGCTTGCACCATTATTTGTAAGTCCAGAATTTACAGGCGCGGTTCCATTAATATTCTGGTTAGCCAGAACTACAACAGTATTAGTGCCACCACTTGCATTGTTTCTACCATTTGCAGTGTTGCTCCCATCGTAACTGGCTCCTTCGATAGCCTTTCCATCACTGGAAATCGCAGAAGCTTTAAGGTTCGAGGGTATGGTTGCTGTGGCTGAAGAAGTTGCAGTGGGTATGGCTGTCGTCGACTTTGACAAAATTGAACCAGAAGACAAAGTTTTTCCTCTGGAAGTTCTGGTTGATGTGGTGGTTGTTGGGTTCAGCAGTGGCCCTGCTGGTGTATTTGTCGGATCATCTCGTGTACCATCCTCATTTTGCTCAACAATCAGACTGTGATCAGGTACCACTTTATCTGACTTCACTGGCTGTTTACCAGTTTCTTTGGCGTCATTCATTGTGTCATCCGGGCTCATCAGGGCCTGGATCCCACCTGGGGTGCCGCGGACTTCGTTGGACTCCATGTCGTGATAATGTACAAAACAACGATTTTTGTAGCAAGTTTGGTAAGTGCTTAGTCATCAGTAGACGAGAATAAGTTAGGGAGATAAGACGAGAAGTGAATAGGTTTACCGGTAAAGATTACGACAGATATAGCTACTATGGTTATGGCAATTGTTGCCAGCTTCTTTGAAATAGTACAGTTTCTGGGGAGTTTTCAAGAGTGGGTATTTGAAGCCGTGCTTTTTTGGATAGTTCTGTTCATTGGGATTTCAACGCATTATTCGCCATTCCTTATATGAATCCATAGGGAATCTTGACCTGTGCATTTCTAGTTAGCTCCGTAAACTTTCTAGGGGAAGGATTTTGTGTCTGCGCACACAACACTCATCTGATTCTTCTAGGAGGAGTGGCAATCTCAGAAATCACTGTATCCTCGAATGATTTGTTTGTTTTGAGGATAATATACAAGTCAAACATAGTAATGGTCACAACTGACACAATGTGGGATGTTAAGATGTCGCTGCTACGCCTTATTGTAAAGCGAAGTATGGCTTATTAGAATGTTTGCATCTTCAAAAGTGGTCTTGATTACAATTTTAGTGGGGTAAAATAAGGTTGTTCAAAGAGATTAGATGCTCTTCATGTCATTTTTGCTAATTAACTGTTAGAATTTTGCATAAATGTGGAGATTCCTTTTGATCGACTTAATCATCGTAAAACCTAATTTTGATGAATTTGAACTTTTTACTCAAAAATGCGGGTTGGAAGATGTGTTCATCTAAATGAGCATAAATACATAATCCAAAATAAGTATGCTCAAATTGTATCTATATGGTCATCTTCTCTCATGTGTTGAGTTATAAATTTGTCCTTTTTGGGATCGAGCTCATCACTTTACTAGGCCGTTTTTTCTGTGAAAAACATAGTCATGTCGTTCTCGTTCGGGTTTAAAGAAGACTCTCTGGATGATGAATTCACCCACGACACGCAGACCCCGGCAGCAGCCAAGCCGAGTCTTGCAGAACTCTCCGCACTGATCCCCTCACAAAATCTTCCTAAACTTCACACTATCGATGATCTTCTCAAGACCCTTGTGTCGGTCCGCATAACTTTCGACAACTACACAACACCTAAAAAGAACATCATATACCGCCGAGAACTTTTTGATGTTAAGCATCAAGTCATGTGTGAGGATAACCCCACAGAGTCTAGTGCATTTTTGATCAATGCTGACCATGATTTAGAGAAAAACGTGTATGAGGGTGGATTCAAAAGCTGGGAGTGCTCCTACGACGTTGTGGACAAAGTCAATACCTACGTTGAATCCAATTACATTGATAGCTTTTCCCATATTGTGGATATGGGATGCGGTACAGCACTTCCAACATCTTTTCTTCTTATGAAGAGATTCTTGAATAAGACTACACGAAGTGCATGCTACACTTTAGCAGACTTCAACTACGATGTTTTGCGTTTAGTTGCACTTCCAAACATCTTAGTTCACTGGGCTTCCACGTTACCCGTGGAGAAGCTTTTGGAACTCACTATCAAGGATGAGACTCCAAGTAACGATGTTCTTGTCGTTACACAAGAACTCATTGATGAATTTAAAGCACAGTTGGCTGCAACAAACACTACATTGCGTTTCATCAGCGGCGCATGGGGCTCCCAGTTCAATACATTAATAGATGGAGCAGACCTTGTGATTTCCTCCGAAACCATCTACTCCTTGGATACACTTCCATTGCTTGCGCAATCCATGGTTGAATTGGCTGAAAAACTGAAAAATCCCCACCTTTTGATAGCTGCAAAAGATATATATTTTGGTGTTGGAGGGTCGGTTGTGGAATTTTTGCGTTACTTGGATGACATACGGCCCGAGTGGATGGATGTACAGGTTGAGAAGGTAGAAGGTGTGCAACTAGGGCGGTCTTTGATTCACATCCGCAGAAAGTAGACTAAATAGACATGAGATTAGAAAGAGAAGAAATGTACACCTCTCCCATTATTGTATCACAGCCACAGAGCATACTCCAACTCAATGAAAAGGATATTAATAGAAATAAATAGCCGTCAACTACCTTAAAGATCCATTCCAGTTTCTTCTGGGAGGAACCTCGGCAAGAGCCGTTGCTAGACTAGGTTTTTCACCACTCTGGGTTTGCTCGTGTGAGTCATCTATAACCATTCGATTGCTCATAAATATCGACTCACTTGTATTTATTTATCAAATGGCTAGCTACTTATACCTGCCACTTCGATGTGGAGGCATCCTCCTATCAGCTTCATTCCATATACAAACCACCTGATTTCTGGTCGTGCCCATCCCCTTTCGGAAAATTGTCAGCCAATCATTTGTAGGTGGAAAAAAGCTGTACAATTTCTCCAAAAAAAATATACACCACATCATGTTGCGCACCTCCTTGAGAATCGCTACCCGCAGCCAGTCAACCGTGGCCAAGGCTGCTCCAAGAGCCCTTTCCAACGCCTACCTTGGCAACCTTGAGTCCAGATGGACCACTCTCCCAAAGGAGGACCAGACCGCTTTGATAGACGAGTTGAAGACCAGAATGGAATTGCCATGGCAAAACCTTACCACCGCTGAAAAGAAGGCAGCATACTACATTTCTTTCGGTGAGTGGGGACCAAGAAAGCCATTGTACCAGCCAGGTGACAAGTCTAAGATCTTTTGGGGTGTCACTGGCTCTATCATCGCATCCATCTTCTTGTTCGCAGGTGTTAGATCCTTGGGCCAGCCTGCCCCACACACCTTGGACAGAAAGTGGCAGGAGGCTTCCGACGAGTACTTGAAGTCGAAGAACGCCAACCCTTTCTCTGGTTACTCGCAGGTGCAGTAAGAATATTCAATATACGTCATCAGACATGATGTAGAGAAGTGGTGGAGGTTGCATGGAACAAAGACTTGAGGTCAGGCTTGAATTGGCCGTGAAGTCTAGCGGGTTCCTGGAAATGTAAGAGCGAAAGAAAGTACTGTTGAGTCGTATGGTTGAATGCAAGTACAGAATAGAAAATTGTAGTCTACTGTGTGTGGTTTGATTCACACCAATAAATTCAAAAGGCCCGCGAGCTTGAGACAAGTAGATAAGGATACAAATCATCGTCGCCCGGCTATTCGTGAACATTTTTTAAAGTACGAAAACCAATTCTTCTGAAATCATGTCTTGAAAGCAGTTCTATGAACCTACTTTGTTATACAAGCCCGTACTTGAAATCAAACACACTTATACACTTAGTCCAGTAAATCGCCATAATGTGTCAGATTTTGTCTCACGTAGCTAAACTTTTTGATTACTGCAAACAAATTTAACTTACTCTTGTATTATGAATCGCTCACGTTCGCTAAGCTCACGTTCACTTAACTTACTATTGTGCTATGAATCGTTCATGTTGATACGCTCAAACTCTATCTGTATGGCGCATCGGCGTCAATACAGTACTGCAATTCCTGCTCCCACTTGTCACCGTTCTCCAACAACTTCTCCTTGTTGTACAACAACTCCTCTCTGGTGGCAGTTGTGTACTCGACGTTAGGTGATTCAACAATGGCATCAACCGGGCACGACTCCTGGCAGTATCCACAGTAGATGCACTTGGTCATGTCAATATCGTACTTGTATGTTCTTCTCAGACCGTCAACTCTCTCTTCGGCCTCGATTGTGATGGCCTGCGCTGGGCAAATCGCCTCACACAATTTGCATGCAATACACCTCTCTTCTCCACTAGGGTATCTCCTCAATGCGTGCTCACCTCTGAATCTGGGTGAGATAGGTCCCTTCTCATATGGATAGTAGATCGTGTATGGGGAACGGAAGTACATCTCCATACAGATGTACATACCTCTGGCGATTTCACTCAAGAAGAAGAACTTAGTAGCCTTGGAAAGGGCACTTTCGCCAGATTCCTCCCAGGTCTTAGGCTTAGGAACTCTGAAACCCTGTGGCCACACAGACTGGCTTGATCCACCGGTGGTGAAATATGGCTCAGCAGCAACTGCAGGCTTCATGAGTCTCGCTGCGCTCGAGAGCAGGCGCGACTGTCTCGGGAGTGCGTTTATGTATTGTCTAAGCATGGTGTAGTTGCCTGAAAGTTTTTTTTTTGGTCTTTTCGTAAGTAAGAGGAAAATGGCGGGCCGTGATTGGCGCAAATTAAAAATATACAGATTAAGAATAAACGAACACAGTGCTGTTGGCTGCGGTACTAACTGATAACTAATAAATCAATAAAAAGGTTTCTATTAGATATATTGGGAAGCGTACTTGCTTTTGGGAACTGACAGAGGATTTTGAGATGGTACTTCCTCTCAAGGCTGTAGCTGCAAAAAAGGCTGCATTTTCTGAGGACAAGGATTTATTCAAGCGAATAGGAGCTAGGCTCCTGACTACAGACTAAATTGAGCGGATGAATAGTAGTGTAGGAATGATATAATTTGACATGAGAATGCTGATGAGTACAAAACTAAGCCTTCCAAACGTGATCCAGCTTATACCCAATGTATATATTGTCACTATGTGAAACTGTTGATCCCAGTGAATATAACTGAAACACTGAATGACAATATTCTAAAACTAAATCCAATCAAACTTAATATGTCGCGATAGGGTCTGGTTAAACAGTAAAACTTGGACTAGTACCCGTTTTTGCGCTCCTAATAATGTTACCCTCTTGTTGATCGACAATCACTTATGAATTAGTTCAATGTTCTTTGAATAACCAGTAGTAACAACTATTTATAGGTCTCTCCAGCTTGTATGTTCCGACCGACCTTGAGCTGTGACAAAAGTTTTTGAGTCAAAAAATCTCTTTAATCGCCGTTTCCTCTCTTTGAAAATCTCCAATGAAATATGATCAGATACACCTTCCAAGCGTAGCATTTCATCCTCCAGAGCAACAACATCGTCGGTATTAACTAAATTCACCTTTTTGGAGTCATCAATATTGTCCATATCCTCACTTTCCGTGTCCGTATATTCCCACAAGGTATCCAAGTCAAAATAGAAATCACTTACCAATGCATAAACGATACCATTTCGTTTCTCCATCTGAGAGCAAAGGGCGATAATTGATTTCAAATCAAGATAGTCGTTCCCCACGATGTCGACGACTTTTAACTTATCTCCAATCACAACACCGGCCAAAGACTTGAGATTATTACTAGAAAGGTCCAATATAATTGCTGACTCCGGTAGAACGAGCTTACTGCGGGCAAGAAATTTTCTTAGTTTGTTATGAGAGAAGTTGACACACTCCAAATGATTGAATCTTTCAAGAGAACCAGAAAAGGTTTCCATAAACGCACCCATAACTTCCAAAGTCCTGAGACCGGTTGGAAAATCATTTAGGTTCAAATGTTTGACGCGGCAATGAACCAAGCAGATCTCCGTGAGGTTCAGGCACTTGGTAATATCAAAGTTTCCAGCACCGCAATTCATATATAATTTCCTTAAACGAGGAAGTTGCAAGGTGAAAGTATCTATCGAATCCTGATAGATCGATACCACATGCATATCTTGTAAAGATTGGGGAAATACTTTTATGGAGCGTTCCAATCCCTCACCATTTTTGAAACTATAATGTAATTTTTCGAGATTACGAGGGAGGTCTCTAATGTAGTCAGGTTCGCTTCTATTCTGAATAGGTGTTTCGGTTCCGCGTTTAATTTTAACCATTACGCCAGCTTTAAATTCAAAATCGTATTGCCAAAATGAAAATAGCTTTAGCGAGGTCATAGTGGTTTTCGGTTGTTCTCTTTCGTCAGCGATTCCGGGCATCTCTTGCTGCAAAGACTTTGTATCCGAGAATGCAGACGCATTTGAGTCGGGAGCGAATTTCCGTGTATCGGCATTTTCTTGGCCCGAGAGTTTATTCAATATAGAAACTAGAAGATCAGGCAGAAGAAGTAGAGCTTCCAGAATTTTTTCCATAATCTCTTCATACCAATTGAAATGGCGCAAAGAAATCATACAGACCTCTAAGCTCTCCAATCCTAGCAAACTCAAGAAGGGGAATGAGTCCGCGGCATAGTTGCAAACTTTAAGCGATTTCAACCGTGGGGGCCATTTCATGCCTTCAGCAGGAAAACTGCAAGAGCAGTTAATTGTGAAATATTCGATGGAGTCGGGAAGTTGAGGAAGACCTTTTCCAGCCCTTCCGATGTATAGTTCCACTAGACCTGAGGGAAGGTGTAAACTGGGACAAACTTCTATGCGATGCTCGGTACAGAGAAAACGTAACCTTGGGGGTAGAAAAACAGAAGCATCCAACTGTAATAAGTCGCGACCACTATTGTAAATCGTTAAGCGTTTCAATTTTTGGGGAAACTGCAAAGGCTTCAGGAAGGAACCAAAATGAATATATAAATCCTCAAGATCATCAAGGTACTCCAATCCTTTCACTAATTGAAGTTCAAAATACTGCACGAAAAGCTTTTTGATACGCGGGGGATAAGAAATCTGGTCGATGGAAGAGACGCTGAAATAATGGACTTCCAACATGCGTAAATTGATAAGGTTCAGAAGGTCAATTGTTATGTCCTTCAGTCTATTAAATAACTTCAATTCACGCAAATTATTCAAGTCAGGCAAGCTGAAGTGGTCTTCAACATTGAAATGCAAACTGAGAACCCGAAGCACTGGAGACATGAGTTTCTGCAAAGCTTTGTTTGTTCCCCTAAATGTGCAAAACGTAAGCTCTATTATTTCGAGATTGCTGATCAACTGCGGACAGTCGAACATTATAACCTGGTGCCCATCTTCTATCCAACCTGATGTTTTAAGAACAAGCTCGCGGAGTGATTCAGGAAGGTCAAGAGTCCCACTATAGTTAAATAATTCACAGGATCTACTGTCAATGTATATCCGAGTAAAGGTATAGGGCAACAGAAATAGTGTTTTAAATCTCTCAGCCAATGGGCCAGAAGCGCCACGAGGCAGTTCTTCATGATAAGGTGACAAATCCACGTGGATGGCTCCTGCTGAAGCGAGAACGTCTGGATGTGAGGCATGGAGAACAAGCAAGACTTTCATCAGTCTCAATATAATGGTTCTGGGAACATACCGTTTCTTGTTGGAATCGAGAAAGCGTTGGTACGCATAGACATTGCGGAACTCATAGGGTTTGCTATTGTCTTTGGGTTTCTTCCAAATATCAATATCCTCATAAAGGTTTTGATTAGGATACGCAATGTCCACATACTCGATCCTAGGATTAATCCGCACGGTATCGTCATCTACAACATCGTTCGGATCAGCAACTTCAATATCTTGGTAGGCAGCTTCAAATGCATGTATTCCAATAACAGGTAAATCCACAAGCTCGATGGTTTGCACACGGGGGATGTAGCTGATGATCTCTCTGAGGATATCGGGTGGCAAGCGTCCAAGCATTGTTGAATTATTAAGAAACGTCCTTGGTTTTTAAATACCTATTCAACTGGCCCGACTGCGGGCTACATTATGAATCAGTGCTCATTTCATGGAATGTTTCATACTAGTTCAGCCTAGAAAAGGTTATTTCACTGTAACGGAAAAAGTTGCCACCCAAAAACCACCCCACCAATATGCATTGAATAAACTTCCCCGTCAAGTAATAGTTCGATTGTGGTGTTTTTGGTTGTTTTAATTCATTGAGATTATGCGATGGCGCGGATGAAATTGGGACAGGGACTGGAATGATTTTTTAACTTTTATGAGTTTCATAGTTTAATATGTAAGAGAAAGATCACAAACTATCGGTTGGAAAATGTGTATAAAATCAGGTTCACTTACTAAATATAGAAAGCAATGCTTTCTGTGTTTCTCGGGATTGTCAACTGACTAATTTTAAGCTTCAGGACTGGTATATCAGTCTTCTTGAATACTCACTCCGAATTGACTTGTTCACTTTATCATTCATTTTTCAGCTCTATCAACCCATAACCCTCAATGCTAATTCAACACTAGCAAAGGTTCCAGCACTGCATGGAAATGCTCTCAATAAGCAGGGAACGATACCTCTCCAGAAACCCCGGAAGCCATGGTTGGTATATATATATTTAGCAGCCTTCAACGAGTTCCCAGCAAATTTACTGTCTTTTCCAAATCCATCACTTTGGATATTTGATTTGATAACATCAATTGGATAAGATGACAACCACAAGGCGTTTCCAGCAAGCGCCCCCGAGATAAGTAACTCAGGGGTTGAAACCTGAGAACGAGATTTATAGTGCTGCAAATCGATAATTTGCGCGATCAAATACTCGTATGCCAAAAACCACACTCCATATGCCTGTGTTTCACGTGCAAGAGTGATCCCAAAACCACGATAGATGCCTTTTTTGATTCCTCTTTCCGCGTATATCTTCTTTACAGTATCGGTCAACAGTGAACGAACTCCAGGAGCCAGCTGGCTTAAGATACGCAACTGCTCAACAGGTGCGGTTACCGGAGTATTCACGATACCCGCGCAAGCCCCTGCAATATATGTCTGTGGCCACAAATTGAGTTGATCCAGACCCAGCGCCCTTAACAATTGCCTTTTTGCTTCGTGGAATCCATAGAATTGAAGTGATACGCACACTCCGACACCAAAGAGGGGCGCCAACGTACCTTTGTAAAAGGCAAGTACTCCCTCATTCTTGATCACGTGCTTGATTACCGATAAAGATGACGACTCGTTTGAGGTCTGCAACCTGATTTTTACCAAGTCCGCTGGTTGGCCAATGAGAACCTGTGTTGCGCCCCCAACGAAACCGGCGGCAATGTCTTTGAGCTTACGCGAGAGCGAGTTGTCTATTTCAGACATGTGTGTGGCAAGTTGAAACCGGGAAAACTCGAAATCAATAGGGAGGATATTGCATACAGACACGTGATATACTATGTTATAATGGCGTCATTGGATATGAGAAATTACGTGGTCGGGAAATGGATCTTGGGCTGTCAACGAACATGACTGGTATAGAGATTAACTGTATGTTGGCGAATACTACATATTGCAAGGAGTTCGGGAGGATTGAGAAACAAAGATTGAAAGGTAAAACATGAAATATTAAAGGTTGGGGAAAAATAAGGCCTGTTACCGTTTCAAACACCGTTATCTCATGTGCCTAGACAGGACAAATCATATCGCTATATAGCAAAAGTTTCAAAAACAAAAAAAACTCCGATACCGGGAGTCGAACCCGGGTCTGCTCGGTGAAAGCGAACCGTGCTAGCCGTTACACTATATCGGAAGTGTGTGGAGTTGAAGTCATTTCAAAGAGTTCGGAGGGATCGAGAGGCAAAACATGGAATATGAACGGTTCGGGAAACAAGAACTTGTTACTGTTTCAAATCCCAGGTTGTTTCATGCGTCCAAAAGTAGGACGTAAAACCCATGTTATCTTATGCGTTACAGGACAAATCATATCGCTATATAGTAAAAGTTTCAAAAACAAAAAAATAACTCCGATACCGGGAGTCGAACCCGGGTCTGCTCGGTGAAAGCGAACCGTGCTAGCCGTTACACTATATCGGAAGGTATATGTTGTTATTTGCTTTTAAAGAACAAACTGTGTGCACACAAAGTAATGTTAGTGGAACTTTTCAGATAGTCTCCAAAATTGGGAATTACTGATTATCCGTTTCACTCGTACATCGTCTAGTTTTTTCTCTACAAGAAGTTGTCCCTTTCCTTATTAAATATCTCATAATTCTATATGCTGATTTATGTTTCTTTGATCGATTGCTGCAAAATGCTGAGGAAAAAGCCTCATAGCTACCCATTCAACAACCCTCCGATCGATAAAGCCCTGTCTCTGTCTTTAGTCTTCGACTTATCCTGCTTTGGAAACATCGCAGTGAAATCCATAGCCAAAGGGGTCTTTTCCTTAGGCTCGACCTTCGGCACAATCTCAGGTGTCGGAGTCGGGTTGGGATGTTGGCTACCCATTGGTGCAAGGTGCGGGAAGACTGGTGGTCCGGGTACAGGACCGGGACCGTTTGGAGTGCGCCCGATACCATCTTCGCTGCATGTACTGATAGGAGGTAATCGTACAGGTAAGTCGAAATGCAAATGCTGCGTAGAAGTCAACTTTGGAAGCCCAGGATTGGGGCTAGCAGTAAGTGAATCGAATACTTTGGCCTGAATAGATGGTATTGGACCCGACGGAGGTGGGAGTACTATGGGCAGACTGTTTTTCACACTTGGGTGAATGCTGAAATGTGTCTCACTAGAAGACTGCGAGTTTAAAATACGCGATGGGTTAGGCGATGGGCTGATAAATTTTGGTTTTCCCTGAATCATTCCTGTTGATGCCTGCAAACTTGGGTATACTGTTGCTGGTTCGGGGATAGATGCTTGTTTTACACTTGTTTTTTTTCCAGAATCCGCTTGACTCAGTTCCGTGGATGCCTTGAGTTCGTCCTTCTTCTCTTTTTTCGTCCCCAGAACATTGCGTTTTCTTCTTTTAATCATGCTGCGCTTCATTACAATTGGCCGGTGAGATCCGTGCATGCGATAATATAAACCGCATGCATTGCAAATCGTATTACCCGCATCGTCCCTACGCCATAAAGGTGTTATGGTGGTCGAGCAGTTAAAACATGCAATTGCCATCGAGTCTTCCTCTTCCCCTTCTGGCTTTTTGCAGCATGACCCACCTTGTAAGTTACCACAACAACCTCCGGCAGGTTCGGACATAGTTTTGTTCTTGCTCATCAAATAGAGTCGGTTATGGTACGCGAGACATCCTCTACATGCGGCAGAACCCCCAGTACCATTGCAAACACCATTGCCTTTACAGGATCCTTCTTCTTCTTTTTGAACCTGTACCACGTTTGGAGGTCTCTTTAAGTTAACGGGTCTATGTGTGTTGTTAGAACGGAGATAAAGACCACATGCATTACAGATGAGCGTGCCATCGGGTGCCCTACGCCAAAGTGGGGTTTTGGACGTGCCACAGTTTGAACATTGCTGGCCATCAACAGGTATTGGAGCTGGAGAAGGTACCGCCTTCGCACTAGGCTGTTGATTCTGATCCTTGGCCATATTTGTAGATGATGTGGCTTTGTGCTGGGGCGAGGTTTTGACACCCTTAGTGTCTATGTGTTTTGGCGACTTGTTTATTAATGATGTATTAGGAGGAGCTTCTGCACCTAGGGATGTATCGGTTGTCGTCTTTTGAGATAGTATATGTTCTTCTCCATCTATGCAAGTGTTTGCTTCAGAAAGCTTCTGAGATGCAGGTCGGCTATGGTTCATGGGAGACATAGTTGCAGCTACTTCGCTGGTTTGTCTTTAATGATCGGTGGTGGTTTTGACCCTTGTGCAAATGAATGTCATGAGGTGGCTCTGGTAGGAAGATTCAAGCTTTTAAAGGCTAAGACCGTTTTATATTTTATATGCACTACAATTATGCGTCTAATCTATTTTTTTTTTAATGTACTTGTGTAAGGAAAACCATCAAAATTAATCGGTTGCTGCGATAGAGGGACAGTGTCAAATGAACCTCAAGAAGTGTTCATACAGGGAAAGAGGTAGAAGCTGTTGCTTCGCCCTATTTTTCAGTAGCGTTAAAACACTGTACTAATCTCTAGTTGAAAAACACATATTTCCACCAATGAAAAAGAATAATTTGTCATCATGATTGACCAATGAAAGAAGAGTTATTTGTCACCACGCCACTTGCCTCGAACCACAAAAAATAAAATGAACATGTGGAGCACAAATAATAGGCGTCAAAGATTTACTAAATCGAATGCTAGCACAAAGAAAATGTCTTGCAATTGATTAGTCAAGCAGGTAAACATACCCAAGAATCTAAATCAGTGATCAGGCTTACTTATGGAACAGATGTTATAGTGATCACAAAAGGTACCCATTAGTAAAAATGGCGTGAAATATTTAAGAATAACTCCAAAGAACTCCCTGAGAAGTCGGCTTATAGGCGGATAAATGCGTATTATTTCCTCGCGAACCTAAAATAGAACAAAACTGCTGGGTTTTTGGAAATAGCAAGGGCTAAAAGAAGGGCTCCAGCCAAACTATTTGACTACCAAGGTATCGTGTCTTCTCATCTCTAAGAAACCGCCTGGCCAGGGTACTTGTCTAAATACATATGGATTGCTTTTATCTCTTTCATATAACGTAAAGCGCTCTATTTGTGAGACATGTGTGAGAACAATTCTTGCGTAGTAAATTCCAAAAATACGACTGCCCAATATCAAGCGGGTTTTCCCATCTCTTTTAGTTTGGCAAGCTGCTTGAAACACTTTCAAGAGTGCCTGTCCATTTTTTACTTCACGCAAGGCAGTACTGTTATACCTCCAATCGCAGTATAACTCCCAAACGATCTTCATAGCAGATCCTTCCCAAATGTAGTCAGTACGCAGTACAATTAGACGCGCTGCACCAAAGAATCTAAGAAATAGCGAAATTACAGCGATGACAGACAAGAGGCTGAATTTGCATAAATGGTTTTCAAGTGCGCAGTTAGATAAATGGATGGCTGGCATAAGAAGTTAAGTTATCCTTTTTGCTCCAATAATGCTTTTTGCAGCAAAAATTGTGTGCACAAAATCCTCTTACAAACACTAGTACAGGAATGAAAGAGTGTAAAGGTAAAATCATTTCCTTAGACCTAAACCTCTTGCGGAGAGTTTTAATATGTATTGTTGGAATCTAAATTTCGAGACAAAATATGCAAGCTCAAGGAAATTCTCTTGCTGACTAGCCCAGTTTGGTAACAATAGATATCGCAACCTCTCATAACCCACCGTCAATAATCGCTGATAGAGCATTATGAACGCGAACACACATACTTTTTCTTTAGATATTTGCAAAGCGACCTATTACATTACATTTCGTTGATCGTTGATTCAGTTCATCAATAATTTTATTCAGTTTGTTTGCATTACTCTGATTCATTTCGTCCCGTTTGATTTTACCGACCTGTTTCGTTTCAGTTTATTTCATATTATAGTCGTATTCCGTTTCAGTCTATTTCATTTCATCTAAACCCCTTTTCACTCTGTAATAAACCTCGGTTCCGTCACTTTGGGCTATTGCAAGGATCAAGTAGTCGGATTTGCTTACTTGGAACCATGACTCTAGCTGCTGCGACGTTACATCAGACTCTACACTGACTTGTGCAATGTATTCCCTAGCAAGATTAGGGTCTCTTCTTGGGATGCCGCTTTTGAGAGCCCCATGGGACCGGATATCTGTCCAATGTTCAACGAGCATTGGAAAAAAAAGACTTTACAGAAAAGACCCGATGAGCAGAAATAAGCACGTCAGACCGATTCTCGGGGATGGTGAGAGATGGAAACATAAGTGTACACTTCATAGCTTCAATACAGGCACTTAACCGTAGAACGGATAGTCAACAAAGTAGGGTCGCAATAGCTTAGAACCTAAAGTTTAAGATGATACGAGATATCACAGGCATCTTTATCGAGTAATGAATCTAGATTTCATATACCTCTTTGATCCCGCCCCCCCAATATCCCTATCGTATTTTTGAGGAACTATTTTGAGTTGTGAGACATCATGACCGTATTTCATGATCGCTTAAATGAAAGAGGATACAGTTAAAGAAATAGCCACATGTTGTGCACAACTTTTCTAGGACAGTTATCTTGTTGAGAACTATTTACACCGCCATATTTAGCTACTATAGTGTGGTAATGAAAGATGTAGTACATATCTACTACATTTTATTAATCAAACTCAGTTCTATCGTTATAATCCCCCATCACATACTTCCACCTCTGTACATATGCACATTAAATTTTCCTCTTTCTGACTTGCATGTTTAGTTTCACGCGTCGTAAACAAACAAACTCCTGAATCCGCGTCCATTTTCACCTGCATATATTCCGACTTGTCACTCAAAAAAAAAGCAGCCAAAAAACAAGCTCCAAAGGAAACAACAGTGATATAATGAGCTTCCGGCACTCGGGAGGTAGTGCCAGTACTGGAAGGGATGGAACAATCCAAGGAAGTGGGGAGAGAAACGCTAACACTGGGAATACCAACCACGAAGAGAACCGAATCAACAACTGTATTGGAATTAGCATAGCAAAACGCAACGCGTTAGCAAGTCCTGCCAAACCAGTCAGAAATGGAATGAGCTTGCAAGAAAGGCTCAATGATAGAAGCGATCGTTTCAATAGTCGCGATAGAATCACCAAGAGTGACCGTGGGAACTCGAAAACTGATTCTAATGTCGAAAACAGCTCATGTGATACCTCCTATGCTGGCTCGTCTACAACAACCCCTGCCGAGACCCCATCTCACACACCAGGGTTCCATAAACGGAAGATAAATTCACCTTCAAACACGAGCACCCTTAATGGACCTTTCAGTCTGAGTAACAGCTCCTTTAATGGTCCTTCCATCGAGTACTATACAAACACTTCGTTCCTGCGGTCATTTAACTCGCTTATATTGGAGGACATTAAGGACGATATCGGGAAGAAGATCAACAAATCTCCACCGTTTAATCTCAAAGGGGTATACAACGATAACATAGAAGACTGTCTCGAGGAGTCTGGAAATGAGGAAGAAGTAAGACGCCATCCATTATTGGCCCAGGGGGAAAGAACCTTAAGCAACACAAGCTCTTGCGGAAAAGAACCAGAAGGCGACTCTTATCCGGAAATGGCTTCTTCTCATTTAGATAGACTGCAAGAATCCCACCTTGACTTGAAGTCAGACTCATACAACACATCCAGTCGCACCGACTACCTGGAGATACGGCCCTCAACAATTCGCAAGAAAACTCTGGAAATATTTCGTCAAAGGGCTTATACTCCACACAAACACTCTGAAGATGACTCACTGCAACTGCTGATCAAACGCAGTTCCAAGTTTCTCAACCTCTCGATAGAGCTGAACTTGAGGCAGGCCCAAGAGCTCGCTGTCAAGGACTTAGACAACATTGACGACAACGAAATTGAGCAGGAAAGCCCAGTACCTTCGAAGAATGGCAAGTGTAAGCGTCCACACAAGCTAGTAAGTCAGTCACCATCGCCGTCGTCACAGAAAGTCAAGGAAAAGGACAAATTATACTCGCCCTCAAAGCTCGGACTCAAAGGATTTAAAATGTTTAAGAATGCCGACAGAGATGCAATAATATCGCCCAATAGGTCAACACCTGAAAGAAAGGCAAACAATAGTCTGCCGTGGAATCCCGATCTGGAGATGGGTACCTCGAGCTATGACCAACCTTCTTCGAATTATCTCCAACCTCTGAGTCAAACAATCCACAACCCATTATTGAACCAGAAAATTTTAAATCACATCAGAAGCAGCGACTATGATCGCTTTATGGATGTGGATGATGAACCGGACCGACTTCTGTCGAACAAATTTCGCAAGACATCCCTCAATAAGTCTCCTTTTAGACACCAGAGCTCACCTCCATCTTTTGAGCCATTCATCGACGACCTGGATGCGGAAAGCCCCTCGCGCAACAGAAAGCTTTCAAGCAGTTCTAATAACCTGATAATCATATATCAAGATGCCTCACCAGTAAAGCTGCGTTCGCGATCGGAAATTCGAGCAGAAGAGTATGACGACAAAGAGAACCGCGCACTGTACAGGTTTGTAAAGCCTTTACAGACTGCTTTCAAGTCAACGGGGCTTGTGAAGAAGAATCAGATGCTCAAAGAGTTACGTAAACTTCCCCCAGAGACTCCTATGAAGAAAAACCCGTTGACCATGATCAACACAAATAGGAGCCTGTTATCCCATGTTATCAGTGTACACGAGGACGAAAACAGGGATAAATTCCACGATAGGGGGGGATTTCATGCTGGACTTGATGACCACGAGGATCACTTTGATAGTGAGCTACTGATTGAAGTGGGTAGAAATAACAGCTACTCAATGAACGAGCTGATGCTGTCGTTGTTCAAATTTAGGAGGGATCTGAAAGAAGAAGACCACGAAGGTGACAGCTTCAACTCTAAGAGTACCATTAAGTGTGATACTAGAAAGCTGATATTGACGGAATCAATTCCGGACAAGATCTTGGAGAATGACAAACTGTTGTTGAATTTAGGACCGAAGAACTCCGTTTCTGTGGCGTCAGACATATCAATTTCTGATCTTTCTGTGTCTCTTGACATGAGCGATATCGAGCTTATCCCTGAAACACCTACTAAGCTGGTTAGAAAGTCCCATTCAACTCCTTCCAGTTTCAGTCCTATGAACTACAAGCGGAAGCCTAATCTCTTTATATCGACGAAACCCGTGTCCTCGCCTAGCCTACCTGAACCATGCACGCCTACAAATCTTCTCCACCAAAAGCTGAAAAGTAGTCTTCATGCTCAGTTGTTAATGAGCGAAGGCGCGAAAATTGCCGATGCTGTTTGCGACGAGACATCTAGAAAAATAGATGACCATTTGGTGCACAAGTTTGGAATGAAGAACATCAAATATATTGGGTGTGGAGAATTTCTGTTGGCATATGAGTGCGTTTTTCAAAATCAGAAGTTTGCCATTAAACGATCCAAAAAGCCAGTTGTTGGTAAAATTGAGCGCAAGGCAATTATGAGAGAAATCGAGGCGCTTAGAGTGTTAACGCTGGTGAAGGAGAATGAACGCGTGAATATTCAAGAGCAGGAGGAAGGGAAAGAGTACTTGGTCTACTTCATCGAAGCGTGGGACTTTAACAACTACTACTACATAATGACGGAGTTCTGTGATAATGGGACTCTTTTCGACTTTGTGGAGGAAAACAAAAATTACCGTATTGATGAGTTTAGGATATGGAAGATTCTCATTGAGATCTTGAGCGGGCTCAAGTTCATACATCTGAAGAACTACCTTCACTTGGACTTGAAACCAGCGAACATATTTGTAACATTCGAAGGTCAGTTGAAAATTGGGGATTTTGGTCTTGCTACCAAACTCCCTATTTTGGAGAAAGACTTTGATTTAGAGGGAGACAGAAATTACATCGCCCCTGAATTGATAAACGATAAAATCTACACACCATTTGCAGATATATTTTCGTTGGGCTTGATTATCTTGGAAATTGCAGCCAACATCATTTTACCTGAAAATGGTACCCCATGGAGAAAGTTACGCAGTGGAGACTTGAGTGATGCAGGAAGATTACTGAGTGACAACATAAGTGAGTTTTTGCAGCACCAAAATTTGCTGTCCATCACATCGTGCAAAAGTGCTAGTAGCGTTGATGGTTTGAAGGATCCATACAGAGACGAAGACTGCGATGGTGAAAACGGGCATTTTAAGAATGGTGAAAGCTCTGGTCCATTCAGGCTCCATTATCCAGCACTGGAAATGAAGTCGAATAAGGCTAACTTATCCTTAGTACCTCCTTGGGCTCCAGATTTTTTGGTAGGGGACTTGTTCACGTTGGATAAGTTGGTTAACAAAATGTTGCGCCCAAACCCATTTGACCGTCCAAATGCCAAAATGATTTTGGAAATGGATGAATGTGTTATGGTGGAGAGTAGACGCAAAGCTGGGGCGACTATTTTTGAGGGTGAATTTGGACCACCTGATGAGTAGACTAGCGGCAAAGATTGTAAGCGTGTTCCTGATCATTAGGATATATTAGATTTGATTGGCTCAGGTAAGCTGGGTTATACATGTCTAAAGAGGGGACCGTTGCACTATTTAGACTGGTCTCACTTGTATAAATTTATAATCTCTTATGGTGAACTACATGTAGACAATCCACCTGGCGGTTTTCCCTAGAATATGTGTTCTTGAGAGCCGATTTTTATCTCATCATACATCATCGGCGAGATTGAAAATCATTTTGTACAACTCTAACGATGAAGTTTTTCCCCGGGTTGCGATA
Source organism: Kodamaea restingae (assembly GCA_003707425.3). NCBI lineage: Eukaryota > Fungi > Ascomycota > Pichiomycetes > Serinales > Debaryomycetaceae > Kodamaea > Kodamaea restingae. Next base: position 124,036 of record PPJA03000011.1, read on the forward strand.
AGCGCAAACATCCTCGTATATTGAGATCCTCAGACTCATTCGTGCAACTGAAAACTTCTGCAGAAGCGGGACAAAAGATTACACTCAGGCAGTATGTCGGCAAATCACAAAAAGGCAATTTAACTAGGCTCTTAAAAGCCAAAAAGTGTATAAGCGCGTTTTTCAACCCGAAAACTTTAAATAGAGTTTACAGAGGAATGAACCACCCATTGTTCTACTATTGCGCACAAACATATTTTCTTTCTCACCATGATGCTAAGTAGCGAACATCCTTCGGCGTCATTACAGGGTAATCACTGTGGGGTGGGGAAGATTACAATTTCGTGCTGCTGCAGGAGGTGGGCACTAGGGGGAGGAATGGTATTTCTAGGCTTTTGAGACATCGTACAATGCTCTACATCAGTAAGTCGAGGAACTAAACACATCATTCGTTGCATGTTTGTAGCACGGCTCTGTTTCAGTACTGATGTTGTCACATTTTGTTTCATATACCCTCTTAAGCAAGGGGTGCATCGTTCCTGCATGATACTGGAATTTAAGATGAGAAACCAAATTCTATCGACTGCAGAATGTTTCGGTTTGGTCTGTGTGGTTTACATGTGAAAGATACATCAAAGGGTGTAAATCTAATTCTCTGTGGTGTTGTTATACCAAGTGGATCTGAAACACTGCTAGCTCACAGCCCAAGGGCTGCAAACGCGATTGTTTCAGGCCCGACAAACCGTTAGATTATGAGCACGGTAGTAAAGTTGGCCTCCGTAGTAAGCGAATAGAACAAGGGAACAATAATGACTATGTAAGCTACTGCAACACAAGTATAGTACTTATGTTATCTCTCATTTCCTCAAGCTACGGCGAATTTATTGGAGGCGAAAGCATTGTGGGCTCAGCCGTCAAAAAAATATTTGTGTTGAAACTTGCTTCAACGCCCCCTAGCATTGGTTCATATCAAGATGTCAAGAAAATATGACAATAGGAAGTTTTAGTTAGACGACCAACTTCCTCGTTACCATCGAAAGCAGTTCTATTTTTTCCTCAATAACACAGGTCTTTTCGCTGAGGTGGATATGTACACCCTGATTCCCAGAGGCCAATCAACTTCAACCTTTTTCCATGTACCAGGTGAACTGTACCGTATTTTCAAAAAGCTCTCAAGTTACATGTATTTACACTTGAAGTGCACATAAAACCATCGCAGCTACTTCGTAACGATTACACGCTGCATTCCTTCAAAAAAGCCCTGTGCACCATGATAAAATTTGCGAGCACCACTTTTCCGTAGATTGCGTTCCATTTTAAGTCCTGTAAGACCGGCCACAAGGCTTGCGTATTCTCAGATTGCATTCACCTCGGCAATTTCCAAACTGATCTTCATTCCATTCTCTTACGTCAGGAGTCAAATTTAGAAATATATTTTCTTGCCTACAATAGGGGAGAAGTCGGGCTAAACGGCATCAACTCTGTCTCAGCTCTATTGTGGCAAAATCATGTAACCCCTTAAGCGAGTTAATTGTGCTACAACCGCCACACAGGAAAAACTAAGTTGCTAAATCATTGACTTCTCATCTGTGACCGCCTGTGTTTGAGGTTATGCACGTTGTAAAGTGCCGAAATGTACACAGAATTAACCCTTCCCGCACACAAAAAAAGGTTTATAATGTCATGAATTCGTAGAGTGAAACGGGCAAAGAATTTGAACTACAGAATACTACGAAACGCTGTAAACGTACAAAAGGTAATAGAAACCTATACATTCACAGGTACACCGACCACAGATCACAACAGAGCGCTTATAGCTGGATTTTGACGACGCGTCTTTCCCCTAATAAATACCCTGTTTGAAGTGGAAATTGCCATAAACACACTGACTGATAGTTACGCGTTACCACTACACTGCAACCTAATTTATCAGACTTTTCAAGCACAAGAACAAACTCTTTATGCCCTCAAATGATGCTCCCACAAGTAGTTCGACCGATGTCTCCATGCAGTTATCCTGAGAGTAAGCCCGGAAAGCGAGCGAGAAATATGAAGAATCTTTCTTTGAACTTAAATGAGAGAAAGGAGGATGGAGAACTTCCAAGAGGAAACCCCGTCCCTGAACACACAAGCAGCTTCACTTCCGATATACAAAATACCAATACCCGCACACAATATGCCACCACAGACAACATAAAAGGCATCTTCAAAAACCATTCAAACAACACTGAAGGAAATGGCTTTAGTTTGGCCTCCCCTCAAAATCACAATAAGTACAAGACTACAGTACTTCATAGCTCTCCTGGAAGTCAAGAGACCAATACCCCTTACCTCACTGGCGACTTTGTGCCTTCTCCACCGAGAAGACTGCATAAGGAGAAGCGCGCCATCGTATCGCCAGTTGTTATACAACACAATGACTCTTTGAGGTATATCTATGATAAAAACGTGTCGTCAACATATCCCAGTACAGAGAACCTGGCACTGCTAACACTGCTGCCGCTGAGCTCATGTGAAACCCAAATGGTTTCTACAAAGTTTTTCGTTCCTGAGGAACTCCAGGAGCAAAACAACAATGCATACCCCAATGGGCCAAAAAATGTACTAAATGGACAGGTGTTCCTATACCTGGATCCCAAAGATGAAATAGATATACGAGAGTACGACTTGGTTGTGAATGTGGCGCGGGAGTGTCTGGATTTGAGCGCCTTATACGGCGAAAACACAGAAACCCGCGAGTACATGTATATACCATGGACACATACATCTTTAATACTGCGGGATTTACCCGCGTTGGTGCGAAAGATTGACGAATGCTACGACAGAGGCTCAAAAGTTTTGGTTCACTGTCAATGTGGTGTATCGAGACTGGCGTGCGTGATAGTAGCATTCTACATGTATAAGTTTGGGCTAGGTGCGAACGAGGCATACGAAATATTGAAACTGGGCATACTGAATTTCGAAGGACATCTGATTGAAGCCTGTGACAGGATTTGTCCAAACATGCTGTTGATCTTTGAGTTGATGGAGTTTGGCGACGTGATGAAAAAAGAGAAAAAGGAGACGTGAGTCTCTTTATAAGGACGCATGGAAATTGAGATCTCTCAAGGGATAGAATCATTGTACTACATATGCTCACTATCATTTGGGCTATAATACTGGTTATTTTTCAATAGAAAGTCTGCTCATGCTGCTAGCGGCAACTAGACCTAACCCATTGTTTTCTCACAGGTTCCGTATCTATATATGACCATTAATAGACCTAGTGCGGTCACCAGCGGGAATATGCTATAGTTTTAATTTTACTGTGAGAAACTGTCATTAGATTCGTCTGTCAGTTTTTAAAAGAGGCTACCATGAAGCAACTCTTGAATTCAACGTATATGAACTTGATGAAACCTTTAACTTCTTACATCGTACTAGTAAGATAATCTAAAACTAAACCCACCCTTTAAGTATCTTTAGTTCCAATAGTAGTAAAAAGAAGTAACCATTATCGAAACTCCTTTCAAGCTGCTCAACTTCGTCACTATGAAAACTTTTGGATTGGTAATCTACAGCTGACCCTTGTTCTCATACTAGCTTTTTCTTTATTTATCTCAGAGCTATTTGGGTTCATAATATTAACATATGACGGACCATTAAACTTCTTAGGAGCCTGGACCAAAGAAGCGCTACTGCTGCAATATGCACAGTTACGCCTTCGCCAAATTATTTGAATGTAACGACCAGCTCCATGAGTCACGTGAACGAGCATGTGACCCATATCTATACATCAGCGTAACTACACAAGAAGAGGTGCACTTTTTCAATCCGGTGGCCTGCTGAAACTCTTTACCTTATCATCATTCATAGGTTTCATAAAGCTTTGTTTTTGTCTAGTTTAGTTGAGCCTCCGCATTTTTCATGCTTCTAATTTTCTCTTTTCTCTTTCAAATTCTCTTCTCTTATTATACACATGTCATACAACCGCGGGAGCTACTACAACCCCCGATACAGCTCCAAGAAGCAACCACCTAGCGCTGGAGTGCCAGGTATATCTGGTTCGGGTTCTAGTTCGAGTGCACAGGGTCAATCTAGATCATCTGGGTCCAACCCTGAAGACAGAGACTTTGGGTATAGACGAGACCGAGATTTCTATGGAAACTACAGGTCTAATCCACAAAGTGGCAATACCCACGGGCTGGGAAATGGTGGAAACCCGCGCTATGATGGAAAATATGGCAAGTACAAGCTGTATAACTCTGTACCGGCCAAAAGACCTTACTACGACGACAAGAAAAGACGCTACGAATATTCTTCAAAGTACTATGAACTGAGGTCCAGAGATTACTCACGAGATGAATACTCCAACGAAAAGGAGCTTAGGACCTCTTATGATAACTACCAAAGAGACGTAGATAAGTATACGGAAAGAGATTTTAGAGAAGGGGGTTCGAAGGATTATGGATCAAAAGAACATTCTAAAGACTATAAGGGCCTGAAAGAATATGGTTCAAATGACCACCCTAAAGATTACTCCAAAAACTACGATTTTTCGAAAGAATTTACCACTGAGAAACGTTCAAAGGGATACGAAGAAAACGGTTACGACTACTATAAACCGAGGGAGAGATCACGAGATTCCAAGAAAGGTTATGCGACAAGAAAATTATATGATACACACCTTGGCAAGGATAGAAAGGGAGATGATAAGTCATTTCACGAATTGGATACAAGAGTTGACGATTCAAGATCACATGAAGGCCGAGAGGTCGAGGATCTGAGAAAACTACTGGGTAACAGGTCAATAAATATGGTTGATGAAACCCTGAAAAGCCATCTGGTAGATAAGGTCGAGCCAAGGATAGATTCAATGGAGCTTCCAAAAGCAAACGTTGTCGAGAAGGAGCAAGTAATACAAACTCATTCACAAAGCGAAATAATAAACACAAATCTTCCTCAGAACACTTCAAATGGAAATTCTGACCTGAGAAAAAATTTGCTTAGCGGATCCGGACTTGAGAAGGATCTGGAAACGAAAGTTACATCAAGAAAAAACCTGTTCGATTTACAAAACGAGGAGTCTGCACCTAAGTCCTCGCTTGCCAAAAGCTCGGATAATTTCACACCTGAGAAGAAATATTTCGGTCCAAAAGAGAGTAGCCTGAAGAATGAAGAGTCTTCAGTCGAATCAGTGAACAAGAAGGAATCCAAGTTACATCTCATGTTTGCAGATGATTCCGATGGAGAAAACCAACCCATCAAAAGTGAACATGGAATGCAGATGGAACAGCCAAAAGAAGCCGAGGAAAGTGAAAAGTCTACACCCGAAGCTGTTTCTCAGAAAGTGGAACCTGCAGTCATACCTACGAGTTTACCTGTTGAACCTGTCAAAAACCATAAGCTGAAATCTTTCTCGGAGTATTTGAAATCGAGTAAGGAAAGAAAAGCAAGAGAAGAAAACAAAGGCCAGATATTGGAAAAGACATCTTCAGAACAAACGAAACCAGATAAGCCTCAAAGTCACGAATTATCAGGAAAGTACGAAAAGGTAGATCAAGAACTCGTATCACGATCTAAACTCATTGAAAACACATCGACCAACATAGACACAATGTCTGAAAATAAAGAGAATGAGAGCATCACTGCGAAATCTGATCACACCTCCTCACCTCCCTTGAATCCTGTGGACTCTGACACAGAAACTATTATAGCAGATAGCTCGCCAGTGTTGCTGAGAACACGTCGCTACGTGCGTAAAAATGACAATACCAGACATAATCTAAAGAGAAATATCGTCGAGTCTTCTTCTGAAGACGAGGCGGACGATAGATCTAAAAAACTTCACAAACTGGGGAAACAGCCAGTATATACAATAAAGAGGGATTCTGGTGGGCGCTCATTACTCCAGAGAGCCTGTAAACGCGGTCAATTAGACGAAATTCGTGATTACCTTGACCGTGGTGCCAGTGCTAATGAAAAGGACTTTTGCGGTTTTACTTGTTTACACGAGGCTGCGTTAGAAGGCCACACAGAAGTAGTGAGGCTCTTAATTGAACGTGGGGGCAATGTAAATGCGAAAGCTGATGCTGCAGGAGACTGTGAAACACCGTTAATTGATGCTGCAGAGAACAAACACACTGAATGTGTTCGTGTTTTGCTTGAGAATGGTGCAGATCCGACAATCTTTAACATCGATGGCTTTACTGCATTGACTAAAATCCACCATGAGCACAAAGAGGAGGAGGGATACGAAGAAATTACTCGTTTGCTTGAAAATGCCATGGCTAAAAACAGAGAGAGTGATCCCAACGAAATGTATTTTGCCGAGTTGATCAAAAAACGAGGCATTTATAAGTACGCTGCAGAAGGAGATAAAGAAAACACAGCTAATTACTTTGTTCTGGGCAACTCACTCATTGCCAAACCTGAAATTCTCATTTTGGCAGCTAGAAATGGACATACTGAGTTGGTTGATATCATTTTGGGGCTCCTGCCAATACCTTACGATATTGATACAGTTCTGGATTGCGGCGCCACAGCTTTGTTGGCAAGTGTGGGGCGTGGACACCCGGAAGTGGTTGAGCTGTTAATATCAAAGGGCGCAGATCCGCGTAAAACTAGAAGACAAGATGGGTTGAGTTGCTTAGAAATTGCAGAGAGGCTGATTCACTACGATGAGAGAGAAGTAGGTATTATCAGAGAAAGCCTAGGTTTGAAGCTGAAGGGAAAGAATGAAGAAGATGTTAATGAAACTGTTCCTTTGGAGACTGAAAGTCTGCGCAAGGATGAAAAAACGGAACTGGACGAAAATAAATTGCATATTACGAACGACGAGAAAGGACCCTTCGAAAGAAAGCCTAGTATAGAATCAAAGTCGCAAGATATGGTGTCTGAGGGGCTTGATCAAAAAATATCAAAAACCTTGGAGAGCAGTGATTTAAGCGAAACTTTTTCTAAGCTGGAATCTAGGGAAAACAGCGATCCAGTCAAAGTCCTAGCCGCTTCAGACATTAACAAACCATCAACTAATGAAGCTGTTGCGGAACAAAAAGACAATAGTACCAATGAAGTACACGATTTTCAACGTTACCGAGAGGGCACGTCTAGCGAGAACAATGACATTACCCGCAGTGTTTCTGCTTCACCATCTCCTGTCCCGCTTACGAAAGCTCAGGAAGAAGTCAAAGCACGAAATGCAGAAGAAGCTCGCGCATGGCAGGAAAAGGTTGAAGCTAAGAAACGTTTACGCCGCGATATGTTTATCAAATCTGAGAAGGAGAAAGAACGCAAGCGGAGAGAGGATGAAGAAAGGAGGGCTGAAGAACAGAGGAAAGAAGAAAATGAACGGAAATTGCAATTGGTTCGTTTGGCTGCGGAGGCCGAGAAAGAAAAACGAGAGTTGGAGGTTGAACGTGAAAAATTACGCAAAAGACTAATTAGTGAAGCACTTCCTGGGGGATTGCGTGGTTTTAAGAAGAGGGCCACTTTTGACGCTGAATCTTCTGCTCATTATTGTCCTTTGTACGTGTTTGATGTGGATGGAGTGGAGTATGTAACCGATTTGCAGGTGTCTTTAATCATGGGGCACCCCATACCAGGATTGGAGAAGAAGAGCGTCCCTTCTGATGATAAGTCCAAGATGTGGAACTTGTTCTACTACATGGTTGCAGGCAGCTCTCAGCTGAGAAGTGAAGGTTATGAGTGCTTTATGAACTTGCTTGTTTCCTACGTTCGCTTATCTGAAGTTGAGAAGTCCATGAGAGAGCTCCATGAGCAAGCATTGGACTTGGTAAAAAAGCGTACGGTCCGTGTCGACTTGAACGAAATGAGAGAGTTCAAACACGACACTAATGTATTGACGGAGGATGGCGACATGGACTTGGTGATGGATGAAAATGGTTTATTTCTTCCCCCAAAGTTCCGCGGGAGAAGAGATATTCTTCGTGTAGTAGGCTGCAAGGTAAACGGGATGTGGTAAGAGGAGTTGACGGGTACCTATCCCTGGGATGATGAGCATAATCACTGGAAATTTAACTCAGAGAGTAGGTAGGTGAGAATTTGTATTATATTGTATCAATAATGTATTTAATGGCATCTTTATTTAAGTACTAGGCTACATTCATTTGATTCATTTTCGATGTGCAAAAAATACAACTTGCACAAATATCACCACCATGAGGTATGTACCACACTCATCACTGAGACCATCACTAATATATAGCTCTGACGAATCGGATGCGCCATACGTGCTCCCAAATTTTGACTTCGAGTTCGTAGAGGTTGAGCCCGAAGTCAAAGAAACTCCAACCACTGGCGATGAGTTTGCATTTCGCTTATTCAACGATGAGGATCGAGGGCGGAGTGAAATCCAAGTCGTTTCCCTTAGAGAAGCTTCCGAGGAACGAGTAAATAATGACAGGCCTGAAACTTACTATTTTGCAAAGTACTCGCAGTTGGAGAAAAGTCAGTTCGCTGATATTGCAATATCTGGAGACGAAATTATCCAACAACTGCGAGAGAAGTATCCAACCAGGGGTACCGTTTTAGACGTGGATAAATACAACAGCCTGATCAGTAAGAAGCGCCGAAGTCGCCCAGGCAAGAACAAAAGAGCATACGTTGTTGTATGCCGGGAAAGGAAAGTGGTGCGAGAGAAGGTCAAAAGACGCGACGAAGCCAAAAGACGTGACGAAGCCAAAAATGCTCACAAAAGGGTGAAAATGTTTGAGGGAGATAGGAAAAGGATTAGGAAGCCAGGTCCTCCAAAATCAATTAAATCATATAGAGTTTAAGGTTTTTCATGATGCTGATGGTTCACTAGAAAATACAGACAATGCCTTACATTTCAAGTAGCAACTTTGCCTATTATCACCTTGTTATTGCAGAATCCAGTTATCTTACCATTTCCAATTATCTTACTATTTTTGTACTGCCGTAATTTTGGTCTGATTAAATCTTAACTCCAGATTAGCGTGAAAACGCCGTGAGGTTCGGTTCGGTCAAAAACAGATAATGGGCGCTATAAAATGATCACAAGACTAAAAACCAAATTTCCACCAGCCTGAGTAGCGAATAAAGTGGGTCAGAAACTTGGTTACTATACCTACTTCATTGCTGTGCCTACAATAGTTTTCATCTCCTCGAGACTTGCACGTTGAAAAAACGCCTTGCTTTACAAAATATCTCAACCCCTCTCTGATTTGTAGCCAGGGTTCAGCACTCTTATTCCCTCGCTTGAGCTTACCCAGCTTTTTTCTAGAACATTTGGCAGGTTGAGAACCTCTATCCTTAACGTTAAAAGCTCCGAATTCGACGTTGTCGTTTGTATCTCTTATAACTGACTTATGCCGACCCTTCCAAATTATACTTTCTACCGCGGCTATCAGTTCCTGATCGAGTGTCTCATAGAGTATAAAAAGACCGTTATGAAAGTTTGCAGATATATTTGAACAAATGGGCTGTTCAAGCGAGCGAGAGAATTGGCATTCTTATCTCTAAAAAGTACACCGGAAATTGGAAAATTATGCAATGCTTATCAAGCTCAAGTCGGAAATCAACATAAGCATGAACACGAATAGTGTAGAGTGTGAGTAGAAGTATTGGCGAAAAAAAAACAAGCAGGCAGTGCCATAGAACACCAATACAATAGTGTCCAAATCCAACAAACGTTTGTCCGAGAAGCCCCTCTTTCCCCACCGAAGGCCAGACAGTTTTGTCTTGCAAAAAAAATAATTTATGCGCCGACATTTTTCAGGTTTTCTTTGTGACTTTTGCAATCAAATTTCCGGAGTCGATGCGTCTTATCAGTCTGCTATAAATATCTAAGTTCAGCCTCATTTCTTCAGTAATCACAACATGGTCCAAAAAGAACTCAACTACATTCGCTCCAGAAATGATGCGGAAGCTGGTTCCACAGATAAAGAAGGCGGAGTGATGTTTAATGCCATCGAGCAGAACGACTCTCAGCAAGAGTTGACAGGCTTCGCAAAGTACTTGGACTCGTTCAAGCGTATAGAACCTGATGACTTGGGCATCGACCCAAACTTGTCTGAGGCAGAGAAAATTGCGGTCATGACTGCCAACTCTCCTCTCTCCCGTTCCCTCAAAAACAGACATTTGCAAATGATCGCAATTGGTGGTTCTATTGGTACAGGTTTATTTATTGGTTCCGGTGCAACTCTTGCAGCTGGTGGCCCTGCTGGTCTTCTTATCGCTTACATCTTGATTGGTTCTATGATCTACTGCACTGTGCAGTCTCTTGGTGAACTTGCTATTACTTTCCCTGTTGCTGGTGCATTTTCTACGTACACTTCGCGTTTTATTGACGAGTCCTGGGGTTTTGCCATGGCCTGGAATTATGCCATGCAGTGGTTGGTAATTTTGCCGTTGGAGTTGGTGGCTGCAGCTATTACAATTACCTACTGGGAAAAGGACATCAACCCGGTTGCATTCGTGGTGATCTTCTACGTGCTCATTGTTGCAATCAACTTATTTGGCGTTAAAGGCTACGGTGAGGCTGAATTTGTGTTTTCTTCTGTCAAGGTTTTGGCTGTTATTGGTTTCTGTATTCTCTCTGTTGTCCTTGTGTGCGGGGGAGGTCCTAAAGGTGGTTACATTGGTGCCAAACACTGGCACAACCCAGGTGCATTTCACAATGGTTTTAAGGGATTGTGTTCTGTCTTTGTTACGGCAGCCTTTGCCTTTGGTGGTACTGAGATGGTGGGTTTAGCTGCTGCAGAGACTGAAAACCCTAGAGTTTCCCTTCCAAAAGCTACCAAGCAGGTTTTCTGGAGAATCACCTTATTTTACGTGATTTCTCTTCTCCTTGTTGGTTTCTTGGTCCCATACACCGACGAAAGATTGTCTGTTAATTCTGGTTCTGCGGCTTCTCCTTTCGTTATCGCCATCCAGAATGCTGGTATTTCTGGATTGCCATCTGTGATGAACGTGGTGGTTTTGATTTCCGTTTTATCCGTCGGTAACTCTTCTGTTTTCGGCTCATCGAGAACTTTAGCTGCTTTGGCTGCTTCTGGACAAGCACCAAAGATTTTGGGTTACATTGACAAGGGTGGTCGCCCATTGTTTGGTATCCTTCTTCAAGCCATTTTTGGGTTGATTTGTTTTATTGCAGCTTCAGACAAGCGTGGTGAGGCATTCACATGGATGCTTGCTCTTTCTGGTTTATCATTTATTGTTACTTGGTTATCCATTAACCTCTGTCACATTAGATTCAGAAGAGCATTATACGTTCAAGGCAGAGACACTTCTGAATTGGTTTTTACCTCACAGGTTGGTGTTTACGGTGCGTACTATGGTTTTACGTTGAACTTTTTGGTCTTGGTTGCTCAGTTCTGGATTGCTGTCGCTCCAATTGGTGGCCACTCTAATGCAAAGAGCTTCTTCGAGGCCTACTTAAGTGCCTTTGTCATTCTTGCCTTTTACTTTGGTCACAAAATCCACACAAAGAACTGGAAGTTCATTCACAGGGCGAAGAATATTGACGTGGATACTGGTAGAAGAGAATTGGACTTGGAGTTGGTTAAGGCAGAGGTCGCTGAAGAAAAGCGCAGGATCGCTGCGATGCCTTTCTATAAGAGAGCTTACCACTTCTGGTGCTAAGCATATAATGAATATATGAATTTAGGACTTTATCTATTGTAAATAAACTTGTGGAGAAATGATGCTATCGCTATTGGATCCGATACTGACTTTACTTTTGTACCATGCCGCTAAAATTTGGCTGCTATTTGCAAGATAAACGGACTTTTCACTTTCTAAACGCATTTGGATTTGCCGTGTACAAAATGTGGGGTAACACAACGCTCATGTAATCTTTGAAATCGTTAGATTCTGAGTATGGGCTCAGCCTGATATGATGGGAAAAACCGTGAGAAATCTGGAATATGTCGTCATCAAAATGGAATGTCATAATATTTTTGTACCACATCCGGTTTCGGAGTTATTTCATAAGTACTTATTAGAGGTTTATATCAGTGGGGATCCCAAAAGGGGCTTCCTACTGTCCGTCGAACGTCTTTGATCAGTTTATTAAGTAGATTAAGTACCAAATCTCTACTTTTGGGCACCTACACTCATGTTTCTAACTTTCAAAAGGGTTCCAAGAAATTTTTCTACAGACAATTTTTTGTCGCCTCAACTTTAGATTTTGTCCATCGCCGGTGACAAAACAATTTCCTCATTTGAATGTACGGCGTTCTTCGCCACGAGAATTATATCCATCGTTATTCGTAGGAGTATAATCACCACGTTCAAGACGATGCAAGTAAGGCTAATAGAAGTCTTTAGTCGAGATATCGAGTAAAGTTGTCCAGCCTATGTTCCTATAACTTGTTATCACTCGCCAAACACTTCCCATTAATATCATGATAGGCGTAAATTAGATTTTCCGGAATAGTTTGACATACCAGTTTACATCTCGCCATTAAGTACCTTATCGCTGTAAGTTTCAAAAAAAAAAGCTCGCTCAAAACTACCTAAACCGCGAGACACTACATGTCGCAAAACTAGCAAATTATGAAAATGTCGTCCCAATGTCTGTTTATGTCGTACAATTAACTCTCCTGCCGTGTTCCCTTTTAATGTCCCTCGAAGAACTCGAAGCATACGTCAACGAGCCATATAATCCTATTTCAGTCTCCAGTGACGTTTTACGCGATGTGAATGGAAGTGAGCCAAAAGAGATTGACCTCATCACACCAAAGAAGAGAGTCCAGTTTGATGAGATTGAGGTTGACAAGCGCTTACTGACTACTACCGGTTCAAATTATGAGAAACTCATCTCCAACTTCACAAAACTCGAGCAGTCGAAGAAGGATCTCGCTGAAATCGTTAACCCTAGCGTTGAAAGAATCAACTCCTCTTTCTCCCGCATCAACAAGAATATAATCACGCCATATAATGAAGCTGTCAAATTGAACAGCGCGTTGAAACGCCTTCACACAACTCTGAGCCTTCTACGTGGCACATCTCACTTCATTCAATTGGTCCAACAAATTCAAGATGCGGAAGGTGTTAAACTTGCGAGCTTACTTTCACAACTTTCTGCTTGGTATGACTCGCTGGATCAATCTTTGACTGGACTTAAACTAATTCGAGACTACCAACCCATATTGGCCAATAAACGCTTGGAATTGAAACAAAGTGATACACACGTCATATTGGGTTCCCGCTTTGATGGTGCCACCACGGATCTCGAGATGTCCTTACAGCTGCTTCATTTCCTCAGTGAAGCAGAGTTTTTTACCGTGTTAGACAAGGCTACCACCGCAAAGGAAGTACAGACTGCTTCCGTGCAGCTCTCCCGTGCGTTGCAACTGCCTAGAAACTTCACTCTGGTTGTTTCAGAAGTATATGAGCACAGTAAAGACTACTTTCCAGTGGTAGAAGAGGTGTTACTGAGAACTGGTCATCTTGAGATAGTTTTAAGACATGAACAATGTACACTGTTGTTTGATTTGTTTTGGGAGAGATTAAGTTTACTATTCAAGAAGAATATTGCGGCTACAATGGCACGGGGTGGGCCAATAGCCAAGAACTTGCGAGTATACAAGGGGGGTATACGAAACCTGGTAACAGAAATCTTCCCAGAAGGTAAGGTTAGAGATCTCATCATTGAGGGTGTGGAGATTATTGTATAGAAATGAAGTTGAAGGGTGTACAGGCGCATAAACTTATAATAGATACTATCAACTCTTGAAGATTCGAAGAAAGTCTTTGAATGAAATGAGTAAGATAGTGTTAGGTTCTTTTCTGATTAATGAGGGGATTTGCTTATATCTAACTTATTTATTTAATAAGAAAATTTGAACAGATGTCAGGTACCAAGGGTATTGGGTAGTGCATATAATACTTCTCCAATAGCCAGCCATGAAGGCCGAATTGGCCACCATTGCCCCTGACATAAGGTAACTTGAGCAGATTATATAGTAAAGCGTGTGATGTGGGAATGAGATATGTCCCCAATAGGGAAAGGCGATTCCCACCTTGTCTAGCATCTGTGCGGCGTCATACACATCTGGTACTGGTATGTCGTCTCAGATCTACATATCCAAGCAGGAACATTCCCAGCTGGTATGGCTGAGATGTGGAATCTATGCGAGGTAGTATTGTATACACCACTTAGAACCTTTGGTACCTTACTATATAATCTGCTTAAGTTACCTTATCTAATAAACAAGTTATAAGCTAATCACTCGATAACCTAACAGTAAGTTACCTTTTCTGTAAGGTGCCAATGGCCCAAGAGTGCATATAATACGTAGTCCCACCTAGAAGCCCTATACAGATAGCGGTGTGGGGTCGACCTACACATCAGACCTATTCCCCTACACATTGGGCTCTGGCGCCGCTCATCTGAGGGGAAGTACTAATCGGTGCTCGACATATGGGACCTACCACATTCCTCATACTCTTTCCCCACACGCTATTTACTATATATTCTGGCTGAAATACCCCTTCGAATAAACAAGTTAGTTATAAGATCGTCCCTGAATCAAGAGTGAATCACCGAACATTTACATATAAAAAAGTGTCAGGTATCAAAGGTTAAGTAGTACAATACTACCCCGATTTCGAACATATCTCATTCCCACATCAAACACGGGTTACTATACAATCTGCTCAAGTTACCTTATCAAATAAACAAATCAGCTATAAGCTCCCCTCCCTCATTACGAAGATACTCACAGTACTTATCAGTTTTTACGCGCTGATGTATGGCATTTTTTGAATGCTATATCAAGTTGAGATACGATGGCCGAGAGGTTAAGGCGAAGGATGCAGGTTCCTTTGGGCTCTGCCCGCGCAGGTTCGAACCCTGCTCGTGTCGAAATTTTTTTTGCATTTATCAAATCTCAAAAGTATATCAAAAACCCACGTTCTTGCTTTGGAATCTATTGAGATACGATGGCCGAGAGGTTAAGGCGAAGGATGCAGGTTCCTTTGGGCTCTGCCCGCGCAGGTTCGAACCCTGCTCGTGTCGAGATACATTTTTTTAGGTGCTATACTTTTTGTTTTCTGGCTCGTTTAGTAAAAAGTTACACCCGTTCAGTAAAAATGAAATCTTCAAAAGAAATGCGCAAACCCGGAATCGAACCGGGGGCCCAACGATGGCAACGTTGGATTTTACCACTAAACCATTTGCGCTCACTATGGGTAAAAATAGAAGCCATAAGTTTTGCACACACAAGTAATAATGTAAAAGAAGAACGAAATATTTTATCCTACATGTGACCTTAAAATCAATCTTGTACTTATCAAAAGTCGGGTGACTCTATTTATACTAAACTCTATTTATCTGAGAAATGGTGGATTTTGTTGGACATCGATTATGCTGCCATCTTGCCTCTCAAAGCCGTCAAATACTCCCTGTAACTCACACTTCCGCCAGTCTTGTCCTCCACCAAGTTGCTTAAAGCCCACATTCTCAAAGCCATTAACTCCCTCTGCTGCGAAATCTCCATAGGCTCGTTCAGCGAGCCTCCCAAAACCACGTACAAGTTCTTCCACGTCACCTGGTCGTTCAGCTGGCGCAACTTGGCCACAATCTGGCGCACACGCAAATTGAACTCGCTGCCCTCCAACTCTGGCAACTCACTCTTACCTGTTGGGATCGAGTATAACTCATCAGTACCGAAAACATCGCGAACCAATTCTGGAACAACGTTTCCACTAACCCACAAAAACAACTCGCTACCATTGTCAATCAAGTACAAACCATAGTTTTCCCACAGTACACTGCTGTCGTTAACAGGCTCTGGTAACACGATCTCACCATTTTCGCCTGCCAATCCGCAACCGTCATCCATGTTGTGCAACAGATACACCAGTGGGTAGATGTGCTTAATCAACTGTGGTATAGGCGCAGTCGCCAAGGTATTCAAAGCAGCCGCACGGTGATCGCTGCTCACTCTGTCGTCACGAAGAGCCAAGTTCTTGGCCAAGGAGAACAAGAGCAATGGCAACATGCGCAAGTTGGTGGACAATTGCAATGGCAGTGCTCCGCTGACATTTCCTGCAAACAACTCCTTCTTGTAAACGTTCAAGATGTCAACCATGCGTGCAGTCAAGTAGTCACGAGCTTCGGCCAAACTGGAGCCAAGGGCCTTTTCAATAGCCTTGTGAGTGTAAAAGTTCGTGATAGCCAACTGGTCGGCCAGCGCATAAACATCCTGGAAGCTTGAACTGGTAGGCAAAGCAAGGTTAAGAACACGAATACGGCGCTCACCAGCAGATGTGGTGTGCAAAACCGCACCCTGAAGGAACACAACAGGCTTGGTGATGTTCTCCTCGATGCTCACCTCAATGGTGTAGGACTGGTCGCGTGGGAACGCTGGGAAGGCACAAAGGTCGGAAGAACGGTTGAAAAAGTTACCGTAGAAACTCAGCATACGCAATCCACTGCTACCACGGAAACGCAAAACAGCCTCCACAGCAATATCCTGCGACAAGTGGTCAGATACTTCCTTAGAAAGCTTCTGAACGTCCTCATCGGTGGCACTCGTCCACGCTGCGTAGAAATGCGTCTGGCCTGCAGTGTATCTAGGGAGGTTAGAGAGCGTCGCAACGTCTTGGTATGTGGCACAGGTCAAAAACAAGTCGATCGAGACTTGCGAGGCGTTACAGGTCACAGCAAAAGACTTGTAGAAGCCATCTGCGGCATTGAGCAACGCTCTTGAATCCTTACCCTTGCTGTCCTGGGACTCTCTCAACTGCAACTTACCCTCACCCAAGTTAGGAAGAGTGGCGGCAAACGCAATCAACTTACCACCAATGCCGCTCACCAACTTGTGTCCGCTCTTCAAAGCAGGACCAAGGGCAAACAGGCCATTTGTGGTATCCTCGAAGTATGAGGCAAAGTCAAGAAGGAAACTCTCAATGGCAGCGCGGTGCACGTGCATGTTCACCAAAAGCCCATCTGGTGATGGAAGGAATGGCTCGTCGATATCACTCACCACCAACACTTCAAATTCATCGGAGTTCTCGTGGAACTTGAAGTAGTGCAAGTTGGAGTCCACACCAATGAATGCAACCTTGGTAGTCTCAGAACTGTTTGGAATTCTGTCCAAAGACTCCAAAATTGTTCTTGCAATGGTGCCTGTCAACCCACTCTTGACAGCTTGTACCGAGACATCAATGAGGAAAGTGTAAACCAATGGCTGTGGAGCACGAGACATGTACTCCGGAGGCGCCAAGAACTCCACAATAGGAGAGTTGAGCTCTGGACGCTCGAACTTGTCTACGCCTGGGCCACTGAATCCCGCAGGGAAATCGTTAGCCAACTGACAGAAGTTACATCTCCATCTTTTGCCCTGCTCGACCAAAATCACGTAGGGGTTGATGTACGAGCGACATCTACGACAACGAGAAACGAGGGTATCAATACAAGTTGGCACGTCTTCGTCTTCAGTGCGCAAAGCAGTGTACGGGTTGACGACCAAAGCAAAAGGAAGCTTGGACTTCTTCAACGCAGCACTGCTCGTAGGCACGACATTCAAAGTGGACCTGAGGTAATTGGGTGGGGCGTTTGGCTGCTCGGTCCTTGGGACAATAGTAAGGTTTGGTGGGAGCACAATAGGAGGAGGAGGCAAAGACAAGTCGGTGATTGGTGGAGGAAGTTCCTTGGAAAGATCAGTGTGGTAGAGGTTGTTGAATGGGATTGCACCGTATGATGGTTGGCCGAAACCTTGCGCTGGGTTTTGCGGCATTTGATTAGTTTGACCGTAAGGACTGGCACCGAATTGGGCTGGAGCACCATATGCTTGAGTCGCATATGGAGACGCCTGGGCTGCGTATGGTGCAGGCTGTGCGCCGAACTGCCCAGCTGGGGCTTGTTGAGCACCATACTGTTGTTCTGGTGCTTGATAAGCGAGTGGCTGTTGGCCCTGTGGAGCTGCGCCAAACTGAGGCTGGGCCCCATGGATCTGCTGGTTTTGGCCAACATTGAGGTTTGCCATACGTGCAGTAACGTCATCCTGGGGTTGTGCCTGACCAGTCGCGTACTGGGGTGTTGGGTACGCTCTTCTTCTGCCGGACATGTTGAGTTTTGGATTTGAAAAAAAGGTACGTGTTAAAAAAAGAATTAAAAACAAGTGATAACTGACTGTGAACTGGGGTTGGACGCCGAACTAGAAACGAGCTGACTTAGGCAATGAATATCCTACCGAGGGTATAATTGAGGGATTGAAATGTGAATTGAGCTCAGTTTGAAGACTGAGCTGGGTAAAAACCAAGCTGACAACTCAATGATGAAGAACTTGCCAATGATGATATAATTTGCATATAAGTTAGATCGGCGTTTGGTCATGGCTTAAGCTTGTGATACTCGTAGAGTGCGTTTTTATGGTACAGACTCAGTCCGTATTACTTCTTGAATTGTTATCACTTAATGTAGTCTCTACTTTAATTATTTACGAATAATGGAGTTCACTGAGATTTCTGTCCATTGGATTTTACTCCCCTTTACCTACTCCTGTACTATAAATCACCACGTTTGTTTGATTTACGTTGCTACACTTGAGCTGACATGGTTTTGTGTCTCAGGTTAAAGTTCCTGTATTGTATTTAGCAAAATGAGCATCAAATGTTTTAGAGAATTAAGACCAGCTACTCCATTTTTATCCATGCCTCATTTTGCAACCTTAATTTTCATATTTTGCAAAATTTATTCCAATACTACAAAAACATTAGCAATCTGTAAGAGATGGTATTAGCTGATCAACACGCTCCAATAACGGCGGTGTTCATACTCACAATCTTATATAGACTCAACACTGACTAAATTTTGTTGAATTAATCAGCTTGAATATAGGCGTTAATATATTTGTTGGCTAATTAAGTTGTGACTAATCTGTGTAGCTATTCTCAACAAAGTCAGTTTGACCACAACTATGGAAGTCTTTCTTGAAAGGTCGTCTTGTAAAGCTGTTTTTCGTTTACGCTTAAGAAGCACCCGCTTGATCGTCTTCTGACGCGCTTACCTAATCACATATACATTCTCCACAATATTACACACGTGACTACCTCATCACAAATTCAGCCCATCGCAGATTTTTCAGTACACCAATATGGCCAAGGAACATAAGCGCAAGCACGAGGACGTCGCTGACGGGCCAGTGAACAAGAAGGAGAAGAAGGAAAAGAAGGAGAAGAAGGAGAAGAAGGAAAAGAAGGAGAAGAAGGAGAAGAAGGAAAAGAAGGAGAAGAAGGAGAAGAAGGAGAAGAAGGACAAGAAGGAGAAGAAAGAAACGAATGAAGAAGTCCCACATGTAACCACCACTAATGCTTCGGACAAATACACTCAATCGGCTTCTCTTTCTGATCTTCCTCAGTCTGAAATCGACGACTTCCTCACCAAAAACGAGGTAACTGTTGAAGACCCAGAGTCTCTCGGATATCGTCCACTTTTGAAGTTTGACCAGATCCAATTGGACTCCAAGATTGCGTCTATTCTCACAAAATTCCCTGCACCTACACCTATCCAGGCTGTTTCCTGGCCATACCTTTGCTCTGGTAAGGACGTCATTGGTGTTGCCGAAACCGGTTCCGGAAAGACTTTTGCCTTCGGTGTTCCAGCCATTAACAGTATCGTTACCAAGAGCACCCAGGGCTTAAGTGTATTGGCCATTTCTCCAACTCGTGAATTGGCGCTCCAGATCTACGACAACTTGGTTGACTTGACCGCCCAGACCAAGGTCCACTGTACTGCTGTCTACGGAGGTGTGCTGAAGGACGACCAAAAGCGCGAATTAAAGCGCGCAAACGTTGTTGTTGCTACCCCAGGTCGTTTGCTTGACTTGATTAATGACGGTGCTGTGGACCTTTCTAAGGTCAACTACTTGGTCTTGGACGAGGCTGACCGTATGTTGGAAAAGGGATTCGAGCAGGATATTCGCCAGATTATCTCCAGATGTAACTCTGCAAACCGTCAGACTCTTATGTTCACGGCCACCTGGCCAAAGGAGGTCCGCGAACTCGCGAGCACCTTCATGAAGAGCCCAGTTAAGGTTAGCATTGGTGACCGTGATGAACTTGCAGCAAACAAGCGTATTTCCCAGATCGTGGAGGTTGTTGAGCCATACGAAAAGGAAAAGCGTTTGTTGGCACTTTTGCGTAAGTACCAGGGTCTGATTGCTAAGAACGAGAAGATCTTGGTTTTCGCTCTTTACAAAAAGGAGGCTGGTCGTATCGAGCAGCTTCTCCAGCGCAATAACTTTCAAATTGCTGCTATTCACGGAGACTTATCGCAGCAGCAGCGTACCCAGGCATTGAACCTGTTCAAAACCGGCCAGTCGAATGTTCTTCTTGCTACAGATGTCGCTGCCCGTGGTTTGGATATCCCCAACGTCAAGGTGGTCATCAACTTGACCTTCCCCTTGACTGTCGAGGATTACGTGCACAGAATTGGCCGTACTGGTAGGGCTGGACAGACAGGTACTGCGCACACCTTGTTCACTGAGCACGAGAAGCACTTGAGTGGTGCGCTCATGAACATTTTGAGAGGTGCTAACCAGCCTGTTCCAGAGGAGTTGTTGCGTTTCGGTGGCCACACCAAGAAGAAGACCCATAGTGCTTATGGTGCTTTCTACAAGGATGTCGACTTGACCAAGACTGCAAAGAAGATTAAGTTTGATTAAATAGTAATGGCATGATAGAATGGAAACATGATAAAGGGCAAATATAGAAGGAGTAGGGAAGTAAAGGGTATTCAGTATGTAATAAAAATTTTGAGCTTTGATCAGTGCTTGGTGACTGTTTTATAATTTGCTATTTTCTAGCTTAAGATATATCTTTTGCGATGTAGAGGGTTTAAAGATCGGTTCGTGTAAATGACCTTTTGCTCGTTTGAGTGGCATTATTTTTGAAAAGCCGTTTAGCTCTCGCTTCTAAGAAATACGTTTCTTCTCCCTTTAATCGCTTACAGCTTTGTCGAAATACTTCCTATTTGCTGTTGTCGATATTTCATTACCTTTTAAGTTAAAGAACCATCGACTTGTTCAGTACCTATACATATCTTACTATCTCCTCCTTCTTGGGTGTAATATACGGCGAACCGGAGGAGTAGGTGTGTTTCCAAATCCTGTAGCATTTTGAACTGGCGCAGATCCACCAAAAATAGAAGATGGGTCTGGTGTACCTTCCTTAGAGCCAGGCGCTCCAGTAAAATTGAAAGACGGAGCACTAGGAGCTCCAAATCCATTTATCCCATTTCCGTTCATACCACCAAACTGCGGCTGTGCTTGGTTTTGCGCACCTCCGAACTGGAAACTTGGAGCAGAACCATTAAACCCAGGGGCAGAACCAAACCCAGACCCATTGGTCGCACCAAAGGCTGGGGCATTATTAGCATTACCAAATGCAGGTGCTGCCGTATTGCCAAACGCCACAGCAGGCGTTCCCCCAAATGCCGGAGCATTCCCTGCTCCAAATGTACCCTGAGGTTGTGACTGGAATGGAGTCCCTGAGCGCGAAGTCGTGTTCGATGCTGCACCTCCAAAGTTGAAAGTGCTTGTGGGAACAGAAAGTCCTGGGGCAGTAGTTTTACCGAACGAGAACTTACTATCTGGCTGTCCTATACCTGGAGCAGGGGTGCTTCCAGTAGAAAAGCTGAAATCCTTTTTAGCTGGATTTGTGTCTGCTCCAAATTGCGGAGCAGTTGTAGTCCCAAACAGAAATGCCGGTTTGGGAGGCTCGCTCCCAATTCGTGGTGCAGAGGATACCCCGGTGTCCAGGGGCATTGCCTGTTTTCTTTTTGCAGGGGGATCGTTGTCATCAGATGACTTGCCAAGATCAAAGGCAGGTTTTGCAGTAGTCCCAAAAGAAAACTTTGGAGCTTCAGTCAGCTGGGAGGTCTGATTTGATGCAGGAACCGATGTGCTTGTTGCTGGAGTTTCGGTCTTGGCCCCAAACGAGAACTTTGGAGCTTCTGCCGAACCAAATGAGAACTTAGGAGGTTCTGCAGAACCAAATGAAAATTTGGGTGCTTCTTTCTTCCCGTCTGCAGATGTTACTTCGTTCTTCGAAGTATCAGTTACGGCCGGCTTTGCTCCGAATACAAACCTGGGCTTATCTCCAGCTTCAGCCTCATTTGATTCTACTGCTGCTTTAGTGGCTGGTTCATCAGTTTTGCCGAACGAAAAACCAGGCACTTTATCTTTTTGTTCACCAGTAGATGACTTGGGGGTTTCTGTTGATTTTGATCCAAAAGAGAACTTAGGCGCGTCTGTCTGTGAAGCTGGGTTCACACCAAAAGAGAACTTGGGTGTAGCCTTAGAGTCAGAATCCGGACCCAAAGAAAGCGCAGGAGGAATCGATTCCGCTGGCTTAGAACCAAAAGAGAACTTAGGGGCGTCATTTTCTGAACCCGGCTTGGAATCCGTCTTTTCAGAGGCACCAAAAGAAAACTTGGGCTTCTCCGATGTGCTTGATTCTGGTTTTGTACCAAAGGAGAACTTAGGCTTATCCGATGTAGTTGGTTCTGAATTTGCACCAAAAGAGATTTCGGGCTTATTCGCAGAATTTGGTTCAACTTCAGATTTTCCGCCAAAAGAAAACTTGGGCTTATCCGATGTGTTTGAGTTGGGCTTTTCACCGAAGGAGAACCTAGGAGTTTCCTTGGAGTCAGCCTTTTCTGGGCCAGAAGAGCCACCAAAGGAAAGCTTTGGTGTGGTTTGTTCTTTAGCGCCGAAAGAAAACTTCGGTGCCGTATCAGTTTTCTCTCCGAAAGCAAACTTTGTGGTTGCCAGCTTCTCTTCAGATTTATCTGAATCCTTACCAAAAGAAAATTTGGGAGCTTCCTTGGATTGTGTAGACTCTTCGACAAGTTTTTCTGCAGACCTTTTGCGTTTAGGAATATTCACGTTCTCATTCTTCTGTGCTATTATCTCACCAATCTCGGCTTTGTTGATGTTGAATTGGAAGCCAGTCGAAGGCACGTTGACTGAGTTTGCATGCTTCTTTACTTGCAGATCTTCCTTGAGTTTGATCATGTCTTGTGCTTTCTTAACATACGAACCATCCAACTGAACCTCCGGTTTAGAGTTGGCCACCAATGAGGCTTCGAGGCCACTTCTATGGTTAGTAGATCTTTGGTTCATCTGGCTATATTGACCTTGAGACTTCTTGTTTTCTGAATCTTTAAAACCTGGCTTGCTAACATTTGCCAAGTATCCCTCTAGTTTGGCTTTCAGAGCAGTATCCTGTATCTTTTCCACATCGTATTCAAAATTGCCAGAGAAAGCTTTTCTTTTGCGTTTGTTTGGGATTGAAGATTCCAAAGCTAATCTCTTTCTTCCGAAAGTGAGTTTGTTATTGAGGTAGTTGGAATCGTGTGTTTGAGTTGCAGAGTCCACCATGGAACTATGTGGGCGTTTCTCACTGGTAGTTTCACGCGGATCCACCATATACTTGAGTCTGGCCTGTAACGCTTCCGATGCCTCAATGGACTTTTTGAGCTGCAAAAGGTGATACCTTTCTCGAGGGTCGATATTGATGAATGGTGGCCGCACTAGATTGCCCTTATTATCTTCGTACAACGGAGCAAATTCGTGCTCGATCACAAAAGGGCTTTTTTCACCTCCAGTATACACAAGATCGAGATCCTGTGCTAGTGGCTCTTCTGTCACAAATGGTACAGAGCGTGGGGGGAAGTCATCTCCTAGAGGTGAGGCATCTCTTGTATTTTGCACAATTGCATCAGAAGATGATACGCTATCCTTCATTATTCTATCATTGTAGACTGTGCTTAAACGTCTCTCGACGTCATTGTTCAAGTTCTCTTTGTTTGTCTGTATGTTGTCATAGTATGCTTTATACACCCCACCGATTGTGTTGTTCAAGGAGGAGCTCCGAGGTACGGAAGTATTATCTAGGTGGCCTTGTACAGACATTTGTCTCTTCTTGATTGACGAAAAGTCATTCATCAATTGCTCTCCAACGATCGCGTTCATTTCAGCGGTGTTGTCGTCCTTGAATGTTTCCTTAAAATGCACAGTGTCGGAAGTCTCATCTTTTTTGGAGAAAAGTCCAAGAATGGTCTTCACTCCAAACCTCTTACCACCGTTAGGCGTCCTATTCGAAACAGAAGACTGCGGGCTCACAGATCTGAATCCAGCCATGTTGATAGTGAAACTGTTTTTTTTCTTGTTTTCGATGAAGCCTTGGTAGCGCAAAAATGAGGTTGCGATGTTGCGAAAAGACAAAGCGAACAAGGTCGTGAGACTGGCGGAATGAAAATATTTTCAGCTAGAACCGGCTGTTTTGTATTCGCTCAAGATTTGCCTCAATAGTAACTTGGAGATTCAAGATCTACATGACTCATAAATGGCCAAGGTTATGTTTACAGATAAAGTATCTACTTCCAATTATCTACTTCCATTTCTATACCATTGTTGAGTCTTCGGACTTGATGCTCATGCTATAGTTAGATACAGAAAAAGCAGCTCGCTTTTCGCTGTTGGTTTCTTGTCTGTTCAACCTGAGGCCCTCGTGGTTTTCGTCGAACACATCTTCATAGTCCATTGGATCCTTGTGGTAGGAAAGTGCTGGGTTCTGCAAACCAGTGATTTCGTTGTTTTTTGCAACCATATCAATCTCCTTTACCAACTTGATCATACTGTTCTCACCATAGTTTACACCATAAGATGCTGTGATTGGAATCACACCTTGTACCCAGGCATCGATGATACGCGCACGCTGTTTGGTTCCGAGTCTTGATATTGGGAACTCTCCTTTTTTGATAAAGGCAACAATGTCAATAACCACATGGTGCTTGCTTAAGACTGTATTTACAATCAAAGGCACGAGTGAAGACAAGAAACGAGGC
Source organism: Kodamaea restingae (assembly GCA_003707425.3). Lineage (NCBI taxonomy): Eukaryota > Fungi > Ascomycota > Pichiomycetes > Serinales > Debaryomycetaceae > Kodamaea > Kodamaea restingae. The sequence continues at coordinate 148,841 of PPJA03000011.1, forward strand.
CGCTTCGATTCACACACAACGACAGTATAGTCAGCGCACTTGAAAACACACGAACCGTTCTTATAGAGATCGCTGTGGCACGATTCAATGGTGTTTTCGATATCAATCGGGAAGTGGTGCAAACCCATAACCTCAAAAGTGTCTGCAATCTTACCCAACACAAAAAGCGGCTGGAAAGAGGAGTATTCGAGATTTTGATCGGCTTCCTTCAGCCCATTCTTAGTAATTGATATGTGGTGCAAAAATCCTAAATCACCTGTGCGCAAAAAGCGTAAGTTTGGATCGAAATCCTCGATTGTTTCCGTAAAGTGTTGCGAGGTGAATTTGTCTTGTGGACCCTTAGGGCCGTTTGTGAACGAGGTTATATTGGCTTCAGATCTCACCCATATCTCTCCAAATTCGCCCTCTTTGCATATTCTCTTTGTTTCTGGGTTGACTATAGCCACCTGTGTGCATACAGGCACAATTCCAGAGTCCTGGATGTGCAATGCGTTCGGGAACTCCATTGAGTTGACAACCGAAACGTAACCCTGCCTCAAGGCTATCGGGTCCAAATACAAGTCCACAGGGGCAACAGTCATGTAAGACCTTGTCGCGATCATCGGGTTGAAGAAATGCGTGTACACCGTAGACATTGATGCCGCACCTAGCTTTGTCTGCAGGAAAACATTTGCAATCTTTCGCAACAAATCAATCTCGACTCTGCCTTCTGTGCTAATCATCATATTCTTCAAGGAGCTCAATGCAAAACCCTTGGGAGTGAATTTAGCCACAGCGTACTTCAACATCTGCTCCGTCACAAACACATCCTTCACTTTGTAGCGCGAGAGAGACAAATAGAAAGCGAGCGGGTTCTCAGCGTAGTGCACAGGAGAGCTCAAGTAGGTAGTGGTGCCTAAGTAGACACCAAGAAGAACAGCCTGGACAAATCCGATTCCCGAGGCATGTCTCACGCATCCAACGACGCTTGACTTCGAACTCATATTACATGTTTCCTTGAAAACCTTGCATATGCCCATGATGTTCTTGTGGTTCAAGTTCGCACCAACTCGGTAGTGATCAGATGTGAAGTTGAGCCAAACAAGTGCCACTGTGGATTCATCTCTAAAGTTAACCTTTGCCTGGTACTTGGCAATCTTGGAATTAAGGGATGCCATGCTCAGCAATTTGGTCAATTTAGCTGTGTTTTTAATTCTGAGCGAAGAGTTCTTGATGACTTTCTTCAAGGCATCAGCCACAGGGCCGTTTTTCAAGAAGCGCTCGACCTCTTCGTTTGTCAATATCTCTTCCACGTTGAAGTCCCTGATGACTCCCACAAAGGCAGGCAAATCCTCTCCTATTCTGTTAGAGTCGAAGGGTAACATCGGAACTGGAATGATTCCACAAATCAAACATGCGTACACCGCGATGATAAACTCCTCAGAAAGGGAGTACATCAATATTGCATACCCACCTGGTTTAATGTTTGTTTTCTCAATCAAGTACTGGCAAACAGAGTAAACGCGTTGCTCAAACTTTTTCCAAGTGAGAGGCTTCGACGTGCTCTTGCCACTGTTGTCGATGTTCTGGTAGGCAATCAGGTCTCCAGAACTTGCCACACGGAACTTCAATATATCGATAATGGTTTTGAAGTCAGTCAAGGGAGCACCTGTTCTTTCATCTATAGACTTTTCCCTGTAATCAATAGAGGATATCTGGTCTGGAAATCCCATCAACGCAGCATTCCGCATTTCAGAAATATACGGCGACCATATTCCTCCAATAACATCTTCACCATGGGGAATCATGCTGATGGACTTCCTTACGAAAAACTTGACGAAGTCAGCCTTCAAAGACCCGTCGAGAAACTTCTTTTTACAGAGCATATTGGCGATTTCTCGGCCACCACTCCTTTGCACTTTCGGAAGTGTGTCACAGTCAACGACAAGCACACAATACAAGCGCAAATGGTGTCGCCTGTACAATGTATCGAAACAGTTTTGTGCAATAGAGTTCAACACTGGCTCATTTAGTGGAACTGCAGAGTAGTTAGTAGGACGGGCATCCCCCTCACTAGTCCGGGCTCCGGCATTACCTGCAATGTCGCCATTCACATCCTCAATGGATTTTCTTATCACCTCAGCTTCCACTATGGCAACGGGTAGGTATTCATTACCAATGAAAATGTCGAATATCGTACAATCATATACCCTTCGTACCTCGCTCGCTAATGTGGCGAGCAAGTGTGACGAGTAGTGGTAGCGCGAGCCATTGCCAACAATTAACTCACGGTTGAGCTTATCGTACAACTTTTTATCTATCCAGCTGATTCGCTGGCGGATACGATCTTCGTAGAGTCCCAAAACGTAGACCTTACCGCCATAGGTAAAACCAAGTAAGCCCGTGCGCAAAAAGTCCATCTCGAGGAAACCATGGGCATCACGGCATTTGGCGTGAAAGATCGACCTGGATTCCTTCTTGAGTCCGAAAAAGCCTCCTGACAAGCACGGACTGTCGATCCATATTTCGCCTAGCTCACCCTTTGAAACAAGGATAGACAGCTCTGGGTTTACCACCGCAAGTGTGGCATCAGGAAGCGGGTAGCCGAAAGCGTCTACTCGCAAGAGATCAGCCAGAATCTCGTCGGAAGCAGTAAGGTTTGTTTCAATAATCTGGACCTTGTTTCGCGAGAGTGCCTCTTTATCGATGAGGACAGCCGAGAGTTCATTGCTACTTTGATCATCATCCAACTCCACACCTAAGTTTTCTTTCCCACCGACCCAGTCACGTAAAGATATCACCATACCACCGTACTCACTGAGGGTCAACATGGGGATGATGGCGTTTTCAGGATGCAGGCAGCCCAAGGGTCGCAAGTACCGCTGCGCCAAAATCTCTGTGAACTCACCGTCAATAGTTAAAGCATTGACCAAAACCCACTTAACAGACGAGAAGTCCACGCGCTGCGTCTTCGAGAAGTATCGTGTGGCGTTAGGTGATTGCTGGTAGTCATATGTCACACGCTTCAAACCAAGGTAATCCGCCAAGAGAAGCGATGCTCGGCACTTGGAGATGATGTTGGCGTAAAGACCTTGCACCTCCATCGTTCTCTGGGGAGCCCATATGAGCACATTACCAGAATACACTGTAAAGAGCAATCCTAGAATCAAACCGATGGAGAAACGTACATCCAACGTCGCTAACACAACTTTCCTATCACGCTTATATTCCAGGAAACTGCGCTGGAAATGCCCGTCGCACGCGGGTAAACTCAGAAATGCAACGTTGAGACAATTCATTTGATGAAGGATAGTTCTGTGACTCAACGCAATCCCGCGCAACTCACCAATGGGTGAGCGCGAGAACTCCACATATGCGAGATTAACCTTAGACGAGGGTTGCTTGCTGGCAAAATGGGCCACCTCCGATTTTTTTGCGGATCCGAGGTCGGTGGTTTTCCAGCGCATGAGCTTCAGTGGCCACGCTATGCGTCTAGTTTGCTGATTTATTCTTTCCAATTCTTTGGCCACGGTCTCAGAGTTTAACATTAACTTAGTGGAAGTAAGGTTTATGATGTCTAAGACCTCGGGGAGTGAGATGTCCTGATGAATGGGGATGGCAGTTACTCCCGCGAGAAAACATCCGAAAAGGGCTACGGCAAACTCTGTCACTTCTCCATCTTTGTAAAGCAAAACCACCGTATCAGTGTTTTTTAAAGTGTGTTTGTGTGTAATTTCGTACGCCACCTTGACTGCCTTCAAGTAAAGCTTTTCCCATGAAATCGAAGAAGTTTCCTTTCCCTTCGCATCCAAAACCATGAATGCGTTTTCGGTCTTGTAGATCTGCGCACGCTTGGCAAATATTTCAAGCAAACAGTGTCCCTTGTTCTCAACTTGCTTGATCTGCGCTGGGGCACGCGGTAGGAGGGGATGCTCAAGCTGCGAGTTGTCGAGGTTTATACTATCCTGTTGCTGCGAATGGAGGTTTTTAACACTCTGCATGATCTGTTCTCTGCGGTTGATGTATGTCCATTGGTCTATGCTTTTGTTTGCGAAGTCGTCCTCGAGCTTTTGCAAGAGGAGGACCATGTCTGGGGGAATGTCTGGTGCTACGCTACTGATTGCAGGGGCACCTGCACTCGAAACTCGTGGTTTCAGCGAGTCCACGCTCTGGACGTTTGCTGTGACTTTCCCAAATTGCCCAGCATCTGACGATTTTCGTGACCTTCCTCCTTTTGGTTGTGTTGACGAGGACATGTGGAAAGAAGAATAAATTAGTATTAATAAAATGAATAGTGGAGAACACTGGTGAGCGAAAAGAGCTACTAAATCATTTTCCAATTGATGGACTGGTAGTGACGAGAGGTAGTAAACTCATGCCCGAGATTTCGAACAATGCGGGCGAAAACAATATTGTGAGAATAGTTGAGTTATTCCCGTCTAACTCGCTAATCCCTACTTAACTACTATTGTCGTTCTAAGTCCTATTTTCCAAAATTCACTCAATATTGAGTTTTGCCTAGTTTTGCAGTGGATTCGAGAAGTGATGAACCGTAGAAGGTATGCATGTCAGAAATAGAGTAGAGAACATAAGAGAATACTTCAATTTGAGAAGAACGTTGGGAATGGTGTAACCAGATTAATTTGATTGTAGTGGTAAACTTACAGATGAATAACTTCACTACCTGAATGTTTGGCGTAGTATTTCAAGGTTAAGAGATTCAATAGATCGATAGTTAGACAACACAACTACCCAAGTACAGATCTTAAATCGGCCTAACTAATCTCCTCCCAACTCTTCTCATCCATTCTGTATAATTCGTACTCTTCCAGTCACCTTGGCATCTTCTTGTTATTCTTCACTTTCTTCCTCGCAAATGCTTCCATTTATTTTCCACTTGGCAGATATCAGCATTATGTCACAGTCTAATGTCGTTTAATGCTGTCCTAATACTACTCTCATACTGTCATACCCAAAACTGTTATACCTAGAACTGTCACACTGTAATGCTTGATATCCACCTATTCATTTCTTGTGAGCTCACCGCTGTATTTATTAATTCAATTGTCCTTTATTAATCTAGTACAGCTTGACTTTGTCTCTGACTTCCTGGTCATCAGTTATCACTCTTATTTTCACCTATTTTACTTTTCTTTAAAATTTGCAGTCGATGTTACATCTCGTGCGAACGTCGCAGCGCCGAATAAACCTGCAGATCGTATGCTCCCGAACCATCTTTGTCGTCGGAGCAGAACGTGCGCGGTCTGCTAAACAAAAACGCCATGCCAAACAGGGAAAGTCTCGCATAGATCGCTTCTTGGAAGCCGATGAGAAGAGAAGGGTTCTCGAAGAAGAAAGGAAATACAAGGCAAAGATGAACGAGTTGAAGAGCTTGTCCCGAACAGTTTCCACTATGATCAAGAGAAATGAAAAAGCCGCAGAAGAGGCAAGAAAAATTGATAGCATCCCCATGCCGTCGGATCTGAAAGGACAAAACCAGCTTGCGCTACAAGAGGCTCAAGTATACGAGGGAGTGATGGCAGACAAAACAGTGGTCCGGAAAAATGCCTTGGTTGTAACTGCGCAGCCTCTTCCAGAATCTGTTGTCGACAAATTGGGCTTGGCTGTACAGTATTTAGTGTCGCCCAAAAAGCAAAACTGGGGACTAGTGTTGCAGCAATTAGATTTGGCCGGAGGGTTTTCCGATATACCACGCGCTGATGTCGCCAAATTTGTGCAGGCGATTCCACCTAAGCACTTGAAAGCTGTTGTTCCTGCCTTAGAGCAGATGCTCGCGGCAGCAAATATCACGCGAACGAACAAAATCACCACCCACCTCATGAAGGCGGTAGCCGCAGGACTGGAAGTCTCAGATGACGAAATAAAGATGCTAGAGGCTTATTGTAAGGAACAGAAAGACCGGAGTGTATCTGGTGTATTGTCGCGTGATGCTTACGAGGTTATGATCCAGGCATACGGAAAGTCGAAACAAATGGATAAAATCAACCAATGCTTGAAGGAAATGAAGAATTTGGGCCTTGAAGCATCTTCTGAAACGATCCTTGATGTTCTCTCGACGTCTGTATACAAAACCCGCAACCACCAACACGCCGTCGAGATTTTTGACTCCATGAAGTTCTTCTCGCAAAGTACAAAGCCTTCGACCAGGGCCTACCAGGACATCATTGTCTCACACGTGAATAACCGTGATATTGAGAGGGCTCTTGATTTATACCAGGAGATGATCATCTCGCATGTGCCTGTGAACCAGAAGATCGTGGTAGCTTTAGCACGTGGATGTACCTCACGCCCGGAGTTGCGCTTTAAGGCCTGGGATTTTATGTTTGAGATCTACAACAACGGCTGGACGCCCACATTGGAGTCATTTGAGTACATGTTGTACCTCCTGTCGCAGGACGGAGACTTGACATTAAGCAGGTGCTTGTACACGCAGTTGCTTAAGAGTAACTCGACTACTCCCAGGAGCTTTGCGTTCTTGCTTCTTGCCTATTCGCGCCATAAGGCCAAACAGGACGTTTTGGAACCCAACGTGCTTGCATTACATGAAAAGGGCCGCGTGTTTAGACGCAATATTATTGAAGACACAGATATGGCGAGCCTTGACACTAAATTCCCGTTTTTGCCCATTACCGACTTTACCTCCAGCAAGCAGATTTTGGCCGAGTCTAGTGCATTATGGGCCTTTACAATGTTGAACCAACCGCATTTTATAAACCCAGAATGCGCAACAACGTACTTGAACATCGCATGCGTCCATGGTTGTTTCGAAGATTTTGAGGATCGCTTTGAAACAGCAACATTTTTGGATATAGAGCACGCGAAGGATGGTAGCGACGTTAATGGAGAAGAGAAAGAGGGATTTAGCACGAGCACCCAAATGAGCAGTGTTGTTGTCGAGGACCCCGAAGATAATGTGCATGAATTAAAAAAAGAGGACCTCTATGAACCCCAGCCGATACGTGAAGCTCATGAAATTGTCAAATCGCCCGTGTTGAACGAGATGCAAAAACGCAATTTCCTCACGAAGGTGCCCCGTGTGTCATTGATGTATGTGGTGGCCTTGAAAGCCGCAGGTAAGTTTGGAAACCACGCATTTGCGCAGAAGGTGTGGAGCGAAAGAGGCAAGTACCGTAGAACTAAAGAGTTCAGGCTGCTTTCGCAAAACGAGAAGGAAAAGCTCGACTTCCAATTTGCAGCTGCGATGATTTCATGTTTGACGCAGCTCCGGATGTTGGATGATGCCCTCGCCATATTAGTCAGTACCGAGTACCAGTTTAGGTGGACTTGGAAAGAACTTGACGTTTTGAACAAGGCTGCACTTGAAATTGGGCACGAGAGGATTTGCAAGACGGTGCGCGGAGTGGCTAGGAGAGCACAGGTGAAGTACTCGGGTAAAATTAGAAGACAGGATTACAAAAAGTACGTGATGGAAAGGGGATTTTAATAGCATAGTAAATAGTGTATAATAGCTGTATAAAGGATGACTAGATATGGAAGTGTAATTGAGGCAAAAATTATGTAAACTGCATAAAGGATAGCAAGAGCCAGAGAATGAAGAGATTTATTGAAGCGTCGTAAGATGGGGATTAGCAGAATGAAAAATACGATGGAGCCACTAAAAACCCAACACTGAGTGGCTGACTAAATTCAATATAGTTCAGAGATTTATCAACGAAGTTGATAAACTAACTCGAGTCAGGTGCTTGAGTTTACGTTAGGACATTTGTTCATTGTTGGAGTGTTATAATAAAATATTTACAAGTATGGTGCAATAACGCTCACGATGGAATCAGCAGTAAAACAGAATCGCAAGTAGTCTTACTTCTTGGTGATAATTCCGATAATTCCTGGTTTTAAAATGGTCTTCCTGATCTCACCCTTAATGAAAGACGCAATCTTGGGAATTTTCTTAACTATGGAGACAACTTCCAATTCATTTTGTTCGATCAATGTAGGTTTGTCCATGAAAGTTCCTCTGAACTTTCCATTCACCATCACTTTATACTCCATTTCGGGCGGAACCAACTTTTGCGGTTCTGGATAGCGCTCAAAAAAGATCGACTTGGGGTTCCCAAGTGACTCCCAGCACTCTTCAGATACCGTTGGTGTCACAGGACTCATTGCGATAAGCAACTTTCTATAAGAGTCAAGAAGTAAATCCTGGCTGATTTGCGGAGACTTCTGCGCAGCCTGGATTACATTGGTGAGCTTCATCAAGTCAGAGATAATGGTGTTGAATGAGTAGTCAACCTCAATAGAATTGGAAATTCTCTGGACGTAGTGCGTCACATCGTTAAAAAGCTGGAACTCTGCAGGGTTAAACTTGACATTCTCTCTTTCAACACCATTGAGCACCAAATGGCCAACATCAGCGCGGTCTTCAATATCCCTGCATTCAACATCGCGAATACTACTGGACAACGCCAAAACCTTGTGCAACCAACGCTCCACGCCGTGGATCTGCTCTTCATTCCAGTTCAACACGTCATAGATTGGTGCCAGGAATAAAATGTGCGCTCTGACCGAGTCTGCACCATATTTCAGGATACAAGCCACAGGGTCCGCACCATTGTACTTCGACTTGGACATTTTCTCATACGTTATGGAGGGTGTTTCCCCGGTGGCAACAATCTTTGGGTTTTCGGGGTCGCTGAAGTCCAACTCCTCAGGCTTCAAACATCTTCCATTGGAGGGATCGGAGAAAGTCTTTCCATGTACCATACCCTGAGTGACCAAGTTCTTGAAAGGCTCGTTGTGGAAGTCTTTGCATTCCCACATGCCGATATCGGCAAGGAACTTTGACAAGAACCTTGAATAAAGCAAATGTAAGATAGCATGTTCAACACCGCCGATGTAGGTATCCACAGGCATACTCTTGACTTTTTCCGGGCTGAAAGGAGATTGGGTGTTTTTCAGGTCCAAAAAGCGGAAAAAGTACCACGAAGAGTCCATAAAAGTATCCATAGTGTCAGTGTCTCTCTTTGCTTTTCCACCGCATGAAGGGCACTCGGTATTGACAAAGTCTTCCATCTTAGCGAGCGTCTTGCCCTTTTTGAATGTGCCGTTTTCGACTGCAGGCAAGGTCACTGGGAGCTGATCATCTGGGACAGCAACAGGGCCACAGGATTCACAATGAACTATTGGGATTGGGGCTCCCCAGTATCTCTGTCTACTTATGAGCCAGTCTCTGAGCCTGAACTGCGTAGTTGTGGTGCCTTGCTCAGTAGATTCCAACATTTCAACAATGGATTTTGCAGCTTCCTTAGAGGTCATTCCCTCGAGCAACCCGACTCCCGGTAAAACAACACCTTCTTTCGAGGTGAACGGGATCTCTGTTTCAATGCACAGATCGTGCTTTTCTTTTGGGCTTCCCAAAACGCTCACAATAGGTTCGTTGGGTCTATGTAATTTCCAGAACGCAAAGTCACGCTCGTCGTGTCCAGGACAACCCATCACCGCTCCATGCCCATAAGTACCGAGCACATAAGGAGCAGCATAAACAGGGACGGTAAACTTCTCACTGACGCTGCCATCAGTGTTAATTGGAATTGACGCCTTAATGTTCAAGAGAAAGCCATTTTTGCTATCGTGGTCAGCATTCCTGTTGCTTTCTATAAACTCCCGCAATGCATCGTCTTGCATCGCAGCCTGCTGCACTATAGGGTGTGTAATAGACAACGCCAAGAACTGGACACCAAATAATGTATCGGGTCTAGAGGTAAATACCGTGATGGGAGAGCTTGTAGTTCCAAACGTGATCTCAGCACCATGAGACTCGCCTATCCAGTTTCTCTGCATCGCCTTGACTTTGTCCGGCCATCCCTCCAAAATCTCCAAGTCTTTATTCAATTCTGTGGCGTATTTGGTGATACCAATGAACCACTGCTCGAGGTTCTTCTTCTCAACAATTGCACCACTACGCCAGGAGCGTCCTTCTGCGTCTACCTGCTCGTTAGCCAACACGGTTTGGTCGACTGGGTCCCAATTGATCTCTGCTTCTTTCCTGTAGGCCATTCCATGCTCGAACAAGAGAAGGAAGATCTTTTGAGTCCAACGGTAATACTCCGGTGAACTGGTTGACACTTCGCGTTCCCAGTCAAAATCCACCAACATGCGTTCCATCTGCTTCTTCATTTTTGCGATGTTTGACTCAGTCCACACCGCAGGATTGATGCCTCGCTCAAAAGCTGCATTTTCCGCAGGAAGTCCAAAAGCATCCCAACCCATTGGGTGTATAACATTGAAGCCTTTCAATCTTTTATAGCGCGAGATCACGTCACTTATCGTGTACACACGTAAATGCCCCATGTGTAGGGTTCCCGAGGGGTACGGAAACATCGAAAGACTGTAGTATGTGGGGCTATTGGGGTTTGTTGCGGCCTTCGCAGGGTTGAAAGGGTGTTCTGGTGATTCCTGCTTCCACCTTTCTGCCCACTTCTGATCCAACTGGTTTAGTTGCACGCGCGTGGAGTATGCACGGGCAGTGCATTGGAATCGTTTCCGAAGCATTGTAAAAATTGAAAAATGGTGAGGTTTTCGCTGATAGAGTGAAGACTGATCTGGTATGAAAAGTGAAGTTTTGGCTATGGAATCGGTGCAAAGCTGATTTAAACTAATGGAGGCCTGGCTATTAGATACAGTGACTGATATGAACGCTGATATATTGAACCAGCTAAATAATGAATGATATGAGACCCGAGAACTTTGTGTGTGATCATAGGTCATAAATTGGCTAAGTCAGGGAAGAGTGTAATGGGCAGTGATAGCAGAATGATAGCTTGAAGAACTCACTAATGAGCAATCTGGAATAATTAATTATAACCAACTGATCAACCGGTATAATAAAGAAATGAGCTAGTGTGATTATTTCTAACGAAACCAGCGAGTTGAAATCCTTAGTAACAAGGGAGCATGTTTTTTCAAAGCCACCAAACATTGAAGTGGAGATATTAAGAAATGGAAACGTGCAGTGGGGTTATTTTTGAATGTGTGTTTAAGGTTATCTTCAACTGGAAAGAATATGTTTGAGGTCATAGTGGATGCATGCATATTTGAAAGCATGTTTGAGGGTATATTTTAAAGCATACTTGAGGGTATGTTTTAATGCATGTTTCAATGTTCAGTATGTTTTGATGCATGTTTCAATAGTCAGTATGTTTTAATGTTCAGTATGTTTTGATGCATGTTTCAATAGTCAGTATGTTTTAATGCTCATACATGTTTTAATGCTCATACATGTTTTAATGCTCATACATGTTTTAATGCTCATACATGTTTTAGATATCCGAAGAGTATGTTGAATTAGGATATTGTATCCTCACCTGGGTCCGTGAAAAGATTTGATATACAAGATACAACTTGATGCTTCGTACCAATATATGAAAATCAAACATAGTAACCAGGATACAAACTACCAGTAGTGAACAAAACCATGAACATGAGTATACAAAGCTTGTATACCACCAACTGTGATAGCAAAAACTATGGTTTCATGCACCTCCATTATTTCCACGGCTTAGCCTTCTCCTCTGCAATGTCTTCAAAGAGCTAAACATCAAATCCGCCAACCCCCGAAAACCCAAGCTTTCGAGCTTGTTTAACACCTCCACTCTCAACTCCTCGTAAGTTATTCGCAACCATTCTCCCGAAAGTGCCAAAGTTTCCACACTTTCTTTACTGATGGGTCCCTCGTGTCGCATTGAGAGGTCTTCCTGTTTATCCTCTAAATCCCACACAATTTGGCTGCTCAAGAAGCACCATGCTGGGTTCACGAAGAAGTTCCCTACAACCTGCGGTGTCACCATTCCAGAGTAATTGAATGTCGATAGTTTGTCAAGCTTCTCAACGAAAATCGGCAGAAGCATGAATGCATTATTAAAACTCGCAGCTTCAAAGCGTAGAGCCCTGTCCTTCCACATGAAATTGACAAGATCCATTACATAAGTGTTGAGTAGCGTTTTACACCACTTATCTTTGATCAAATTTTTGATGAAGGCCAAGTACCCACAAAGCTCGGAGAGAATAAAAGGATCATTGCTGAACACCATCGCATACACAAGGCCGGGACGTGGAACAATAACTGCATCCGTGAAGTTGAGCTCGATTTCCCGAGGACTTAATTCTTTAATGTACTGAAATATAGTCAATATGGCGCTGTAATTAATATTGTCGTCTTCGAATATTGCTCGCAATGTCCGCTTATCAGGCCTTGTATGTTTCCACAACTCAGTCAAAGACCTTGCTAATAGAAAAACATCACGGTCTTGCTCTACCATGTACTTCTCTACCAACATCTCGTGGACATTTCCAGCCTCTTTTTTCGATAGCATGGGAAGGAGCACCAATCTGGCCTCCCATGTATTCAAATGTGATAGTGAATGCTTCCCAAGAATGAATGAATCAACCAGGTCTAGATGGAAGTTTCTGCTCACCAAATATAAGTTTCGTAAGTTGCGTGCCAAGTTCTCGAGCTCCTGTGAAGACAACCCGTCATCGGTCAACACAAACTTGATGAAATAGTCTATCCTCGGCCACTCAGAATCGTGTTCTAATATTATGTAATACGTCTCGAGGATTCCGCTCGTGCCAAGAAGGTCGCTAAGGTTTATGTGCGATACACTTGAAAATGTTGCTGCCAAGTCGCGGAGCGAATTGATTGATCGTATTGAGATGTTCTTGCCATTACCGAAATCCACAGCATGGAAGTCCGTGTTGCCGAGCTTTCTTCTTTTGTAGCGTGCTTGAAAGTCGGCATAGTATCTATCGATTTCATTTAGTACCGGACTCTCTAGATCTGCAACTCTTTTCACGCTCGGAACACTGAACACTCTTGTATTTGTTGCCTTCAAACTCTTAGGTATCACATAAGCACCTATCAGGCCAAATGCTAGCAAAAGACACCTTAGCGAGTCGTCATTAGGAAATTTATCGTGCAAGTCTTGTACAAATTGGACATGCCATGCCTTCAGCTGTTTCGAGCTCAGTATAGTGATGAATACCAAATTTGCAACTGGAAGCCTCAAGTACTCGTAAGAGAGTAAATTTATAAAGACCGATAGTAATCGCTCAAGTGTTTTGTACACTGTTATCCCAAACGCGTGTAAATTTCCTAGGAGCCATTGTAGCAATGGCAATTGTAAAGACTGGGGAAGGAACTGTGATCCCAGTTTTTGTGCCCTTCCCTGTTCAAAGTAAACTTCCGGCACGCCAATACTGCCAATGATGCGGTAGATGTACTTTTGTTCCAACACAGCGTCACGATGTACAATGAGATTCCGGATTAAATTCAATTTGTGCGAAACACTCGAGCTCTTCTGGAATATAAGTTTTAGCATTCTGTGTATAGTTGGAGCATCAAGCCCATTTGACGAGGAATCTGGAAGCAATTTCAAGGTCGCAGCTTTATCATTGGGTTCATTGGAATCATTGATAACTGACATAAGTAAAAACAAAACTAGTTTCTCATGCGATCAACTGTAAAAAGCAGACTGATTGTATTGATGTATATTTTGTGGATTCATATATAGAACGTACCCGCATACACTAAACTAGTGAAGGTCTTAGTCTTCAGGACTCTCTTATGTCCCTACGTTCTTCAAGAACTAAGCTCTGTGTTACACAATTCATCCAAGTAAAACTGGCCGTCTGTTCAGCTATCACTCTACATTAACTCATTCAGCTATCCAATTCCTTCTCATTGCATCATTTCTTTGCAACCCTTCTATATTCCTCCAGCTTCTCTATACCACCGCACAGCTCTATCAAAACTCACCACGCACAACCCCTGGTTGGTGTCACCACCTGCACCACTTCTTATACCCTTGCGAATAAACTCCACACCACTGGCAACGCTCTTGTCAAACTGCTGGTCAATGTTTGTTGTGTCCTCCAAGTCAGTCACGGAGAGGTTGATGGTTGCCTCCCTTTCCCTAGACTCCAAGTTCCAGATACGCACACAGTTGTCAAAACCGCACGTAGCCAAGAACTTTCCTTCTTCATCAAAACTGAGCCCCATAATCCATCCCTCGTGTGCAAACCCACCAATGGTGTTGACAGTGGAGTGCGATGGGGTCGTCAAGGATCCCACATTCTCGCCAAACTTGACGTCATACAAAGTAATGGAGCCTGCAGACTGATTGTCTCTTGCAACGGCAAGGAGAGAGCCTCCTGGCGAAAATCTTACTGCCCGGGTCATGGAGTTAGTGTTGGTTGCACCCTTTTTATTGGAAAGTGTCAAGTCGGTAGAGTGGAATGTATAGACCACCTTTAATGCTTGCAAGTCAAAGATTTGAACATCACCATTGACGTACCCGACAGCAGCGCGCTTATCTTCATTGGTGGTCAATGTAAGTGAGTTGGGGAAAGAAGAGACGTTTGCGTTCAATTCGCCATACTTCTCGATCGTGATGTCCACCGTGCTTTCGCTGACACCCACCACGCTCAAATTAAACACGTGGGTGCTTCCGGATGCGTGTGTGCATAAAAAGTAGTCCTGCTTTGACTCTGGGTCCTTGTAAAAGCCCGGGGCCCAGAATTGGGTGGCAAAGTCGGCATCGAGAACCTTCATAGTGCTTATATCGTCGTTGCAGAAGTATTTCAATACTACCAGACCATCAAAGCATGCAAATGCAAGGATGATGACCTTGACTGCGCCACTTTTCAAGGGAATCGTGTTCTCATAAGCTGCGATGTGGTGGATACCGACTTCCTTTACCAACTCTTTCTGCACGTAGTCGGCAGGATTGTGAACTTCATCTTGCTTGTTATCCCAAAAGCAAACGTATCCGTCACTTGATACTGTGATGGTGTACTTTCCGGTGATTGCTACACCGGTTATGTCCAGCTTATGGGCGTCTGCCACGTTAACCGTGCTGATGTATTGCTTGCCCATGTTGTAAAAAAAATAAAAGGCTGCAAGAATGAGTGAAAGAAGTGACCGATTACAAGTAGATTTAAGTATTGCCATTAGTTTAAGTATTGCCATTAGTTTAAGGATTGCCAATAGTTTAAGTAATATTTAAAGGTCTCTAAGATAGAGTAAGAGGATTAGTAAGAGGAATACTGTTTTGAATAAAGGCTAACACCTTATACACAAAAGTTGTACTGGGCCATTCAAATATAGTCGCAGATGTTGACGAAACTAGGAGCCCTAGATAAAGAAGAGTCTGTTATTTAGTGCGATTTCCAAGAATCAGAAGTAGGATTTCCAATGTTTAGCTTCTTTGGTGCAAGTGCCACGTCGAAAGAAGAGTTATTGGAACTTTGAGAAAAAGAAAACAAACCTTACTCCGAACCTAAAAAGCTTTTCACAGGTTTCAAACTTCAATGTTAAGTGCATTTGCAATGCTTAATTTCCGGCCGTGAAGTCCCCTACTTTTTTACCCAGTTGCTTTTGTAAAAAATTGGGTGCAAAAAGTAGCGCGCATAATGGATACCGAACAGCTCTGTGACAAAAAAGTCCCCCTTGAACAACCGCTTTCATCGTCTCTGAAGCTGGTCTGGAGGAAAAGTAGTCTAGTTCATGTTGTTTCTTCTCTCACTCTTAGAGCATCGTCATTTGATTTTCGAAGATTGATAAGCTCCGGCTCGTTTTCCCAGCAATATGACCCAGAAGGCGAGCAGGCGGATAAACTGGAGGGACACGAACTGGAAGAGTATAAGCGGGAAGAAGAAAATTATCAAGAAGATAGGCAATTTGAAAACGATCCGTTGAACCTCTCTGCAAATGCACTACCAGACCACGAAGTGTCTTTTCACGACGGGGAAAGCTTCCAACAGCAATTAGAACAGTTCGATTACCTGTTAGATAATATTTCAATACCCAACTTCCGGGCGGCTTCGCTGCGCCTCCAGCTCGAGACTATTACATGCGCCCTGCCAACGTCTACACACCCAGACGAAAAAGAGAATAGCGAGCCATTTCCAAGTTACCAATTCTCTGAACACTACGTAAGGAAAAAGAAACGCCGGTCGATGATCCAAAAATTGGCAAGCAAAGGTAGGAAGGAAGAAACATCCAAAGAGTGCTCCAACCCGTTTCTCAATTTATTCAGACGCAAGCCATATCAAGTAGATGCCAACATACTTCCACATCCATTGTCTAAAAACACGCTCCATGACAGCGCTACGGACTCTGATATTTCAAGAAGCCAAAATACCTTAACGGTCCGTTTCACACACACTTATAGAAACATATTTGGTACTAAACCTGCACCCTCTCCACCCACCATACAAACAACCTTTAGCAGAAACCACCCTAACAAAATACCTAGCTCACATGCGCAGCGTAGCTATCCTTTTGGCGTGCATCTGACAAAGGTATTCGTGGCCGGACTCTTCGAAAACGAAGAAGCCTAGTAGCTTGAATTTTGCAACCATTAGTTCTTAACCTGAAATTATCAGTAAAGTAAAAATATCATCAGAAAAAAAAAAGTACACCATGTGTAGCCTCGCACAAGGACCGTTTACGTCCCTGCTACAGTCGCAGACCATTTTCCGGTTATTTGAAGGTAGCCCAGAGAATGTCGCAACTAATCCTGACCTTCTTGCTGTGAGAAACAATACAGAATTTTACCTTGCGTACAAAACTTGGATCAGATGCTGCGGCGTTGGGGGAGTTGAGACGGGGTTCAAGATGATTGATTTGACACCATCACCGGCACAAGCGCTGAAAAATAACGAGTTCATCACAAGCATATTGCTCAATTCGCTGAATAGCTTGCTTGCAGCAGTTAAAAATAACTCTGTCACAGTGGTGGTCTTACCAGAAAACCTCCTTCAAGAACAGGGCGTTTTGGAGCCAAAACTTGTTCAAATCAAGAGCATGAGGAAAATTATCAAAATCGCATGGCATAGAGGACTCCGCAATGATTCGACTTTAGTTATTTTGACTGAAGACAATCAGATAGTTTGTTACGATGTTTTGGTATCCTCCTTGATGCCAACCATGTCCATTGACTTGAATTCATCGACAATTTTGAATGGCGCAAATGCTATCTCCATATCTTTTGGGCGAGAGGGACTCGCTGGGGCGTTAACGTTGTATGTTGCATGTGATGACTCCAAGATATATGCAATATACCCATTTGTACCTGAAAGAGCAGAAATTGTGGCCACCAGAGACGAGATTGAGCTGGCTTATCAGAGTTCTCTCTCTGTTGTTCGTGCAGTCAATGAAAGCTTCCCTTTTATAGCTGGATTCCCGGAAAGTGCATTGAAGACGAGAGTGAGCCGCCAGCATGACATTTACAAGTCTTTGAAAAAGGAAATCGACAGCTTGAGAATCCCAGTCACTGAAGTACGCAACATCTCTTCTACAGAACCGCAAATCTATTTTGTCTTGAAGTATTCAAAAATCCAGTCATGCTCTGTTTTGCAAGGGCCTGTCGCCCTGCTTGATCTGCCTATAGCCGATATTACCTCTTTGGGCCCGGTGCTTTTGACATTGACTAGCACTCGCGAGAAAGTTTACATCTCTTACCTTGCACAAATGAACCCGTGCCTTATGGAATGGGAAGACACCTTCGCAATGAAAGAACAAGACTTAAAACCTCCTGTGGCACCAATTGTTAACGCTTCTTACAAAAAGCCCAAAAGGGGATTTGGTTACGTTGATGTGGTCGATGACGACGAATCCAAGAAGTATCAACATTATGTTGAAGAAAAATCATTGTACGATTTGACCCTGGAGCGTTTGCGTAAAGAAGCCAAGTACGCGGAAGTCCTGCTTCTGGCTTTGACCGCTTTGCAGACTGATAAATTCTCTGGCACTTTGTCGGCAAACAGGATCTGGGTAGCTGGAGAGGAAAAGTTTTTCGTGGCAGTAGGTGGAAAGGTCATCTCCGGAAACGCACAGTCATGGTCGACTTCCTTAGAGAACCTATTCTTGAGAGAAAACGGTGTTTCCCCTGAACAGGTAAAATTAACTTGCAAGACAGAGTATAAAGCTGTTGCTAGCACGTCGACTACATATGCAGTCACTAGTGTCACGGATATCGATGCTGGTACGGGCGACTATATTCTAGTCTGCAGTTCAAACAAGGAAACAGAAGTTAAAGTCATTGGCATATCGAATCAAACAACGCAGCAAATTGAAGCTCCACACTCGCAAGTTGCAACGGCGAAATCCAAGGTACCCGTCAAGGAATCTATGGATGAAATTACGAAGGATCTTAAACAACTAGGGGATATCTACAACACATTGTACAGAAGTGCTGGTCCAAAGCAAGCCCGTCAGAAGATCACAGGGGATGTGGCTTCATTGGATGGGCTCAATGGTGTATCTAATCTGGCTGGAGATATAGTGATAAGCCTCACTTCTGTTGCATCGAGAATATACTCCAGAATCAATCTGCAAGCAGATGAACTACACGTTTACTTGGAAAAGATGAGATATCTGCACGCCAATCTTATAGATGAAAAACAGTTAAAACGCAACACCACTCGGATTGAAAAGGCAAACAAGAGGCAGGTTGCTATTGAAGAGCGGTTTGAGCAGCTTGAGTCTAAGTTGAGGAACATTACCTTCAAGGCCAGACTGTCCAAGTCTTTGCCACTTTCCAAGGCAGAGAAGGAGTGGTTCAAGGAGATCAACAATATCAACTCTCGGATGAACCTGGAGGAGGGTTCATACCCAGCTCAAGTTGAGAAATTGAAGGGCCAAGTCAAGGAATTGAATATTTTGCTCGAGGAGGGTAGCAAAAGTCAGGACTTGAGTAAGACCTTGAGGCTGTATGAAATGAACGGTAAACTCAACCAGCTACTCTACACTTTACGCAAAGAAGGAGACACTTTGATAAAAGCCCGGACAGAATTGGACACCGCAGTTGTAACCGTATCCAACATGCACTGAAGGTCAAATTAGTTGATTCGAAGCACAAAGGTCTGAAACATAGGGGTGTATATGTTTGCCCTTCATTTATCATTTGCACAGGGTGCCAGCATCTTTGCTGGCGTAGTTGGCTACTACACTTGCCCTTTTACTACCACGGATTAATCCTCCATTTAATATTGATATTGGTATATCATCTACATAAAGAAACAACGATGTACTATATTGTTATGTAAATTAGGCCAAAATTAATATTCTTTTAATAGCCCACCTTGAAGCGCTTGGAACGTCCTTTTAATCACACAACAAAACCTGGAAAGATTTCTTTTCATGTTGCTAGCCACGCTGATCAATGAACAACGTTTGGATAAACGTTATTGGAAATTACGAAATGTAAAGAGGCGACGACAGCTGACAAACTTGGTATTTTCATCATTTTACCTCGGCTCATTTTCGTTCTCTTTAATGTTTAGACCGAATATCTCGTTTACGACTCAGCTCTTGATTTGTTATACCTCACGTATTCTTCCTCGTCAATTCGTTTCAGCACAGTAATAGAAAATGTAATTATCTCAGTCCATCTCCACTTTTCCATCCTACATGATATTCGCTGGCTTCGCCAGTTCATTGCTCATCCTTATTCTCATTATCATTATTGTGAAGACTCTGGAGTGTAACCCCCATCACCATCCAAGACTCACATTTGACCAACAGTTACATTAATACCTCGACATTGCTTCTCATTAACTCTGTTCGCTCTTATCGTCAAACACATGCACATCCAACTTAAGCCCATCAAAATACCGCCCATTAAAGCTTTTCACGCAGAGTGCACTCAGCTCAGGCAGCTTGAACTTAATTGTGACCTTCCCTGACTCTTCCAGAAGAGATATCTTTGTGATGTCGTTCCCTATACCGAGTTTATCGCATTCTTCTTGTATATCCTCCTTCAAGTCCATCTCAAGGACTGGATCCGCGCGCAACTCCTCCACTCTAAACATCTTCTCTACCACCACTATCTTGTCTAAAATCTTGCGCTTTGCGTCGTGAAACAGATCAGCTTTGGCAGCTTCATCCTCGTCCCAGTTATTCAACTTGGCCTTCAACTGCTCCTTCTTTTGCTTGAGGAGCTTCTTCTGGTCTTCTGTAAGCGGAGTGTGCTTTTTTTCTCCAAACACGGCCTCCTCGACTTTTACAACTACGCCTGGCCGGATTTGCGTGTCGTTCAACATGTCGATGGCCATCGGAACGCTGTCGCTTCGTTCGTAAAATACGAGCGCTTCGCCTTTGAAGCCATTATCGCCCTCATACATCTTTATACGTGCTTCTCCAGTCGAAAAATCCTCAGACAACACACCAAACTTCCCAAAAGCCTCCTGGATCTCCTGTTTCGTACAATCAAGAGGCAATCCCGAAACGAAAACCGCAGTCGGTTGATCCTTCTGATGTCTATCTTGCTTGAGTTTAGAGATTTCCTCCTTAAGCTTGGCCATACGCTCTTTCTTGAGCCTCTTGATCTCTCGTTTATTGGCCTCTTCCTGCTCCGCTAATTCGTCGTCATCCAAGTGTCGTTTGTTCTTAACCCATCGCAGTTCGGTATAGCTATAAGTATACTCATCTTTGCCATTATCAAATACCCACGCATTGGAGCGCTTGTCCAAAGACACACGTTCGTCGATACCCTTGAGTAACTGCGGGTTCGCAAGAGCCTCCGAGGGCTCAGCTGGTGCAGGCGGGAAGTCCATCATGGAAAGCAAATGTCGCAATGTCGCCAAAAATAAGTTGTTTTTCCCAAAGATTTTTGTTCGTAATCACCAAATACTACGCCTATCATGAGTGACCCCAGAGCACTGTCGGCGACTCCCAATGACTACATATTAAGTTTAACGGAGGAGGAAATTGAGCATGACCAAAAGATCGGTATTCGTGCCATCCGTTTGTTTTTGCAAAGCAAGACATCTTACGACGTCTTACCTGTGAGTTATCGACTCGTTGTGTTGGATACTTCGTTGCTTGTCAAGAAGTCCTTGAACATTTTGCTTCAAAACAACGTGGTTAGTGCACCACTTTGGAATAGCAAGACCTCGCGCTTTGCCGGATTGTTGACATCGAGCGACTTTATCAATGTCATCCAGTACTACTTCCAGTTCCCGGAGAACTTTGAGTTGGTGGACCAGTTGACCTTGGATGGTTTGCGTGACGTCGAAAAGGCCATAGGAGTCGACCCCATTGAGACTGCATCGATCCACCCGTTCAAATCCCTCTACGAGGCGTGTGTGAAGATGCTCGACTCCAAAGCGAGGAGAATCCCATTGATCGACGAAGACGAAAAGACACACCGTGAGATTGTTGTGTCTGTTTTGACACAGTACAGAATTTTGAAGTTTGTTGCGTTGAACTGTAAAGAAACAAAGATGCTTCTCAAGCCTATCCGCAGTTTGAAAGGCTTGGGTACTATCAAGGACATATCGACCTGTACCATGAACACGCCTGTGATTGAGGTGATCCACTTGTTGGCGCAGAATGCAGTGTCATCCGTCCCCATTGTGGACGAGCAAGGTAAGCTTATCAATGTTTACGAAGCAGTGGACGTGTTGGCGTTGGTCAAGGGAGGTATGTACACAGACTTGGACCTTCTGGTCGGTGACGCTTTGTTGCGAAGACCAGAGGACTTTGATGGTGTCCACACATGTACCTTAAATGACAGGTTGAGTACCATAATGGATACCATCCGCAAGTCCAGATTGCACAGATTGTTTGTCGTTGACGATGAATGCAAGTTGATTTCGGTGATAACATTGAGTGATATTTTGAACTACATATTGTTTGGAGAGGACTAACTCAGTTGTGTTGAGGAAGGACTAATGAACTGGCAGAGTCCGTTAGAAGTTAGTAAGGGGTGACTTAGATAAGGAATAGCTATGAGGGAGCAACACAATGAGGAAACTATTCAATGAGGAAACTACCGCAATAGTGAAGGACATCAATGAGGAACTGTCGATGAAGAAACTGTCAATGAAGAAAGTAGTCGATTAGGAGTGATAACTGAACACAAATAGTTAATGAAGAGCAAATGAGTTATAAACCGCTCAGTTAAGACCTACCTGATTTTGAACTACTCATCAAACTCTATCGTCGAGGTATAAACTGAAGCCTTCGAATTATGTGGATAAAGCCATCTGTAGCCACCGAAGTGTTTTCTTAGCAGAATGATGTAAGCAAGCATAGAAGATTCACACACAAAATGCTGTACAGCAACCTAAATTATCCAGATTAGCCGGGATAGCTTGGACTATTATCTCGTCCTTGGAACCTTCTAAATTCAATTCTATCTGAAACCATATCCCATCAAATGTATTCAACTGCATCCATATTAATTCCTATCAACCAACTTCGTATCGTCCCTCTCATTCATCCATCTCATCAATTACCACCGATAATCTGATCAGATTACACTTCATATTAGACCAGTAACTATCTTTCTTTACGCTCACATCTTAGATTTCCTAATAAAAGTCACACTTATGGCCTTCTCTGGTGTATACTATATTACTGTTAATTAGTCAGCTCTCCTCTAACTCCGTCAATAAATCATTCACGCATCAAACTTTATCACTCTAGTTGCTCTTCATGGAATTCACAACATAGACTCATTTCTCATACACGCTTACTTCGCTGGCTCACTGCTAGCTTTGTCAGCAAAGACCTTAGTTATCGCTTGTTGATCGCATTATCTTTATCGCAAAAAACAACCTAATTAGTAATAGAAATCCTTACATAAAATAGAGTATTCTCGCTGCATTTGACAACAAAGATGTCTCTACCTCAAAACTCACCACAAGACGAAGAGATGGCATCGAGGAACTCCTTGTTTGCGCACAAGATCAACCTCCCCCAGGTCACACTCAGGGCAACTGTGGCGGGTTTGGCCATAGGCTCCGTGGTGCTCATATCCAACTTCCAATTCGGCCTTCAAACAGGGTGGGTTTCAATGATGTCTCTCCCGTCCGCATTGCTAGGGTTCACTATCTTCAAAGTATCGCCGTTGGCCAACGATTTTCTGGATGTCGAAAATGTCTTTGTGCAGAGTGTTGCTGTCGCAGTAGGCACCGGGCCTTTGGCGTATGGCCTTATCGGCATAGTCCCTGCGATAGAAAAATTCCTCAAGCCTGAAGAAACGGGCTTGGGGCGCCTCATTGTGTTTCTGACCAAAGATCTCCTCTTGTGGTGTCTTGGGTTGGGACTCTTTGGAGTCTTTTTCGCTATTCCTCTCCGCGAGCAGGTCATCATCAAAGAAAAGCTTGCATTCCCAAGTGGAAGCGCCACCGCAACATTGATCTCAGTACTCCATGGAAGTGAGTTGTTCGAGGATACAGACTCTGTAAGCATTGTGACCCGGCACAATGTGGCCAGGGACATGGAAAACTACCTTGAAGAATCCTCTGGGAATCCCGAAGAATCTGAATCTCTGAGGAAAAGCGCCTCTACATACTCTTCAAACATAGGAATATTGGTCAACACTTTCGCTGTATCTGCCGCATACACCGTTTTTGCTTACTTCATTCCAATCCTTAAAGCTTTGCCGATCTTTGGCACGTATCTTTCACGCAATTACATGTGGAACTTCCAGCCTTCCCCTGCGTATATCGGCCAGGGAATCATCATGGGCTTGCCTACAGTGCTGTACATGTTATTTGGAGCGGTGCTCGGGTGGGCAGTTCTTGCTCCATTAGCAAAACACATGCGCTGGGCCCCTGGTCCAATTGATGACTGGGTTGATGGAGGCCAGGGCTGGATCTTGTGGTTGAGTTTAAGTGTGATGATCACAGATGCGATCATCTCGTTCCTTATAGTTATCGTGAGGTCCGTTCGCCATGGCCTCTTGTACTGGAGACGGTCCCAGGATGAGGCGCTCTTGGCACACCTTTTGGAAGAAGAAGTAGACGATTTGGCCCATATCCAGAAAAACCACCTTGTTGGCCTCAAAACCACTGTTTCTGGTGTCATTTTCTCTACCATTCTCTGCGTGGTGTCGATCAAGCTAGTTTTCAGCGACTTAGTGCCCATTTATGCGCTGTTTGTCGCCATTTTTCTCGCTGTTATCTTTTCAGTATTGGCTGTGAGGGCTCTCGGAGAAACCGACTTGAATCCCGTCTCGGGAATTGGCAAGATGTCGCAGTTGATATTTGCTGTAGTCATTCCAAATAATAATCCCTCTAAGATCTTGATCAACTTGATCGCTGGTGGAATTGCCGAGGCAGGCGCGCAACAGGCAGGTGACTTGATGCAGGACTTGAAGACTGGCCACTTGGTTGGTGCATCGCCCAAGGCACAGTTTGTGGCTCAGATTATTGGTACAGGCTATTCAGTAGTGTTGAGCTCTGTCATGTACAAGGTCTACAACTCGGTTTACACAATTCCCAGCGATACCTTCAGAATCCCCACCGCAGTTATCTGGGTCGACTGCCTGAGGTTGGTCACAGGGGGTGGTCTTCCACCGTATGCCTTGTTGTTTTCGGGCATTTTCGCAGTAGTCTTTGGCTTCATTTCCTTGTTGAAGAATACTCTCCCGAAATCCTCGCGCTACCAAAAGTACTTGGTGTACTTGCCAAGTGGTGTTGCCGTGGGTATCGGTATCTACAATAGCCCCAACTTCACCTTAGCTCGTTTCCTTGGTGGATTGATCTCCTGGTGGTGGTTGAGAAACAAGAGTAAGACCGCCAAGGACAATAAGGTTGGAATGATCATTTTCAGCAGTGGGCTTGTTTTGGGAGAGGGCTTGTTGAGTGGATTCACAATGTTGTTGACCAGCCTTGGAGTCCCGCATTTTTAATAGACTTATAGAGAAAAATGTGAGATGAAGTGGGCTTTGAATGGGCAATCTTTGACAAAATCGTAGAGCAATATTAATACATTCATTTTTACTTTACAGTCCAGATTCAGAGTTGAGAGTCCAGAAAAGACAGGCGGTATAAAGTATAAAGTTTGGCAATTTTGAGGATTCCATAACGCAGCTAGCAAAGATCTTTGAGTCCAGAATCAATCAATAGCAATAGGTCTAGACGAGAGTCGGTCGAGAGTCGACCAGAGTCGGATTAGAACAAGCAAGCTGACAGAGTCCAACAAAGGTCCAAAGATCAAAATCAAACCAGGACAGGGACAGAAACAAGAGTCAACGTGAGCAAACTCTAGACAGAGCGGGGCCAAAGTCCAATGTATCCAAACGGACGAGAGTCGGTACCAAGTGATAATAAACAGATTGTAGTAGTGCTGGTACAGTAGAGACTGTATCAAAAATAGCGGTGAAATCAAAATCAGACAAGTGGAACCCGAGTAAGAGTCAAGATGGGCAAAGGAATACAGTCCAAACAAGAGATATGCCCCAAATCTCCCAGCAGAAAATTTTAACTGGAAGCAAGAACGTAGAGTAAGTCTAGCAGCAAAGCTTTTTTCACAGCCCAACTGATCGACTCATCAAGTAGTTGAAGAAGTCAACTGTTGATTCATTTTTTTTTCCAGCTGGGAATGCTATTCAACCATAAGGTCGTATCGTATCGGCCATTCAAGTTAGGGACACATGTGGGCTGGTCAATCATTCACAACTGATCTTATTTTGCCTTCCAACTAGTTGATCAGTGCGAATTTCTCTCCTTATCGGTTGCAATCCTCAGATTGATCAAGTAAATAGCCAAGTTGAGCGATTCTAAATTACCTGTCAACGTCAACCTCCTGATGTTGGTCAATCCCCTTCCACTCAACATGATTGATTGCCCTCTATCAGGCTCAATCTTAACATAAGTGCACCCACTCTTCTCTCTGATCTGCCTGATATTCGATCCACCTTTTCCAATAACAGAACCGATGTTAGAGTTAGCGACAAAGATATCTTGGTTGAACTTGTCGTCATTGCCGTTTACCGGCTGGGGATTGTTGATAATAACCTCGCCCACCAAGGTGTTCCCGTGCTCGTCCGTGTGGGGCGTCTGCGGTGGTGCCTGCATCTGCATAGGTGGCTCCATAGGCGGTACATCATACGGCTGCAGAGGGTGGACGGCTGGCTGGAACATGCCCTGGAAGTTGTACGGTTTGTTTTGTCCATATGGCATGTGTTGATGCTGGACCTGGTATGGGACCTGCATCGGCTGCCCCATAGGCTGCATAGGCATAGGTGGTCTGTTGTACATATCTCTTCTCATGTTTGGGTTCTGGATCATGGAGATGCCGTTGTTGGGCGACTCTAGGGTCTTGTGATAGTTGGCAGTGTTGTAGTATAGAATCTTGTTCTTTTTGAGGGTGTCCTTGTGGTCGATCATAACCTGTGCGATATAGTACACGGCTATGTGAATAGAGTCCGCCACTCCGTTCACCGACAACACCCTGTCAGTAGAGTAAGGCAACGGCTGTTCAGCTGCCTTCAACTTGGCTGCGGAGTTTTCCTCAATTTCGCGGAACTTGGACCCCAGCTTGCCAATAATGTAGCCAATAAGTGGATGTGGCACCAAGATTTTCAAGTGGTACTGACGACTCATCATGGAGGCGGGTTCGTCTTCTGGCTCGTCCAAAATAGTTCTGGTGATGAGACCGAATGCACGTGCAACGTGTTCAGATGGCCCACGTACCGTGACAATACGCTCAGGCACGTTCTTGAGGTTCTCACTCACATCTATGCGCACATTAGCCTTCTCTCGAATGTGTCTAATTTTCTCACCTCCCTTTCCGACAATGAGACCAGCCTCTTGCACCTGGCAGTACATTCTGATGGCGACATAGGTAGGATCGTTCTCTCTTTCCCTGTGATTGGAAACAGGCTTGGATCCCGAATCGTGCTCCTGGAACCGCTGCCCGTATCCGCTTGGAGGGGCCGAATTGTAATCACCCCCTCCATACTGATAGTCCGGTTGTGTCGAGTTATAACCCGTTGGAGGCGCAGATTCGTAGTTTCCTGTAAAGTTGTTACTTGGAGGGCCGTACTGGTTGGCGTTTGGAGCAAAGTTGGCCGTGGTTACAGAACCTGCAGATGCAGCAGCAACTACGGCGGCAGCAGCTGCTGCTGCTGCCGCTGCTGTTGTGGCTTCGGTATTTGCCGCGTTTGTTACCGCATGAGGGTCAAATCCGGGCTCCTCGTCGTAAGGGAGTTCGTCTGAATCGCTGATGTTGACATCTTCCGGCTGAGGTTGCGCTTCGGGCTCTTTGGCGTCGTTTTCCTTTGGAGATTCTGATGAAGCGGAGTCTGTTTGTTGTGTGGTTGGGTCGTCTGCTTCGCTGAGTTTGAGATTTTCCACGTCTGCGTTGATCTTCGGGGCTGTTTGCGCCTGGTCTTCTTGTTGTTCAGACTGTGTTAATTGCTCGCTGTCCAACGCAACCCTCTTGTTGATTTGGTCTGCATGTGCAGAGTCAAGCTCCTCGTTCTTACGTTTGAGGTTGCTGTTGGTTTCCGACATGTGGCTATTTTTTTTACGGGAGAGAAAATTGATCAAATGAACGGTCTAGTTTTACCTGAGGGTAACCAGAAGGTTTATATATAATTTGATTTATTAGTTGCACGTTTTAGTTAGGGTGTGGTCTGTACGGAAAATTCCAATACAATCGTTCACGTAGAAGCAATCAACCTTCCAGTAGCCTACCAATAACCATATGAAGTTTGCTGAAAATCCTGTCTTTCAGCTCTCTCTTGGTTCTACGTGATACAAAGTGATATTTCCATGACTTTTCGATTTTATATAATCTATATGTAATAGGATAAGCTTAGAAAAGACAGGTAGGAGGTGCTTTCTGGGTTGGGGAACTTCCAGGGTACTATATCACATATCTCATCATCATAGTCCAGAAATAAGCAATGCGTAGGACCTTTGCGGAAGCATGAACCACACCTTTTCTTTTCTCAGCACATTTCTAGAACATCCTACGTTTGTTGTACTTTCGTGATGCTTTCGTAATACACGTGATCAAACCTAAACTTATTCAAATCATTCCAGAACCGATACCATACGAGGTGCGACATATCAGGAGATGCACGCCAATAACCTTAGGATTAGTCTTCAACTTCTATCATTTCTTCTTTTTAGTCAGATTGCTTTTGCCACTTTTAACGGTCATGGGCAAAACCGAACCTTCAATGCGGCAAAACCAAACCTTCAATGCGGCAAGACCGAACCCTCACTACGGCAAAAATTTGCCAGTATTGCATTATAAAGACAGTCAAGATGTAGTTTTTCTCCTTTAATGTTTGTTTCCGTTGCAGTCGCCGCTGCTGTCATCTCTGTATATGTCACTGCCAAACACGCCGTAAGTGTTGACGCCACTAGGGTTCCGAAACAATTATTGAAGCGCAGAGAGTTGCTATAAGTACATATTGAATAGCACTAAAAGAAGAGTAATAAAAGCACAATATCCAGTCTCTTGATTTGTATTGAAAGACGTACAGTTCAAGTCATCAATTTGCACCCATGTTCAAAAATGCACGACTTGCTACTGTTGAGGCTACCGCTGCTTTAACAGGTTCAAGCTTCAAATCGAACCCGCAGGGGGTAAGTTTATCGTAATGCATTACACATTCATAGCGCAAGTGAGTAAATCAAAGTTTCTCTCTCTTCTGTCATACATGTGCCAGGTATGTCTCGTAAGTCTCATATAAGTTGTCTATTAGTTTTTGTAAAATTCTCAGTCTGCTTCACTAAAGTCTTTATTTTATTGAAGCACGCTCTATTAAAGTGCATCACACTCTCTTCTCCCATACTATGCAGTCTTTTGCTGCAACTTCCACAAACGCTGCTTCTCCACGTCCTTCGCCTTCTGGTACTGCTCATCCCTCTTGTTCTGCAAACGCCCCAAGAACTCCTGCTTATCCAAGTAACCAGCCTTGTTCGCAATCTTCAACTCCGCGCCAATCTTCCTGTTATCCACAAAACTGGCCCAGTCAAGCCGCGACTTCTCCAACGTGGACAACTTCAGTTTCTTGTTACCCTGCATCGCCAACACCTTGTCAATAAGCAGCGGACGCTTGAGCTTGATGCGAAGCTCTACAGGATCCAGCTCCCCAGGAAGTGTGCGGAACACCGGCGCAAAGGACCGTACACTACGTTGCTCCTTAGACTCAGTGATTGCTGCGGTAGAATTCAAGTACGCCTTTGCCTCTGCAGAGTCTGCATCCACGAGCTTCGACTCGGTCACTAACTTTCCTGCAAACGTATACGACAGCTCGATCTTGATCTTTTCGGGGTGTAAGTCCTCTTTTGGAGGCTCTTCGGGTGCCTCGGGTGTTTCCTCGCGTACTAATTTAGTCCAGTCGTCATCGGTCTTGCGACTGTTCAAGTCTGCAAAGATAGAGTCGACGTCGATCTTGGTGCTCACCAGCACCAACCCGCGCTCGTCTGTGGCAAAGTTGCCTATGAAACGAGGTTTTTCATCCTCGCGGTTGAGCTGACTACGAGTTTTAACCTGAGAAACAGTGCCTTGGACGTTGTCGTAGTTTTGCACTTCTTCATCGTCCTCGCTTTCGGCCTCCTTGGCCGGTGCGGAGGGGTCATAGTCGTCATCCTCGTCCTCGTCGTAGTCAGAGGTAGGACTATTTGCGGCATTGTTGTCGTCCGTATGAGTGACATTTTCATTGGCATTGGTGTGGTTGGTCTGAACATTCAGTTTGCTCTCATCATCAACGTTATCATTAAGCTCATCACTTTGATTCAGATCGCTCTCGTCACTTTCATCACTCTTTTTGTCATTCGTTTCATTTTCATCCTGAGCGTCGATCCATTGCATTTCGTCCAGTCCTGTCATCTCTGTATCCGGTTTCTCAGTCTTGACGTTCACATCTTCAGCCTTGATGGGCTCATCCTCAGTCTTGACAGGATTGCCTCGACTGCTGTTATTCTCATCTTCAGTCTTCATCCCTTTAGCGCTTCCATTTACCACACTATTGTCTCTCTCTTCCCCAATATCCTTGCTTTCTTTTCCTTTACTTCGCCTGACTCTGACCATATCCACTTGTTGTACGGCACGCTTTTTTTGTGCACCGATTTTTTTGGTATAAAAAGTTGCAAAAGTCCACACACTAAACAGCATGACTAACTCACTCCTCGCAGACACCTCAGCACCAATTGCCTTGCTTTCAGCAAAGCACCACTTTGACCAGTTGCCGTCGCTTGACGCCAAGCTTTACGCACACTACTTTTCCAGAGCGCTGCACTGGGGAACCCGCGCTGTCTTGCGCTCAGTCTCCCCAGAGTCCGAAAACATCTACGACTGGATTTTGGCTCTTCACTCTGCATTGAACGCTCCCGCAGATGTGGACGCCTACCACGCGGCTTTGAAGGACATTGACGCAAACGTTATCACAGGTTACCTTGAGTATGCTTCGCAGTTCTTGGCCAACTTGGGTAACTTCAAGTCGTTTGGTGACCAAAAGTTCATCCCCAGAATCTCCGCACAGGAGTTGGACCTTTTGGTCAAGAAGGTTGACAACGCTAAGGTTTCAGAATTGTACGAAAAGGTCCGCGCCCCTGTCTTCTCCACCGACAGCACGCTTCTTGGATGGCCCGACAAGAACCAGGTGTCTTCGTACTACCCTAACTCGCCACTGATCACCGCAGCCGAGATTGAGGCTGTCAACGAAGCCTTGGCCAAGAACGGTATCATGCCTGAAAACACAAGAGTCGAGAAGGCAGACGGCTCCTACGTGGTGCACATTGCCAGTGCCGAAACCGCCAACAAGGCCAAGTACCCTGAAGGATTGGAAGCCAACGGAGCTCCCGTCACCTTCAAGTTTGGTGACCACTCCAAGGAGTTTGCAGAAATTGCCGCCAACCTCGTCAAGGCCAAGGAACACGCCGCAAACGACACACAGCGTAAAATGATCGATGCCTATGTCGAGTCTTTTGCCACAGGATCTATGCAGGCCCACAAGGAGTCGCAGAAGTTCTGGGTCAAGGACTTGCAGCCATTTGTCGAGACCAACATTGGTTTCATTGAGACCTACCGTGATCCCTCGGGAGTCAGAGGTGAATGGGAGGGCTTGGTTGCGATGGTCAACCAGGAGAGAACCGCCAAGTTCGGTACTTTGGTCAACGAGGCTTCGCGCTTGATCTCCGAGTTGCCATGGGACCGTGTGTATGAGAAGGACACCTTCAGCGCTCCAGACTTCACCTCCTTGGAGGTATTGACTTTTGCCGGAAGTGGTGTTCCTGCTGGTATCAACATTCCTAACTACGATGACGTTCGTTTAAACATTGGTTTCAAGAACGTGTCGTTGGGTAATGTGTTGAGTGCCAACCCTAAGAAGCCACGCAAAAAGGAGGAAATCACATTTTTGAACGAGGGCCTCGCGGACAAGTTCCGCAAGTGGAGAGAGGAGGCTTTCGAGGTGCAGGTGGGCTTGCACGAGTTGCTTGGTCACGGTACTGGTAAGTTGTTGCAGCGTCTTGAGACCGGTTTCAACTTTGACAAGGACGCACACCCTGACATCACCTCTTGGTACGGACCACACGACACCTGGGGCTCCAGCTTCGGTAGTGTTGCAGGTTCCTTCGAGGAGTGCCGTGCCGAGCTTGTGGCGCTCTACCTCATCCTCAAGAAGCCACTCGACGTTTTGCCCATCTTTGGTATCACCGATGCTGGCGACCAAGAGGACGTCAAAGAGATTGCCACCTTGCTCATGGTGCGTGCGGGTTTGTTGGGCTTGGAGTTCTGGGACCCTGCTTCGTCTAAATGGGGTCAGGCACACATGCAGGCACGTTTTGCCATCGCCAAGGTGTTGCACAAGGCCAAGGTGTTTGACTTCAAGCATGGCGCAGACTTCTCTGACTTGGAGATTGTGCTTGATGTTGCCACCTTGAACAACGGCGTGGCTGTGGCTGCCTTGGGTGATTTCTTGAACAAGTTGCATGTCTTCAAGTGCTCTGGTAATGTCGAGGAGGGTGTTGCATTCTACAACACTGCCACCACCGTGGACCCAGAGTATGCTCAGTACAGAGACACTGTGTTGGCTAAGAAGTTGCCAAGAAAGCACTTGATTCAGCTGAACACTGTGTTGAAGGATGGAAGTGTTGAGGTTGTGGAATATGAGGAGAGCGAGGTTGGTATGATCCAGAGTTTCTACGAGAGAAGCGTATGAGCAAAGACATGAAAATAGTATATAGTATGTGAGCGTTAGTCTTATCAACATGAGCGAATGACAATAAAAGAGTATAAAGTAAGAGTGTAAAATAGTATAAAGAGTGTAAAATAGTATTGAATAAAAGACCACTTAAGAAAACCCATTGACATCATATAAGTGTCACAAGTGAACTTGCTATGGCTGCAAAATGGAAAATATTGTGAACATGACCAAGATGCGGCATCGCAAGTTAGTGGGAAAATGGAGTGTCCTCAGTGCCCTGGCCTATTTGTAATCAAATACTTCCAGATCGAGTGTATCTTTGAGGTACAAAGATGGTAAAACTACAGCAAAAATGTATATTTCAGAGAGAGCCTAAAGTATAACATAAATGTAACTATATTTCCAACTGGCCGGAATCTACTTCACAAACCCCTGTGTACACGACCAAGTTTGACCCAATTCTCTGAAAATTCAAACTAAACAGTGTAGATTCAACTAATGATCAACCTTGCCCCGTAATCACATTTAAAAGGATAAAATCGAAGACTCTTGATTTATAACCCTGACTTCTGTGGTATTTATTGCTATTTTCAGAAGCGGACCCTTAATCACAAGATTTGGGAAAGAATCTTATTCATTTTCGTTGCATATACACCATACCCCTATGCTTTCAAATCTTTTAATACGAACTTTTGGTGACTCGTTGTACAAACTCAGTTGGCATATCTACACACAGTTGGCATGTTTACACACAGTTGACATATCTTCACTAACTTTGCATCACTACACCAAGTTTTCACCCCTATACTAAATTGGAAAGCCTATAATCGACTTTCCTTTCTTCACTTAACTCAGTTCAGTCTTCCTTCAATCAATAATACTCAGTTTCCTTCTTTGAGTCATCGTTTCCACTCCAAACTCAGTTCACCTCACTGACCAGTTCATCAGTCAGTTACTACACATTTATTTAAACTGTTCAATATTGACTGCCTCTTCTATGTCTTTCCCTATCACTTTGTAAAATTCAGCGCTCGTAGAGGGCAAAGATCTCGCTTTATCTTTTTTTTATCATTATGTTCCTGGTGCTAAGAACACTCAGGCCAGCGGTGATCCCAAAGATCATCATGCCGCTGGTGCGGCCCCTTTGCATGCGAACGCTCTATATGAGAACGCCAATAACCCGCCAACATTCTCCCATTCTTCAGCAGCTCCGCTTCCGATCCGAGAACAGCGACAACAGTGTCCGTGCTCACCTTGAGCTCACACGCATAAAGAAGCTCGAGATCAAGCTCGAAGAGAAGAAGGAGCAGAAACAACAGCAAAAGCGCAGTTTCCGCGACAACTTTCGCACTATCGGTCGCATTGTGCTGTTGGGGCGTACGGACTTGCGTTTGTTTCTCTACGCAGTGACTTTCATTCTCTTTGCAGTGCTATATCCCACAGCCATGGTCAAACTCATGGGCCTGGCTATAGACGCCTACAACTCTCGCTGCTTTGATGAAGATGGCACCTTATTGATCTGGGGTTATAAGTACACCACAGTTTTCCTGGTGATGGTGCCTTTCATGTTTGTGAGTGCCACGTGCTTTTGGGCGCGTATCTGGGTGCTCAAGTTGCTTGGTGAGCGTTTGGTTGCACGTTTGCGTTTCAGAGTCATGAAACACTTGTTGCGCCACGATGCGACCTTTTACGATAGCGAAAAGCACAAGGTGGGCGACTTGATCCTGCGTTTGTCCAGCGACGCCTACGTTGTTTCCAAGTCTATCACAAGCAACTTGCCCGACGGCTTGAAAAACCTTCTTTTCGGAATCATCTCGTCGTACATGATGTACCTGATTAACCCAATGCTCTTCTGCGTGATGTTACTCATTTCACCGCCCATCACTTTCGGCTCGGTGTGGTATGGTGAAAGGATCCGACAGCTCTCCACCCGCTTGCAAAATGTCACTGCGGGACTTACAAAAGTTAGTGAGGAGACCCTCAACTCGGTCAAACTCGTCAAGGCGTTCACTGGAGAGCACAAGGAAATGACCAAGTACGGTGACCAGCTTCGCCAGGTGGTTCAGGTAGCAAAGAAGGAAGCACTTGCGCAGTCTAACTACTCGGTTTCCATCTACTCTTTGTACCATACAGGGTACCTCTCGTGTACGGCTTTGGGACTCTATCTCATCCTCCAGGGCAAAATGACTACGGGAGACGTGGTGGCCTTCACCATGTACCTCGAGTTCTTCAACCTGGCTTTGTACTCGTTAACTACCACGTACATGGAGTTGATGAAGGGTTCTGGTGCTGGTGTCAAGTTATTTCAATTGATTGACTATGCTAGTGAGGTTCCACCTGTTAAAGGTGACAAGGTCGATAAAATTGACAACGAGATCAGGTTCAACAATGTCAAGTTTGCGTACCCTACGCGCCCGAAAGACATTATTTTCGACGGCTGTACCTTCACTGTGGAGGCCTCGTCCTCTACGTGTTTCGTCGCGCCATCCGGGTGCGGTAAGTCAACCATTGCCAGTCTCCTCCTCCGTTCTTACAACCCTCAGAGCGGAGAGATCACTATTGGTGGCAAGAACATCAACGACTTTCAGGTGCGCGACTTAAGAAGGCACATCATCGGTATAGTTCAGCAGGAACCTGTCCTTCTTTCGGGCTCTATCTTGGAGAATATCGTCTATGGTCTTACCCCGCAGCAGATTGCAGCCCTCACCATGGAGGATATTGAGGAGGTGTGTAAACAGGCGAACTGCCATGACTTCATTTCGCAGTTCCCAGATGGCTACGACACCATCATTGGTTCGCGCGGTGCTTCGCTCTCTGGTGGCCAGAAGCAGCGTGTGGCCATTGCGCGTGCACTCATCAAAAAACCTCTCATTTTGATCTTGGACGAGGCTACGTCTGCGCTCGACTCCAAGTCGGAGAACTTGATCAATGAAACACTCAAGGAGTTGACCTCGCAGGGTAAGATGACGATTATTTCCATTGCTCACCGCTTGTCGACCATCTCCAAGTCAGAAAACGTTATTGTTTTGGGCAAGGGAGGCCGTGTTGTGGAGCAGGGGCGCTTTGTCAGTTTGTTCAGCAACCCAGACTCCGAGTTGTCCAAGTTGTTGGACGAGTCCTCTAATCAAAGGGAAAAAGAGCGTACCTCGGATGAGGAGGTTGAAGAGCAGGGCCGTTTAGACCATGAGGCAGAGCAGATTGAGAAAAATCAGGAGGCATTGGAGTCCAAGCCATCGATGAATGTCGAAGAGGTAAGAAGCTTGATTGACGACTTGCCGCATGAGGTGAGACAAAAGTTGCTTGATCTGCTTTCAGAAGAGTTGGACATGGCAAGGGACTTGAAGAAGGCAAAGTTGAAGGAAGAATTAATGATATAATGATATCTTAGCAATGGACTGATGGAGAAGAAATGAAGAGTTTAGTGAAGAGCGACTGGTTATGGGTTTTGTATAAACTGAGAGATGGATGACCTATACTAAAACTATGAAGTTCAGTTAACTATTTATTAGTCTGTTTTCCGCGTTTCCAGCTGTCGGTTAGTGGGCTTTGTTCGTCGATGAGAGCAGACTGTTTAAAGAAGTGAAGATCCGAATACCCTAACATTTTGGGAAGCTGGACATCCTACGACTCGTACTCCACTAACTTAGTGACGGTCATCGCATTACAAGCATAACGCACGCAAAATGAAGGGGTCTAGCTTGTCCATGGTAAATCTTGTGAAACTTCATCATACTTGGAATGCCATTGCTCTTCCAAGAATTTGCGGTAACCAGCCATAAGGTGAACTTTTCCTCGTATACCTTGTACCAATATGATGACTAACTGGGCAAGGTAAAATAGGGCAGCCCTTTTGCACATTTTGTGAAGCTTGAAACCTTACAGAAAGTATTTTGAAAAGGTCTCCAAAGGGGAAGATCATCAAACTGACTACTACTCGACTAGTGAGCATGGAGCATTGGATGATCGACTGTTATAAGTACTGGCTTGATGAACTTGGACTGAAACGCAATGGAGTCAGAGGATGGTTACAAGTGGTGTTTTAAAAGTCAATATGGCTAACATACCGCTACTTTGTCCAGTTACTGAGAGAAGAAAGGTAGGATTCGCGTCTGGGGAGGGGAGCGGTCAGAGAATATTGAACAATACCAGATAGAGGGTCTATTTATTAATGTATATACAGTTGCGAATCTCAGCGATTGGCCCGCAGTATTAGAAAGTTAGCTTTGTAAACGTTTTTGATGATTTATATCGCAAGTAATTTTTCTGATTATACCTCTCAGTTGCCCCGTATCAGGCGCGATCACTTGAAATATGGATGCGTTACCAACGTTGATCGCGTCGTCGTATAACGTGGCTTATAAACAACATGTTTCTACGCTCGTCCAAAAATTGACCGATATGTCTTCCAAGTTGACCAGCATGTATGTTCAACTCCAAAAGCTCACACCTTCCAAGTTCACTGTCTACACTTGATCCCCATGGTAATCATTTCACTGGATTCATCCATTCTACAGCATCGTCTCATTCTCATTCATTCTCTATAGGAATTGCTTAGGACTGCAATGGCTGGGCCTGCTCCTGGACACCGTTGGAAATCTTAATGGACTTGACATCGGTGACACCTCTTCTCTCAGCAACAGCCTTGAATTCTGGCTTCAATGCGGCTCTGGTGGCTCTGGCGGCAATGGACAAGGCCTTGTTTAAAGTGATACCGGCTTGTTTGTAGGCAGACATGGTGATTGGTGATTTTTTCAATTGGTTTAACCTTTTTTTTCCCGGCTTTGGTTCGCATTTTGATTGGGCAGGGCGGTTTGAAAATTACCCGTGGCGTAAAAAAAGAGGACTGGCTGCAAGCAAATTGACAACAACCGGAGTGCATTAGGAAGTTGTCTAATAACAAGCTGGGTAGTTGATAGATGATAAGCAAGAGTAATCTGATGGATAGAATACAAAATGCTAGAATCGGTGAAAAATTCCGTTAAAACTAAACTAAACAGTGATTAAACATATCTAAGGTACAATCGATACTCGAGGATGAACTGAGTACCCGCATAACGAGCTGAGCACCAGCGTAGCTACAGAATCTAGGTTGAAAAAGTTACGAACTAAAGTCTTTTGTATTTTTTCTCACTGCTCCCTCCATCTCTATTCCTTGTCTTCCTCTTTTCCTCCCTTCTTCTCTCTAAAAGTCTTCAACCAGTTCACGAAGTCAAAGAACATCGAAGCCTGGAACCTGCTCTTCGGGTTCGTGGCCCACGCCTTCAAGCATTCACCATAGGTGTCGATCACCTGTTCTAAGTATGTGGCATCCAACTCCACCAAGTTCTTGGCCACCACTATACATGCCTGGTTGCATGCCAATGTGTGCAGCTGATTAGACAGCTTCTTTGTGTTGGCCTCATGCTGCAAGTCCCCCACCAACTTCAACAAAGACTCCTTGTACTCGCTCTGTTTCTCCGCAGTCGGATAATATAATGCAATATCATCGGCAGTGATACGCGTCTTGCCGATTCTGGTTTTCAACAACTTGTGTGCCTTGACACCAACATTCTTGTCGACGGTAGTGTTGATCGTCGTGATCAACGGCTGTAACGCGTACAAGTTGAAATGCGAGTTAGGGTTTGCCTTACTGTACAGCTCGAGCAAGTCCAATACCCTGCTTTTGAAGAAAATCATCTGCTGTTTGGCACTGAGGGCCTCCTTCTTCTTCTTGTCGCCAGGATTCATTTTGGAGATCGCGTCATGTCTTTCCTTAAAGATACGTGCCAAGTTACCGTCCATGGCCATCATTTCTTCGTCGTCCATCGACTCGGACTCATAGGAGTCGTCTGCAGAACTGATGTCGTCGAACTTGACCTCGCCCGATTCCTTGGTTGGAATGCCCAATGCAGCAGCAAGCTTGATGTTGGTCTCTCTGTCCAAATCATCAATGGTTTTGGATGACTCCTCTTCTTCTTCTTCTTCTTCTTCTTCTTCTTCTTCTTCTTCTTCTTCTTCTTCTTCCTCATCGGAATCCTCGCTGTCTGCATTACTACCATCGTCATCTTCGTCAACCTCGATCTCAGGGTTCTCCTCAAACAACTCCTCCTGTCCCTTTTTGTTCTCCTTCTTCACCAAGACATTGAACAACAACTGCAAGCCCTCGCGCTGCACCTTGGTCTTGCCATCGTCACTCTTTCCGCATAACAAAGACTCCCACACAATGCTGGAGAACTTCTTCAACAACGACGACTGACGCGACAAAAACGACAAGATGATCTCTATGAGCACAATATCTGGCGTCATTTCGTCATTCTGGTCCTCGTCCTCTTTTCCAAGGAACGTTGTCTCGTAACAAAATCTCAAGTCTCCCATGACAGCCACGGCCTCATCATCACCCATTTGAAGCTGGATCAAGACCATCGCAAAGAGTAACTCAAAGCAGTAGAACTGGTCCCCGCGCATTTTGTCTGCAAGCAGCAACTCGTGGACACTGTGAAGAGTGGTAATAGTCTCCTGTCTGGCACTCGAAATCTCATCGTCAAACTCCACCAAGGTGCGGTACTTGCTCGAGTCCTCCAACTTGAGGATGTACTTCACGCAAAAGTATGCCCAAGAAGAGCCATCCGAACGTTTGGTATCGATGATCTCAGTGAGCAAAGTGTTGAGTTTATCGCGGCATGCCTTTTGCTTGTTTTCTGGTTTTTTCTCCTCCTTCTCTCCCTCTTTTCCGGCTTTGCCTGTCTTTGCCTTGTCCTTCTTCTCCTTCTTGTCTTTCTCTTCCTTTACAAAGAAGCCGTTCTTGATGAAAAACTTGATAACCTCCTCGATTGTCTCACTTCTATCCACACCCTTGCTCGAGCGCACCAACAACACCAACTTGTCCATGTACCAGCGCAAAACATTCTCAGAAGCGTCGGCCAGAACAGCCTCCTTGAACTTGTGCATGAGCAATTCACGCAACTGCCCCAACACCAAACGCACCTCGTTTTCATTCACATTCTTGCTCTCCTTTCCGCTAAAAACCAGCAAAAGACCATCGATAGTCTTGGTCTTGGTGAGGAGATCAAAGTTCCAGCACCCGCCGTTCTTTTCGTTAAGCAAACGCGTCGCAATCACAGGGGCCTTCAAGAAATTGTCCTGGCACACCTGGACAACATGCTTCAAAGCAGCATGTGCAACCTTGTGCAAGAAACGACTAGACTGTGCACTGTGGTTGATAATGCAACGCAACAAGTTGGGTGTGAACAAATACTGGGCATCCTCTGCGTGTGCAAGCGCATCCAAAAACTTGGTCAAGAGTTCCACGCCCCAGAATTTGCGCTCGTTGGACGACTTCTCGGCAAAAAGTGTCTCGTCGACCACCACACGCCAGAAGTCCTCCAAAGTAACATGTCCCTCTTTGCGCACACGTTTTGATGAACCCTTAGATGAGTTACTTCTCTTGCCGTGTTTCTTCTCCTCCTCCACCTCCTCGCTCTTTTCGTTTTCCTCACTCTTGAACTCCTCCACTATAAGATCCCACACAAAGGGAGGACGTGGAGACCACGAGCCTTTCTTCTTCTGGCCCAGCAGTTCATCCTCAGGGTCCTCAACCACCTCGACGTCCTTCAATGCACGCGCCAAAACAGGTAAGTTGCCGAGAGAAAGGGGATCGCCATTGTTCCAGTTCGCCTTGGGGTTCTGGATCTGCGCCGCCAATAAAGGGCGCTGTTCGCGTGCAATACAGAGGTACAACGCTATTCCCTCTGTCAGCAAATTCAATCCCTGGTCGTTGGTAGCCTGTAGAACGTGCAAAATCACCTTTTTGTCGTCCTCCTGGCTATGATCCAACTTTTTCAAGTATCCACACAAAGTGAACACCGCGGTTTCACGCAACCATGACTTCATCGCAGCCAACTCGAGCATGAGCGAGATGAAGCGCAACTTTGTGGCCTCGGTTACAAGCTCGTTGTTGAAAAGCACCTGCGAGTTGAGCAAAATCTGTAATCCAAACAACCGGCCAAAAAGCACAGCACGTTCTTCTTTGCCCTTCATGGCAGACCGAGTCTGGGTCGTGGACTCCACCAAGTCCAAGTAACCGTCGGCGGTTATGTAATCTTCACGTGGAACCAACTCACGCACGATTTCTGCAAGGGCCATCGAAAAGCCAAACCGTGCGCTTTGTCTTGTGGTGATAAGACCTTTTGTAAGTCTGTTGAGGGCATATTCCCATTCTGCTTTGTCATCCGCAGCAGCGAGTTCTCTGAAGAGCTTGGAGGCAGCTTCGATGCGCTCACCTGGGTGCTCGGATGCTAGACGGTAGTAGTGGTCTCTCAGCACCATGGTCATCGGGAAAAAAAAGAGATACTGGTTTTGTTTTGGTACGAAATGGAAGCTTCTAGTATATGGACTGTGTGGAGCTTTGGGAGTAAACCAAGGGGCGAAAGACTAAGAAATATATGGTTCTGACATC
Source organism: Kodamaea restingae (assembly GCA_003707425.3). Classification (NCBI taxonomy): domain Eukaryota; kingdom Fungi; phylum Ascomycota; class Pichiomycetes; order Serinales; family Debaryomycetaceae; genus Kodamaea; species Kodamaea restingae. The sequence goes on from PPJA03000011.1 coordinate 189,197, forward strand.
TATTAATGAGCTTAACTAGTGAAAGGAGCTCACGACTCGTCAACACATCTACTATCTACCATACTCATTTACTGTTCATTTACTGTATTTACTGTACTCTGTACTCATTTACTGTTCTATCTTCTGTACTCAATTTCCTATACTCTTTACTCACAACTGATGTACACATTGACTGATTTAGTCAGCTTCTACCTTTTTACTCTTCTACTCTTTATTCGTTACTATTCTCCGTCCAGCGTGTTTCTACTTTGTTGATACTCTTACTTCCACAGCAATCCTCACTTGATAGCTGATGTACTACTCATTTATATTGATGAATGACCTTTACTTGTACAAACTTGTATTTACACGGGTGATGTAACTCACTCACTTTAGTCCGGCATTTAGTCAATTGCCCATTAACCCCACATTTGAACAATGCATTTTAATTTGTGTGCGTATATGAAGATGCTTGAAAAACAAGATCAGAGCCATTTAACTTATTCTGTTGTCACTCCATTCCCTGTAGCTTTGTTGTTCCATTCCTATAGCTGTGTCATTCCATTCCCTGTAGCTTCCCCAAGTCCACTGCAATTTTTGAATACTCCACTCTAACTTCTGCATCTGCACCAATTACCTTCAGCTATAAACTCAAATAGCAGCATCGTTGTCCAAATGATATTTGAAACCATTCCTCATCACACCCTTGAGCCAGTATTACAAAATCCCTTTATCTAGTGAGTCTAACTTCACACATCTCACATGGAATCCTTCATAGTAACCTGGCTTATATCGCTTTGTATCATCCAGCTTCCAAAAGTAGTGGTAAGAAGATAAAAACCTTTGTGATTTGTTTGTCAGCTTCTAGCTAGTCTCTCGTTAGAATTGGTGAAATGGTGACTACTATAATGATATGCTATAGTGACTTTGCAGAAAATATAAGATACAAGTAAAATAGAGTCTATCCCCTATCTAAAGCCAGCCAGTTCCACCAATCAATATCTTGACAGTTGGTTGTCTTGAAAATTTCTTTTCAATTTGCAGCCATTTTTCAACTCATTTACGTCCTCCGTAAATAAATCCACACACATGTAATCAACATACTGACGATCACACATTCTCTACATTCACTTCAACTTTGGTACTTGTACTGTCTTGGTAACGTTCGCTACGCTCACGTTCTCTTAACTTACTCTAATACTCCTTTAGTTGGTGTAAGCAACCTTAGGGAATGGGAAAGATGGACCAATCTCCTGGATCGACAAAGCAGCAGCCCAGTGGCCAACGCTGACAGACTCGGCCAAGTCCTTGCCCTGGACCAACGAGGCAATCAAACCAGCAGCAAAAGCATCACCGGCACCGTTGGTGTCGACAATCTTCTCAGCAGCCAACTCACGCACAGCAAACTGCTGCACATCGACCTTACCAGAAACGTGGTCATAGGTGACAGTCACGGTTGGCTCCACGTTGTGGGTGAAGATAACGGTTCTTGGTCTCTTGGTGTTCTCCTTTGGCAACTTGGCAACCTCAGTAGCAATAGCAACCAAGTCCGAAGGGTCGGCGCTCAAGCCGTGGGACTTGGCGTAGGCGGCGGCCTCCTCCTCGTTGGCCACCACGTAATCGACATAAGGAAGAGAAGCGTCCAATGGATCCTTGAAGAACTCAGCAATGAATGGAGCAGAGATGTTCAAAGCAAGAACCTTGTTCTCAGCAGCAGCGTGGACACCGAGCTTCTTGATGGCCTCTGGCGAGACGGTCAAGTGGTAGCCTCCAATGTAGTAGTGGCTGGCACCGGTGACGTAGGCCCAGTTCTCTGGCTTGTCAAGATGAGCAGCCTTGAAGTGGTTGGCAGCAGCCAAGTCAGTCACCAACGAACGGTGGTGGCCAGTGATCAAAGCAGCACACTTACCGGTGGCGACGTCGTCCTGGACCTGGTAAGCAGCCTTCAAGCCGTACTTAGCGTTGGCCTCGATCAACTTGTCGGCGTACTCATCCTTACCCACAGATCCGAAGTAGACAACGGAGTTTGGTGGGAGGATGTACTGTGCACCTCTCGCGGTGTTCTGTGCAGCTCCACCAGCAAGGACGTGCAATCCTTCCTTGTCGATGATCTCACCGTAGATAGGAAGGTGCTTCTCCTCAGCAAGAATGAGCCCGTTAGGGTCGAGGCCGTACTTGGCGAGGTACTCTGGAGTGACGTCGAGCTGGAGATCGAGCAAGGGGTTACCTAAGCAAACCAATGGGTAGGACATGGTGATGTGTGTGTTTTTTTGAAAATGGGATGGTGATTGAAAATTACACGTGCGCGAGGCACGAGGGCTTTTGTAGAAAAGTGCTGAGCTTTTACTGATAGTGTTTACCTTGGATGCATACTATATGGTTTTTCTCTATAGCATACGTGCTCTACTATACACTGTCTGTCTATAGTTTTGCCAGCATACACTGTTCCTGTATAATCTAGCCTATTTAGTACTATTTCTGGTGTGGCGCCTTGAAATTCTTGTACGAGGTGCGGCTGGTGATTTAACTGACAACACGGTGGTTGAAGTCCCATCCACATCAGCCGCCATCAAAGATCTTCCAATTTACTGAGCTTCCAACACATTCTGCAAATCACACAAAAGGTCCTACACAAAAGTAACAATCCTGTGTGCGGGTTGTGCGGTACTGTGTAATGCACAAGACTTTTCTAACTGTTGTGCAGTGAGACTGTACCATGCGCTTCGATGCCCTTTGAGATAACATACTTTTTTAACTCACTTCCACTACATACAACAAACTGCCTGAAGCACACTTGATCGAACTGATAGTCGAAATGTGCAGGAACATTGGACCCACTTGCTGTGAAATAAAGCGGGATTTGCAGTAAATAATATAAGCTTTGTGAGAAATAAGTGTCCCTGAGGATCTTCCGCTGTTCTTATTCCCTTATCATCATGTAATTCAAGACTGCTTCTGTATCATTCCCACATTTTGAAAAAAGTTGCCAAATTCATACAATATTATGAGAATTTTCTACTGAAAATATACCGGATTCAGGTTTCCTTTATCAGATAACCGACTTTACTGAATTGTGTTCCATAAGTCATTTCCTAATTCGGGCACCATGAAGAATCGTTAGACGCTATCCAAATCTGGCTATTTACTATCAATCGCCGCTTAAACAGTACCCAACGGCTCAAATCTACTAGGCGAACACATCTAACATATTTCGCTACGGTATCCGCTGACGTCCCAAAAGCATTCCTGTATATAACACATGACTGCTCACGTCCACCTCTTTCACTTCTGCTCCATTCCTGTAACTCACTGCGCACTCATCTACGGTTATCCTCTTCAATTGCAGATTTTCTTTACCGCACTCTTTTAACTTATTGTAGTAACTTTGCATTCGTCACTTACTAAACTACACAAATCAACATATCCATGTGAATCTTTCCCCCACAATTGCCGGTGCCCCCTTATGACAGTACCGAATCATTTGACACCATACATCACACAAACCCTCTGACCAGATTTAGTATCCGAAATACCTCCACTAGTACACAATCGGTCTCTGCATCCCCTATTTTCGCAGCCTCCTAACCTTGCCCTTTTGTCGGAATTGCACCCATTTCAGAAATTAACCAACAAAAAGATTACCAACATGATTCTCGCTCCTGCCATATACAACGACCCGTTTTTAAAGTACCGCCCGTTCCCTGAGAACCCAACCAACTACTTTGTTGCGCATTGGCATGAGGTTGCTGCCTCGACCCTCTTCTACACCACAATGCAGGTCATCTCAGGCCCATTGTGCTCTCGGTGGTTTGGAAAAACATATACCTCGCTTCCGCGCAAAACACGTATCAACTTCGACATCCATGTGGTTTCAATGGTGCAGTGTGTTATCTCAATAACCCTCCTCGTTCTTTTCTGGAACAATTCCGCGTATCTCAACAGAATCGACGATCCGGTACTGAGCATCATAGGATACACGCCTTTTGGGGGGTTGGCCACAGCATTGACTCTTGGATATTTCGTCTGGGATGTGGCCGTTTGCATCAGATACTACTCTCTATTTGGAATGGGCTTTCTTCTCCACGGGATTGCGGCAATGTACGTGTTTGCGACTGCATTGTACCCTTTCTGTCAGCCGTGGACACTGGCTTTTCTCACTTTTGAGTTGAGCACGCCGTTCGTCAACTTCAACTGGTTTGCTTCAAAGCTTCCCGCGGGTACGTTCAGTGACACGTTCTACGTCATCAACGGTTTGCTCTTGTTGATTGTGTTTTTCTCGGTCCGTATCATCTGGGGTTTCTACGCGGTGAGCTTGGTCGCTACAGACATGTACAGAGCTTTGGGCAATTTCCCCATCATCTTTCCAATTACCGTTTTGGGTTTGAATCTTTTGTTGAATGTGTTGAACGTGTTCTGGTTCTATAAGATGTTGAGAATAGCCGTGCGCAGAATCAAGGGAAGCAAGGGAGAGAAGAAGAAGGAGGAGTAAGTGCGATATCCGAGCTCCAGAAAATCTGATGGCATCACTGAGGTAGCCAGTGAATAAGAGCTTAGTAATGAATATCTGAGTGATGAACTGAATGAGATGGGAGATTAATCTTCCTTACACATTGGAAGAGATTCTGGAGGATACACTTTGGTGATGAACTGACGGGGTCAGTAACCTCACATGGTGCAATGACATTCATAGTTCAATGGGACCTTAGGATAACAGCATTGGATGAGTGTGGCTGATGCGTGCTTATACACATGTGACTATCACATGTGCCTTATACATGATCAAATATATGTCACACATGACCAATTATGTAATCTAGACAATCTACAATCTTTTAAGCCATCACTGTCAAAGTCTGTCATATGTGTCGATATCCCGTATTTTGCCTTTCGCAACAAGGTCATCCATAGCTTCACTGCGCAAATAACGTCATTTTGCTACAGCCAATGCCAACTGCCACTGCCTTAACTGTATATACTCGTTAAATACAACACACCACTCATACACTTCGTTAAACACTTGTCGTACTTCACCATCGTAGCTTTGTTGCCCTCGTTACCTTCTCTGCTTAGCCCCTAACTTGTAAAATCAACTGCACATTAGCAAGGAGAAAAAATGTTGCCCTCAAATTAAATTTACATATCACAACACCATGAACAACGAATACGACTTTTTGTTCAAATTGTTATTGATCGGTGACTCCGGTGTCGGAAAGTCCTGTTTGTTGTTGAGATTTGCTGACGACACTTACACCCCCGACTACATCTCAACTATCGGTGTCGACTTCAAGATCAGAACCATCGAGTTGGATGGCAAAAACATCAAGTTGCAGATCTGGGATACCGCTGGCCAGGAGAGATTCAGAACCATCACTTCATCCTACTACCGTGGCGCACACGGTATCATTATCGTCTACGATGTTACCGATCAGGAGTCTTTCAACAACGTGAAGCAATGGTTACAAGAAATCGACCGTTATGCCACCGGTGGTGTAATGAAGTTGCTTGTGGGTAACAAGGCCGATTTGTCTGATAAGAAGATCGTTGAGTACACCGCTGCCAAGGAGTTTGCTGACGCCCTCGAAATCCCTTTCTTGGAGACCTCTGCGTTGTCGTCTACCAATGTCGAGCAAGCTTTCTACACCATGGCAAGACAGATCAAGGCCCAGATGACTGTCAACGCAAACACCAGCGGTGCCAATAATGCCGCAAATGGCAAATCCAACGTTAACTTGAAGGGTCAGTCATTGACCAACAACCAGTCGAACCTGTGCTGCTAATTATAATAAATTAAGGATAGAAGGATGTAGTTGTAGTGCGGAAGGGAATGTATGCGATTGGTGGGTGGAAGTTTGAAATTTTGTGTGATGCTACTCGAATACTGCATTCGAAAAATTACACGGCTGGCGATGTCAATGAAACAACGGCATCGGTATATTTTATGAGTCAATGATTAGATGTCCCTTCAATAGCGAGTTTATCTGAATGAAAAATAAGAGCAGCTAAAAAAGCTTGAGTTAACCGTGTAAGGTTCATTCTGAGGTTTTCTTGTCGGATAAATCAATTAGACGGCTATTTGCTGAAGTGGACGATCCATATCATTAATAGCTACTGCATAGTACTTTTGAATTGACATTGACTGATACTGAACAATACGTTTGAATGACTAATATAAGCTTGAAGACGGCCTGATAAAATCACTAACTTCTATTCAATATTCCTAATATCCTGTGATTTAAAGTTTAGTGACTTATTCAGATCTTGTGATTTGCATTTAAAGGAGCAGTTTGCATCAATTGATATAAGATGGTCCATCCGTCAGCTGAATCAATTTGTTGAAAAAGACTGGTTTGTACCACATTCCAGTTTGATTCAGTTCTCTTGCGTTTCACATCCGTCAGAGCCTGATCCTATCCGTGTTATGTGCAGTCCGATGGTTATCTTAGACACTGGGTAGTCTAGATGAACTTCTCGTAATTAGGCCGTATTAACTAATAGTTCTGGATTAGCAAGTCAATTATTGTCAATTTTTCGAAGGTTCGATTACCCCCGCAATTACACAATAAGTTTCTTATTACTTAGCATTAACGGATGATATACACGTAGTACTGCACGTACAAAACTCCGTGAGTGTCCCTGACAAATCTACCCTTTGCAATGAAACTCTCATTCTCAACCCACTTGTACTTTTCTTCGGCATCATCACCAAGAACAATCTTGGGACTGCTTGTTACGTAACAATCCTCAAAGTCCACAGCCTTACTCTCACCTGATGCAACTTTCACCAAGTTCTCGGTCATTTTAACAACACCTGGGTATGTGTAGTAGATTCCAGCACCATTGGGAGTCTTGGCGTACAATTTGCAGTCTAAACGCGAAACATTGCGGTCAATGCTTGTAGACAAATCATCAGTTCCCCACACCCCGCGGCCCTCAAACTCCAAGCCAAGCTCATTTTTGATGGTTCTGATTTCACCATCCTCCAAACGAACAAATGTGAGGGAGGTGTCCTTAGTCTTACTGTTGTAGACAACATTGGGGTCTGCAGCAGTCTTAATGTTAAGGATGAAAACAGGGATCAACTTTGGCACAGTAGCTGGCGTGGCCTCTGGGAAGATCGAAGAATCGAGAGAAGACATTGTCGTATGAGGCAATTAATTCAATTGTTTAGTATATTTACGTAGTTGCGTAGGCGTAAATTCAATTGTTGAATATACTACGTAAGCATCTACTGCAGGGTTATATTTTATACTTATATACCAATTGGCACTTTTGACCTCAGGTGAATAACTCCGCAATTAGTTCGGGTATTAGACCACCTTCCCGAAATAGCCCTACATGTTCACAAAGCCCCGAAATCAACGCCACTCCCACGGAACACATTCGAAATATGCGGATAAGAGAGGGCTTATTAATGTGTTTTTTGTGCCCTAAAAATGAGTCAGAAAATTATTTCGTCACGTGCGATGATTAGGAGTGTAGAGCAATCAATGTGCCAGCAGCAACTAATCGCGGCTCATACCTGGGGAAATGTGGAGATATCTTTTATAGCAGTGGAATCGAACTGACGGTGGCAAAGTTGGCAGTTATCCATGAACTATAATTTACGTAGTTTCTTTTTCACCGCAACAGATGACCCTGAAAAGTCCTGTAGGAAATTCACAACCCAAAATTCGTAGAAAACAACACATCCTAAAGGAAAAAAAAAACAAAAAATTAGCGCATCGTCTTAGAGGCAAACTTCACCCGGTCACAACCATCCTTAGACACGGTAATCAATCAAAACTTTCAGGTTTCTCCGTCACTGTCTACCACCGGAGATACATTTAAAGGTTCCAAGAGCGATTTTGAATTACCCCACGTCGCCTCGTACATTGCTCGTTCAATAGCTTTCAACGCCCCCTAAACACACATAACGATCAAGATGTCTGCACCTGCTGTTGATATTGACTCCATCGTCGACAGATTGTTGGCCGTGAGAGGTTCTAGACCTGGTAAACAGGTAACTTTATCTGAAGATGAAATCCGCCATCTCTGTACCAAGGCCAGAGAGATCTTGATAAGACAACCAATTTTGTTGGAATTGGAAGCTCCAATCAAGATTTGTGGTGACATCCACGGACAATATTACGATCTTTTACGACTCTTTGAGTACGGTGGGTTCCCACCAGAGGCCAACTACTTGTTCCTCGGTGACTACGTCGACAGAGGTAAACAATCTTTGGAGACCATCTGCTTATTGTTGGCGTACAAAATCAAGTATCCAGAGAACTTCTTTATTTTGAGAGGTAACCACGAGTGTGCCTCCATCAACAGAATCTACGGATTTTACGACGAGTGCAAGAGAAGGTATAACATCAAATTGTGGAAGATTTTCACAGACTGTTTCAACTGCTTGCCCATCGCTGCCATCATCGACGAGAAGATTTTCACAATGCACGGTGGTTTGTCGCCAGACTTGAACTCTATGGAACAGATCAGAAGAGTCATGAGACCAACGGATATTCCGGATGTTGGGTTGCTTTGTGATTTGCTCTGGTCCGATCCCGACAAGGATATCACTGGTTGGTCCGAAAACGACAGAGGTGTGTCTTTCACCTTCGGTCCTGACGTTGTGTCGCGCTTTTTGCAAAAGCACGATTTGGACTTGATTTGTAGAGCACACCAGGTTGTGGAAGATGGATACGAGTTCTTCTCCAAGAGGCAATTGATTACACTTTTCTCTGCTCCAAACTACTGTGGTGAGTTTGACAACGCGGGTGCCATGATGAGCGTGGATGAGTCGTTGCTTTGCTCGTTCCAGATCTTGAAGCCTGCTGACAAGAGACCAAAGTACCACCCAGGTGCTGTCTCAAACACCAAGCCTGGTACGACGCCCAGGAAACCAAAGAAGGCCGGTAAATAAGCGGTGTCCTTTTGAATGCGTCATCTCATCATCCATCGTCACCATATCATTCCGATCAATCCACAAAACATCAAACAAATGCACAATTGTACCATAGATTGCCCTGTGAATTCAACTATTAGGTGAATGCCATGTTGTGCATCAATTGGGTTCCTGGCCCTGGCGTATCTGTTTCGCAGTTTCAATTTGGAGTCTCAGTATGCGAGTATTCTGAGCATCATAGAAACTGTTACATTGCTCGTTTATATAAATAGTTTACATAGCTGTGGATTTGGAAAAGTCAAAATGAAGTCGGGATTCAGTTGCTGCTGCTTCATCTAAGGAATCGGGCTGCTTTTCAGTTCTTGATTCTATTATTAGGTATTTTCACTCAAAACTAAATAGCTTAGTTTTATAGCACAAAATTTTACTAATGAAAGTTGAAGAAGCTGGAATGGTTGCTGAAGCTTGCACTGCTGTTGTTGCGTCGTTTCTGGTAGCTGCTGTTTGATGGTTTTGGGTTTGGTCTGTTGGATGAAGGTTTCTATTGCTGTTTGATTTGGCTGCAAATTGTTTAAAGAATGAGTTTATATGTTACGAAGAAATACTTTTCTAAAGATAACTGATTTCAATACTGTCCCAGAGGTATGTCCTGGGTTTCGTTCATGTGTTCGCCCCGATGTTTTAAATAGCGAATGCATACAAATCTGAGCTAACGTAGGAAACTACCCAAAATGAGGACACCTTCAGGTAAAAACAGCCAAAAGAAGAATGTACCAAATGAAAAGCCAATGGCAAACAAATCAGCATCAAACAGACTGGTATGCTAAGTGGTTACTTCCCAGTGTCCAGTTTTGAACAACACTTCCCCAATATATCCTTGATAACCCACTTTTGTGGGCAGCGGTCCTTCTGTGTTTTGTCACGTGCTCTCGTATGACTGAGCCCTAACCCTAACCCAAAGCGGAAATAATTTCTGTATGCACTACAATTCGTAAAAAATTTTGAAGCTCACGAGGAAAAAATTGTGGGTATAGTGAAATTTTTTTATATCGAGTTTTGGATTTTTTGAAGTTCTAGATACACAGACAACAGAGACAAGATGGTACGTGATGCCGCAAACAGAAGACAACCGCTGAATATCATGGCAGTCATAAGTCGATGCCATGAACGCATTAAACACTGAATACACGACCATGACTTCATGATCCCCAGTGCGACCATAATCAGCGACGTCGTTCATATTTTCATGATCATTACTAACAAGATTTCAGGTTTTAGTTCAAGATTTGTTACACCCAAACCCAGCTACTGAAGCTCAACAGCACAAGTTGAAGACCTTGGTCCAGGCTCCTAGATCTTTCTTCATGGACGTCAAGTGCCAGGGTTGCTTGAACATCACCACTGTGTTCTCCCACGCCCAGACCGCTGTCACCTGTGACAACTGCACCACCGTCTTGTGCACCCCAACTGGTGGTAAGGCCAAGTTGACTGAAGGCTGCTCCTTCAGAAGAAAGTAAATTTCTCAATGCATGCTATAATATATAATTAAAAACTATAGAAATGTTGAATAAAGTTTACACCTGAATGAATGAAAACGTTGATCCACGTAGTTGAATTGTGACGGCTGCAGTGCTTGCGATGGGTAGACTGTAAACGCGAACGTAGATGTCCCAATATTGAAGGGGTTAGAAAATCTAAGTGGATATGTTTTCTAGACGGTTGAAAATACACGTGATATATCACGTTTTGGTTTTCTTCCTCGTCAGGTGACCTTCCTGATTGAGACCGGCAGATATATTTCCTTTCCACCGAGCTTCCGAGCGTCCAGCTCATCCCCAGATTATCACAAGATGGAACAAGTCCGTACAACTACAAAACGGTATATCGGGATTTAATTATTTTACCATGAAAAACTCCACACGACATGACAAACTCCTCATATTAATTACATTTTGTTCTTATCTAACCTCAAACAATTGTTCATTCAACTTAATCTAGTCTACAACTTTGGTTTCAGTCTCACAACCTCATCAATGGCACGAGCGACCTTGTCAACGTTACCCTCGTTCAAGCCAGCGACCGAGGCTCTACCCGAGCTGACCAAGTAAACGCCGTGCCTTTCCTCTAGTCTAGCGACCTGGTCTTTGGTCAAACCAGTAAAGGAAAACATACCTGTTTGGCCAACGATGTGGTCCCAGTTTCCAGGAGTCTTCAACTCAATTAATTTATCTCTCAATACGTTTCTCATTTTGATAATACGGGAGGACATTGTCACCAAGTCCTTTCTCCACTGCGAATACAATTCTGGGTCGGTCAAAATGGTTGCAACAATTTTGGCACCGTAAGCTGGAGGATTGGAGATCTCGGATCTGATAAATTTGTTCAACTGAGTACCAATGGCTTTGGACAAAGCAACATCGGCCTCTGGCAAAATGACATGGACAGCACCAACGCGCTCACCATACATTCCAACGTTTTTAGCGAACGATTGGCAAATAACAATAGGCGTACGCAATGCCTTGTTGTTGATCGCATATCTGATGGCAAAAGCATCCTTCTCCAAATCACCAGAAGCAAATCCCTGGTAAGCAGAGTCAAAGAGAACCAAGTGCTCCTTTTTGTCGAGTTCGCTCAAAATGGTCTTCCATTGGCTCTCGGTAGGGTCCAATCCTGTAGGATTGTGTGCACAGGCATGTAAAAGGAAAATAGACTTACTAGGGGCAGATCTAATTGCGTTGATGTAGCCATCGAGGTCCAAAGATTTGGTGTCGTCCTTCCAATAAGGGTAAGACGCGACTTTGAAACCCAAGGATGTAAAGATCTGGTTGTGGTTAGCCCATGTGGGTTGGGACAAGTATATTGTGTGTTCGCCAGCGAAAAACGTCTTTAAGAAAAGACCTGCCAAGTGCAATGCACCAGTACCACTCAAAGATTGCTGCGAAATCAATTGGCCCTCCTCCTTGAATACTCTCGAGTCAGTGCCCAAAATAACCTTTGCGGATTCCTTAACGAACAGGTCGAAACCAGTAATACCGAGGTACTCATGGTTATAGGATGGAGAGTTCACCAACTTTTGCTCGGCCTTCTTCACAGCCGGTAAGATCCATGGCTTACCATTGTTGTCTCTGTAAGCACCAATGCCCAAGTCCACCTTATCAGTGCGGGTGTCCTTGGTGAATCTGGCCTTCAAGCCGAAAAGAGGGTCGGGGGGTAACTCCTGGATAGTTGTAAAGTAAGACATTGTGGATATCTGGCTAGGAAAAAATCATGCGATTACCAGCTTATATACGGCCTTTGTCGTGTGCAGGTTTTCCGAAGGAGCGGACTTTTTGTCATGCTCGCATTGATGGAGATTTTTGAGTGAGGGGAAGGATTGTAAGGTTTTCCCGACGGCACATAACGGAATGAATGAGCTATTTTACACTCGGTGACTAATGCCGCATGGGAAGCAGGAGAAAGGTCTTGTGTTAGTCACATGTACTATGATGAGAGATATGTTTACTGTAAGTGTTCGGCTTATTGCACTCCTTCATTTGTTTCGTTTATTCCCTTCTTCACTCACATATTCGGTTTATTCCCTTGTTTACTATCTTGGTTTATCCCCTTACCCACCTCTTTGGGGATTTATTCCGAGATGTTCAACAAGGACTTAGGTGCGAAGAGGAAGTGGCGGATGGAAAGTTGGGCTCTTCGGCATTTAGTCCTCATGACCCCAGAAAAAGCAGTTTATTTGTGGGGCTAAGTTGCGGTATGATCTCGGGAAGACCCTTTTTGTGTCGTGCATAAATAATGAAGTTCCACAGTCACTGATTATCTACCGGTGAAAGGAAGTTGAGTCTACGGTTTAAACTTTGTGTGTGGCTTTTGACATCGTGAAAGATTAGATGAGTGACCAGCCCTACTGGTTTTTTTCCCGAAATCGAGGAATGAGCAACTAACAGGCTTCTTGCATCGCATCCGCTTCAAAGGAAACATTACAAGAGAATCCCCAGTTATTTGTTCCTGCAGATATGTCCAAACACCAGCTGCTTACTGTTTGTTGACAGAAGGTGTTGAATTTACAAATTCATTATGAAATGCTCAAATTGCATTCTTTATTTTGGGCCTAGTCGAAGATTTAAAAGTTGATAGAATTAGCAATTTACTCAAGTTTTAGTTGTTCTATTTGGATCTACTGGTTCCTCATGTAGTACATACACTAGTTTTGCTATACAAGACTCAGTACACTAGGTCAATCCTCCTTCTTACAGCGAACTCAACAGCTCATTATAGTCTATGTGCCGTCTCTGACTTTTTCAGTTCGTGCTCTACACCAGTTCCGCAAACATTGTCTAATTACCTCATCAGTTATACGACATCAGTATTGGCTTCTTCAGTTCGACTTCATCAGTTCGCAACTACCTTAAACAACAGACTTCACCTCGAAAAACCTTTTCAAGTAGTACACCTGGAAAATAGAGTTGGCCGCAACCACAATGATCTGGAACACAGACCACCACTTGACTCTCGAGTTGGTCGACTCAGCGGTGTTTCTGTGCGTTCTCTCTCTGATCACCAAGTAGCTCTGTTCGGCCTTAACATCACTCGTCAACTGGGACAATCTCTGTATGGCGTAGTCCAAGGTGTCGGACTTGGGGTCGTCGATGTCCACATAGATCACACCATTGACGTTGAAAGACACGTCCAAGTCCACCTTGCCGGTTCTCTCATTCAGGAAACAGTAGGTATACTTTCCGCTGGAGGTGGCTCTGATAGACTCATCACCATGGTCAATGTCCGTCTTCTTCAACACGGTCTGGCCGTTTGGCGTTGTGATGTAGAAGTCAAGTGTATACTGTTCAGCGTTGCCTGGGTTTCTCGAGCCTGCCTGGAAGCTGATGGCCAACTCGTCGTTCTTCTTCAAGGTTTCAAAGAAGCATTGCTTGCCGTATGGCGCCAACAAGAAGTTGTGCGCAGCTGCCATGTGCAACATGAACGCGGTCACGAGGACCCTGACTAGAGAGAAGTGCATGGTTGTGATCTGGAATTTGAACGCGTGTTAAACTTTTTTCGTAGGTGAAGGACACGACCGAAAAACGCGGAATCAGCAAGTGAGAGTCACAACAATAGCGAATGAGCAAGAGAAGTAGATAAGGAGTAGCGTGGTAGTTCAACTGCATATGCTTATTTATATAAACTAGTTTAACTCAACATGGCTTTAGCTCGAACTTAGTGGGTTCTATTTTTGAGTTCGTAAACGTCAGTTCAGAGCTCATGTTACTTTCTTAAAAAAAGAGCTACTAGTTGCTTACAATTGATGAATTAGCAAGGGTTAACTATCGTGCAATCATAAGTTGTTGAATTTTTAGTCTTTGCTTCTACAAAATGTTTCGCACTTGTGTAGCTTAAACCTATACCAAGTAGCTGTGACTAATTGTTTCTACACCAATGCCTGCGTTTGCGTAAAAGAGAATTGTCCTTGGTTTTTCAGTCTGTCAATCATCAATGCACCCGATAATTCTATTGCTGTTGCGGTTTTGTTTACTTTTATACCCATGATCTTCAAACTGCGTTCTCTTTCCTCTATTACTAAAATTACTCGCTAACAAGAAGTCTGGCCAGTTCTCTGGACTTCTGTATCAAAAGCTGGTCCACAACAACCAAAGCAGCCATGGCCTCCACAATTGGAACGGCTCTTGGAGTGACGGATGGGTCATGTCTGCCTCTAGCAGCAAGGACACCGTCCTCACCATCATAGGTAGCAGTCGACTGCTCTTGAGAAATGGTGGCTGCAGACTTGAACGCAACACTGAAGTAGATGTTCTCACCGTTGGTAATACCACCCTGCACACCACCGGAGTTGTTAGTCTTGGTTCTCAAAAGACCAGTCTTGGGGTCCTTGTAGAACGGATCGTTGTGCTGGGAGCCTGGAATGGCAGTACCCAAGAATCCAGACCCAAACTCAAAGCCCTTGGTGGCTGGCAACGACAACATAGCATGGGCCAAGGTAGCCTCAATCTTGTCGAAACATGGCTCTCCAAGACCAATTGGACAGTTACGAATAACACAGGTGACCACTCCTCCAATGGAGTCCTTGGCGTCTCTGTACTTCTCGATCTCCTTAACCATGGCATCGCTGACAGAGGCATCTGGGCATCTGATTGGGCCTGCAGCATCCACCTGTTCTCTGGTAATAGTGTTCAAGATCTTCTGGAACTCTGGGTTTTGTGGGTTTCTGTCCATCGCCACACTACCGATGCTCGACACGAAAGCAACGATCTCGACGTTATTTGCCTTTGCCAAAACCTTCTCGGCAATAGCACCAGCAGCAACTCTACCGATGGTCTCTCTGGCCGAAGAACGGCCACCTCCGGAAGCCGACTTAGAGCCGTACTTTTGGATGTAGGTGTAATCAGCGTGCGAAGGTCTAGGGTACAAGTCTGTTTCAGAATAGTCCTTTGGGCGGTGGTCTTCGTTCTTAACCATCATACCAATGGGCGAGCCCAAAGTTAAGCCGTTTTCGGTACCGGACTGGATCTCGACCCTGTCCTTCTCATTTCTTGGGGTCAGTAATTTGCTCTGCCCAGGTCTTCTTCTGGTCAACTGGGGTTGAATGTCGTCTTCAGTCAAAGCAAGTCCTGGTGGGACACCGTCGACAATACAGCCGACGGACTTGCAGTGAGATTCGCCGTAGGTGGTGACACGGAATAACGTTCCAAAGGAAGACATGTTGGTGGTGAAAAAATGTACCGAAAAGTTAGTCATAAATCTTGACACCTGCTTACGTAAGGCAGATAACGATCAGGTGCTGCGTAGACACAAAAAGGAAAGAGAAGAATGATAAATGCAAAAATGGTTGAAGGTTGAAGTTTTCAACATGTAAAGAAAATACAAAGTTAGCCAGTGATCATTTAGATGCATAGCACCGTTCTAGTAAAACACACGACTAGTACAGATCTTCACCACTCTAAAGTCCGAATACCCTAAAAGTACCTACTGCTTAATCACAAATGGTCAAACTCAAACGCAGTCTTCAAATACATATTTCATTGCGAGAAGCATCAAGCCCCAACCTCAAAACTTTGTCTTCTAATATCTTCTACTTACAACTTCGCACTTTCCAGGTCCTCGATATGCTCGATTGCAAGTCCTGCCAAAATCGGATACAACAGACCAACAAACTTGGCCTGCGAGGAGCTAGCATTTCCCTGTTTATTGCGCATCGCAATGCCCTGAGTAATGACACAGAGTCTGAGCAAGCCAAACACGAACCCAACGAGCCACTTGTCGATTGGGTTATTCGATGGGACCTTTGGATCCCACGGAGACCCGTAAGCCTTCTCGTAGTTTACCAAGAACTCTTTCAACTCCTTAATTGACTCAGGGTTCTCTCTGCCGATGCCAGATTTGTCCCTGAAAAGTTGTTTGGAGAATGCTTGTGGCATTTGGAATGGCTGCAAATAGTTTCCAAGATCAAACAAAGGATGACCAATTGTGCACAATTCCCAGTCCAAAACAGCTTGTACCTTCTTCGTTTTGCGATCAAAGAGAATGTTGTCAATTTTGAAATCTCCGTGGATCAAGCAAAGCTTACTGGGATCCTTGGGTGCCTTGGAAAGCATCCACTCTGTAATCTGGTCAAAGTCTGGTATTGGATCCACGTGCTTCAGCTGCATCTTCGCGACCGCAGTGAGTGACTTCACCTGTCTCTGGAAGTAAGAACTTCCTTGCAACTTCTCCAAATTGTGAAACTGAGGAAAGTGCTGTTTTGGCAAGTACTCGATGAGCTTGTACACGTCCAAAAGGTGGATTGCAGCAATGGTCTCAACTACACTCTGTCTGATCACCGGTTTGTACTCTTCTTTTATCCCTGGAAGCGCAGGGTTCTTGATCAGCTCTCCATCCACGTATTGCATGATGTAAAAAACATACCCGATAATCAGCTCATCTTCACACAAAATGTAAGTCTTGGGGATCGGTACAGGTTTGCTGTTGGAAAGCTCGTTGTGGTGCCCAATCAGCTTCAAAAGGAAGAATTCACGTTCAATTGAGTGTGCGGATTTCGACACCAACTTCGCATTCGGCAGAGGCTTACGGCGCAACACATAATTGCCTCCGTTTTGGTCAGTCAACAAATAGGTGGGGTTCAGTTGGCCAAAGGTGAATTGTTTGATACTCAACTTGGCGTTGGAGAAATCGGGCACCTCTACACCGTATGTAGTGCCTGTGGGGGCATTTTTTCTGTCCAAATTGTTCAAGAACTTGGTCAAAGGAGCCAATTCAATGGGGGATCTCACTTCTGATACGTCTGGTTGTGACATTGTTAGGTATACGTAGCGATAACAATTTCGGGACCACTGTAATTTTATAGCCGGTAGTCAATGTGGGGTACACTATGTGCAGTCCGCGTGTGAAAATGTAAGGAGCCTTGGGATTCACTGTGATCAACTTGAAAGGAAGAGATAGGATACTATGTGAAGATATGGGTTGTATTCATGGCGTATATTTGTTTCACTGAGCTGCATAATGATGTTCAAGTGGAACGGCTGTTTGCTGTTTTCAGCTGCTAACGATTTCTTCGCTTTTTCACAGTACTTTTGATGCCGAGAGGAACTTCGAGGATGAAGTCAAAATAATTCTCTACAACGAGCCAGGTTTATTATATGTAGCTTCATTATTTGGCTGCGAAATGGTCTTTTCAACACAAAAACGATCAACAATCCGAGATCACTGTGCTCACAAAAATGATCATCTCTTCCAAGTTTGCAGTTCATCGATACATTTATATGATTGGACATCAAACATATGTCGCCAATAACTCAAGAACACTAACTCGGTCTGTTTTTCTAGTATAAGTGCGTTAGCTGCCTAAAGTTGAACTCGCTGTAGGGGGCGCTGTAATTTCAGATTTCGTCATACTCAGATGTATTTGGTGATTTGTGGCAGACTACTTGGCTATTTCGGCTTAAATAAGATTACATGTTTAATTTTGCTTTCTTGACCCTAAACAGGCTGGGGTGTATTCCTTTCTGTCCTGAGCTGCATGTAAAAGGGAAAATCACCCGAAGGAAACCTATTTAAAACTGTTCTGAGTAGTTTTGCGGATAATTATGAATAGCGACCAACCCGGTAAACCTTACTGTTTGATATGTTAAAAATACTGATTGTTGTTGTCATTCACTCTCTCACACCTCACTTTACTTGTGCACCACCTATTATTTGCAGTCAATAGCAGTTACCTTTCACATTGCTCCTAACACCGTTATACCCGATTTGGAAATGTACCGCAAATCACACAGAACTGAACTTTGGATTCGGAAGTCGTGAGCCAGTGCCAGATATCTTGCGCAATTGTGGTTGTCATCTACATGGACTCACGGTTACATGTGGCGTCTGAATACAAGTACAAATAGAAGACATTTTCTAATGGAAATTCCACCATCAACATGGCTTTTGTCTTCAAGCCTATGGCTGAGGAGTACTCAGACCCAATCGTACAACAATACCTCAAAAATAAAGGCGCTCAGGGCGTCCTCCATTCAGCTGCTCAGTTGTTAGAAGCGAAGAAGCACGTCAAGTACCCCGAGTTTCTCTCTGCTTACAACCCTGAGGAAGAAGGTCTGTTCGATGGCCAGATAAACCCATTGCACGAAATCAACGACAAGGGCCATCTCGGAGACCCTGAATTCAAAAGCTTTCTCAAAGGCAACAACGTCTCTTTGAGCGACTTGTCGCCAAACCTCGGCACTGAAATTGATGGTGTTCAATTGAGTGAGTTGGATGACCAGGGGAAAAACGATTTGGCCTTGTTCTTAGAAACCCGAGGACTTGCAGTTTTTCGCAACCAGGACTTCAGAGACAAAGGGGCAGAATTTGCCAAAAACTTCGCCAACTACTTTGGACCTTTACACATCCACCCAGTTGCAATCACAGCACAGAACAATCCAGAATTGTTAGTAACTTACCGTGCTGCTGGAGATGAAAGTCGTCATCAGGCTGAATTTGCCCATAAAACAACCGCCAGTGCATGGCATTCGGATATCTCTTTTGAAGAATACCCTTCGTCTTTCTCATTTTTCGTGGCCTTGGAAGCTCCTGAATCGGGTGGTGATACCGTTTTCATCGACCTTCGCGAGGCGTACAGAAGGTTGTCGCCCGCATACCAAAAGTTTTTGGAAACATTGACTGTGATCCACACCAACTACTACCAAAACTTAATTTTCAAGATTAGGGGCTCCAGTGCCCGTGTGAAAAAGGACTATTTCACCGAGCACCCATTGGTCAGGACGCACCCTGTAACAGGTGAAAAGTCCTTATTTTTCTCCAGAGCCTTTATTCACTCCATCAAAGGGTTGAAGCCTACAGAGTCTGCTTCAGTGTTGAACTTTCTCGAGCACCATGTGACTAGTAACCCAGAATTCCAGGTAAGAGCAACACACAAGGGCACAGATGCGAGAACTGTGATTGCGTGGGATAACCGCTTTTTATTACACACTGCGACGGCTGACTTTTTGGGTCACAAAACGGGTGCCAGGCACCACTACAGGCTTACTGTTTTGGGTGAGAGGCCGTACTTGGATATTCCGGAGAGCGAGAAAGAAAAGGAAAAGAATATTGAAGATAAGAATGGTCATGCTAATGGTCATGCTAATGGTCATGCTAATGGTCATCCTAATGGTCATGCTAATGGTCATTGATGCTATGCGAATGGAAATTAACGGTACAACTTATGCGAATTTTATAGTCAATAGTGAGAATTTTATGTTACAACCCACTTATCTAACACGCACATATGGAAACCGCTTTGACTATTCAATTATCACAAGGTTCTTACTAAACTGGCTGACTTCGTCAGGTCGTCCCTAGTTATCATTCAGCTCTTACTCAGCTCTTTCTGACCACTACATCACCAGGTATTCTACAGCCTTCAAAATAATCTCGTAAATCATGCTTTCTACTTCACGTTCAAAGAGTAGTAGTTGTAGATGCCCCGCTGGCTGAACTCCACAGGCCAAACCAGCTCAACATAATTCCGCTTCTCTGCACGTTTTGCACTCTTGAGGTTGTGGTACCCAATCAGGCAGTTTATCTTGCGCAGGGCATACTTCAAAAAATCCGGTTTCTTGATCTTGGTCACAATCTTATTTCCTGTCTCCAAATCATAATACACCAAGTTCGATTGGTACAGGGGTGGGGCTACCTTACCCGTCGCAGACAAAATCTGCTTTGACTCAGGGTCAGACTCCTCCATTCTATAGATCCATGCACGGCGGCCCTCGTTATCGTAGAATTTCCACACATGCGGCGTCAGAACAGACTCAATGTAGCTCGTCTGAACTTTGGATACCTTCATATGAGCACCGCCCGATGTGAGCTCAAAAAGGGTCTTGTAGTCGAACTCAATAGCCAGGAGCTCCGAGTTGTACTTCACCTTTAGCAAGTTGATCAAATTGAACTTGGTGAGGCACTTGACACCCGTGCAGTCGAGGAAGCGCAAGCTTGGTACCTCTCGCACAAACAGAAGCAAGTCTTCATATGCAATATTGGCGTGCGAAATTGACAAACTGGTAAGACGCGAGAACTTAGCTTTAATAACTGACAACACCTTCGTGGTGATGGGCATACCCCCCAAGTTCAAGTACTGCAAGTTTGGAGCCACTATGTGCTGTACGGTGAAGAGGAGATACGCCTCCAGAAGCGGCAGAACCACGTTCATATCAATCTGCAAGTTTAGCCATTCAAGGGACCCACACGTGAGTGCGGGGTGCTTTGTTAACACAAAAATGAGGTCTTTGGTCGTAAGCTTCGAACATCGTGCCAATGACAAATGTGTAAGCTTTGCTGTCGGCGGTAAGTTCTGGTATAGATCTATGGAAGTGATGCGTGTATGATTCAAGTCTAACCGACGAAGGTTCACCAACTTTGGTAAGACCTTGACAAAAACCTCCAACGGGAGCGAAGAGCAGTCGTGGAAAGATAACTTAGTCAAGTGATACAACTCGTCATGTATGGTCAAACCGTTGAAGGCATTGACGAAAAGCTCCAGCAGCGCCCCGCAAAAGTCCAAAGCCTGGATCTTTTCGAGCCTGTTGAACAAGAAATCCAAAACACCCACAGAAATGTCGTCCTGGATGTTTTCACTTGCAAGGAACTCGAGCAAAAATGGGCAAAGCGAAAGAGTACGCTCAATGGTGGTGCTGGTGACCATTTGGATCTCCATATTCATACGACCAGTTCTTCCCAAACCAACCAGTGTGAACTGCAGAAAGTCCATGTACTCTACGTACCTTCCGATGGTTTCGTGCCTCTCCAAGTTGCGTAAAAACTTATCAAAGGCATGCGGCCTGTTAAATACTGCGTACTTGTAAAGGAAACACAACGAAAGCTGATGGATTTTGCGCGACAAAAGTGGGATGGTTTTGGAGAAGCTTTCCAAGTTGGCATTTATACTCGCGGAGTTTTCGTCATAGTAGACAATTTCGATGATACGGTAAAGGATTTCTAGTGGAAGGGATACCAACGGCGACTCTTCGGAATCTGCGCATTCAGCAGTATTTAGTTCTGCAAGCGGCGGTGTAACCATCCCTGTTGGGGTCTCACTGGTTTCTTCATGCGCTCGTTTCCCTTCCAAGGACTCGATCAACAGCTGGTGTATTTTTCCGGGGACATCGCTCAGATCATGCGATGTGATGGGGGAGAGACAAAGCGTCAGCGGACCATAGCGCCTATCTGTGTCTGATTCTGATGAAGAGTAATCCTGGTCTTCCTCGAAGGGTCTAACATCTGTGGAGAGTTGCTGGCCCATGTAATTCTAGTTTGTGATTTTTCGGAGCCGTGACGAAGTTGAGAGGGGTGTTGCAAAGTGTAGGGCATTTGGCGGCCGAGAACGGAACATGAATGCTTATGTAACTAATGATATTTTATTATATAATAAAGATGAGGATGTCTTTGATTATGTAAGAAAAAGATAGTTAGTTAGAGATAAGAAAGGAGGGGCGGTTGAACGCAACAGAGTAATCGGGAAGTTTATGGTTGGAAGAGTATCAGTTACGTGGGAGTAGAGTGGTTCAAGTAGGATTTTGGTAGATTATGCTTCACCAGAGTACCTGAACAAAAGAAATAAGTAATTATGGTATGAGGCAGCTAGGTGGGGTAATCAAAATAGATGTTGAATCGACCTCACTTCCATTACAAAAGATAGCTCATAGTATCTCATTCGTTAACTCAACCCAAGATTACTTGCGGAACAAGGAACGATCATCTTTTCTCAGTTCATTAAGATTTGGCATAACTCAGCTCATCTCTCTGGAATTTAACTCCATCAACTCGATTAACTCGTCAATGTCCTAGTCGATTCGCAAAACATTTAGTAATTCTCTGTTAGTTCATCACCGAGTTATGAATTCCTCATCGCTCAGTTATGACTCTACCTCTGGGTCTTCCGGAAGCTTACGTAACCGGATGTGCGGAATGGAGATATAAATTAGAAACGTTCCGGAAGCCCCAGTGTGTCATTTACTACCCTTCCTCAGTGCTTCCTACAGTTTAGAACATGTCCACCCCTGAACCAAGAGCCAATTCTGTCGAAAGTGACAACGAATCACTTGTGGAATTTGAACGTTTGGAGTCGACTTTACCTGACTCACTCAAGAGATCTTCAGCCAGTCTCCTCGAATTGCTTTCAGTAAGTGGTAATAATCCGGCGCACAACTCCAATTCTGTGTACAGCGGTAGTGGTGGTGGACCTGGAATCGGTTCTTCCACCCCTCGCAGAGCCCCAATCGCCCACGATAAGACTCTTCATGCTCACTTGATTAGCAAGCTCTCGCGCAGCGAAGACAACAAGGAGTCAACACCAATTCCTCTCCCCAAACCCAAGTTTAACGAGGCCATCCACAAGCCAGCAATGAACACAAATCAATCGTCCACAGGTGTTCTTTGGGTGACCGAACGTGCCACAGAATATGGCTATGATTCCGAGCACAACAAAAGCTGGGCAAACTTGGGTCAGGGTGCGCCAGAACACGGCGATACCATTCCAGGATCGTTCAAAAGACCCACTCTGGTACCAGTTCCCGACTATTCGAAGGAGTATGCTCCAACTGCAGGTGTCAAGGTCTTGCGTGAAGCCGTTGCAAACTTATACAATGAGACGTACAGAAAAGGCAAGTCTTCCAAGTACACCTACAAGAACGTGTGTATTGTTCCTGGTGGCCGTGCAGGTTTGACCAGAATCGCATCCATCATCTCCGACTGTTACTTGAGTTTCTTCTTGCCTGACTATACTGCGTACGCTGAGATGTTGAGTTTGTTCAAGAACTTTGCACCGATTCCAGTGCCATTGAACGAGGCCGATAACTATGAGGTGCACCTCGATATCATTAAACAGGAATTGTTGCGTGGAGTCTCTGCTTTACTTACTTCCAACCCTAGAAACCCCACAGGTAAGGCCATGGCCCCCGCTCAGCTCAAACGCTTGCACGACTTGTGTCGCCAAAGCTGCTTGCTTATCATGGACGAGTTCTACTCCCATTACTACTACGATGACGGCTGTACCGGCTCTTCAATCTCGTCCGCAGAGTATGTTGAGGACGTCAACAAGGACCCGGTACTTATTTTGAACGGTCTCACCAAGGCCTTCCGTTTGCCTGGATGGAGAGTCTGTTGGATCTTGGGTCCAGAGGAGTATATTGGTGCTTTGAGTAGTGCTGGCTCTTTCTTAGACGGTGGCTGTAATGCGCCATTCCAGTATGCTGCGGTCGACTTCTTGGAGCCATTGAAGGTTCGTGCTGAGATGAAGGCCTTGCAGATGCACTTTAAGATGAAGCGTGACTACATTTTGGGCAGGCTTTCCAAGATGGGATTCACGTTCAACGAGCGCAACACACCAAATGCGACCTTTTACTTATGGCTCAACTTGTCACATTTGCCAGGCAAGTTATCCAACTGCTTGGGCTTCTTCCATGAATGTTTGCATGAACAGGTGATCGTGGTTCCAGGATTCTTCTTCTTGATCAACCCTCAGAACTTGAGCAGATTGGAAGATGTGATGTGGTACAACTACGTTCGTTTGAGTTATGGTCCAGAGATGCACCAATTGGAAGCTGGGATGGATGGAATTGAGAGGATCTTGAGAAGGTTCAAATGTTTGCCATACTGAACGTAAGAAATATGAATTAAAACGTTAAATGAATGAATACAAAAAAGGTACGGTCGAATTCAACGAAGGACGACTGTGATAAGTACATTGATATTTAAATTTATACGGATATGAATATACTGGTATAAGAGTTAAATTCTGTACCCACAACCTTCGTCACAAAAAGAGAAATTGCCTACCTCACATAATCAAAAAAAATTGCGCAAGCCCGGAATCGAACCGGGGGCCCAACGATGGCAACGTTGG
Organism: Kodamaea restingae; assembly: GCA_003707425.3. NCBI lineage: Eukaryota > Fungi > Ascomycota > Pichiomycetes > Serinales > Debaryomycetaceae > Kodamaea > Kodamaea restingae. Next base: position 213,445 of record PPJA03000011.1, read on the forward strand.
ATTTTACCACTAAACCACTTGCGCGTAAGAAGCTCCGCGACGGGGAATTGAACCCCGGTCTACCGCGCGACAAGCGGTAATTCTAGCCACTAAACTATCACGGATTTTTCTTATAGTCTATGTGCGTGAACATTATCATGTCCAGTCTTACGTAACATATTCTATTGATTATACACTTTACTTCGATTGCACTGGGAACAAACAAAGACTTCTCATTTTTAACTTCTCATTTTTAACTTCTCATTTTTAACTTCTCATTTTTAACTTCTCGTAAAATCCAAGGATACTTTTCCACTGTAATATTCAGTCATCGTCATTATCTTGTTAATTGTTATCTTCCCAAAATCAACAACCAATTCACTTTCTACCAATCATTTTCCAATTTCATCAAAAAAGTCAAACAATACTCTTGCTTTCTTAAAATAATAACAAAGACGCAAAGGTGAATCCAATAGCAACTCATTCTGCGAGCTTAACACATTCAATATTCCGGATACGCATCGGAATTGTCTCGAAACTTCCGTCCTAATACTTGCATCCATCCCTCTTTCTCAAGCTTTACATCCCTGACGATTGTCCTACTTCATCACTACCTCACATCGCAATATTATCTTTCATAACCTTGTACTTTTTACCCCACTTTCTTTACATTCCATCCCGTTCAGCAATTGAACTCATGCATGCCTCATTTTCTGCTCAGATCAGATTTTGTCTCTACGTATTTTCGATCTGATGCATGATGACAGAGGAAATCATCAATACGCTTGAAACTACCTCGATATCCTCCCTAGAACTACCCCTGCCGAGAGAATCATCCTCGCTTTCCTTCCTTACTGCGATTCTTTGGTTTTCATCGTGGTTTTTCTTCAAATTGTTTAACGGCCTCGTGCTTCGTCTACCGCAAGTAATACTCAACATCTTGCAATGGAACTTGGAGATTACGCTCACAATCCTGTCTGTACTCATGATCCTCGGGAGTGTAGTTGCAATCTGCTACTTGGTGGTGCGGTACATGTTCTTGACGCGTTATTCGAAGAATACTACCTCAGACCACATTGTCGCTCCAGTTAATAACTTGATGGAACACCTCAATTCCAAGAACATCAAGAAGAAAAAGGCTGTTAATTACTTGGATGAGTTCCTCAGAGCTATTAAGATCTTTGGGTATTTGGAACGTCCTGTGTTCAACGAATTGACCAAGTCTATGACCACCCAGAAATTGTCTCCGGATGAGATTCTTTACTTGGATGAGAAGTTGGGCTTCTCCATAGTTGTTGAAGGTGTTATGCAGGTTTATACCAAAATCAGCGCCAACCAGGACACGCCCAGTAGTGACTTGAATTTTGAGAAGGATGACGTGCTATTTTTGGGCAGCCAGAGATACCAGCTTTTGAATGAAGTGAAGAGCGGATCGCCATTATCGAGCTTGATAAGCACATTGGACTTGTTTGAGAAAGAAAAGCCTACGTTTAAGACAACTTTTGGAGATCTACTTGCACTGAACTCGTCTTCGACATCATCTATCCCAGAACAGAACAAGAATAGTGAAGACACTTACCCCGCAATTGTTACCAGAGCCAAACCTAATGAGGGCTCTGGTGCCACAATTGCTATCATCCCTCGGGTAGCTTTCCAAAGGGTACACAGTAGATACCCCAAGGCGACTTCGCATATAGTTACAATGGTGCTCATGCGCTTGTACAAGGTGACCATGAACACCACCCACGACTATTTGGGGCTTACAAAGCAGATCATAGAAAGTGAGATCCGCTTAAATGAGGAGAGCAAAAGTAATTTACTTCCAAGCTATCTTTACAATAGTATAAAGAAGCTGCCATATAGTTCTTCAACGTCTTTGAAGAGCATGAGGAAAGGCAACTCTAATAACGATGATTCTCTCAAGAATACAAAAAACGAGGCCCACACCATGGATCGCACGTCGTCGCGTTATGTGCTTCTTGATTCGCGTAGTAAATCGTCACATCCAGGTGACTTACTCTCGTCTGTTCCTATTTCCAGAAGGGCAGATTATTCCAAGGCACCAGGCGACGAGGGTAATACACATAAGAAACACGAAAGAGCAGAGTTCTCGAGCGAGTTTGAAGAAACAGAGGAGTCATCATTGAGGACAGCCGTCGTGGAGAACATTTTCAAAATGTTGGGCATCACTGAAGCCGCAGCAAGAGGTGCAAACCAAAGGGAGTCCATGTCTTCAGATACTTCAAGCTTAGGGTTGTCCCGTTTGGTAAATGAAGAACACAGCATCAAGTTCTTCAACACAGTAAACCAGAATCAGTCCGAGTTTGTGAAGGGACATTTAAACACCACGGCCCACCCACCTCCTCCAGTCATGCTGCCTCGTAGAAGTAGTGCCCAGGATGTGGATTTTGCCTCGGTCAAGAAAGATTTCCTGAATGCCCTTCTGATCAAGTATGTTGCTCCAGAGACTGTTTTGGCAGACGAGGGGTCCTTCGACAGTGGATTATACTACGTGATTGAGGGGACCCTAGATGTTCTGGATTCAACGAGCAAGCTATACAGTGTTGGGCAGGGTGGAATTGCTGGCTACTTGACGTCTGTCTTAGGTTTTAGGTCCCTAGTGAACGTCCGTGTCTCCAAGAACAGCGATGCAATAGTCGCCCACTTGAGTAAGGAATCCATTTCGCGTTTGATGGATAAGTACTATTTTTTGCTTTTGCCAGTTGCTACCAAGCTCAAGAGTCTTCTTCTGCAGAATCTCCTTATTATAGACTTTGCTCTTGAATGGGTCCATATTCCCGCAGGTGGAGTTCTTTGTGCCCAGGGCGACTTAGCCAACGGTTTTCACAAAGTTTTAAGTGGACGCTTCCGCGTAGTTCGAAACAAGAGTCTCATTGAAAAAGAGTACCCCCTGAGCTGGATTGACGACGGGCATGAAGAGGAAAATACACAGAAGAAGGATGATATCGAAATCCTTGGTGAGTATGGCCATGGTGAGCTGATTGGTGAGGTCGAAGTGTTGACTGCTCTGAGAAGAACTAACTCGTTAATTGCTGTCCGTGACTCAGAGACTGTACGTATTCCGCGTACCTTATTTGAGATGCTTCTGTTGCAAAATCCATCCTTGATGGTCAAGATTTCTCGGATTGTTGCACAAGAAGTGACAAAGAGGAACCTGGAGTACAACACATCAGGAAACAACTCCGTCATTTCTACAGCCACTAGTCCCCATCTCTCCAATGAATACAAAACAATTGCCATTGTCCCATGTCACACGGGCTTACCAGTTGTTCGCGAATTTGCGGAGAAGTTAGAGCTGGCACTCAAGCAGATTGGCCGTAATGTTATTGCTTTGGATAGGGCGTCAACGCTTTCGCACCTAGGAAGACATGCATTCGACGAAAGACTCGCACACTTGAAGCTTTCAGGCTACTTTGCGTATTTGGAAACAGAGTATGAGACTGTGATGTACATTTGTGACACCCCAATAAAGCTGACATGGACCTCAACTTGTATATCCCAAGCTGATTGCATTCTCTTCTTAGCAGATGCGGAGGATGATGTGGTTGCTACAACAGTGGGAGACTACGAAAGGTTGTTGTTGAAATTGAAGACTACTGCACGTACTGACCTTTGTTTACTTCATCTGGACCGGTCCGTTGTTGCGGGTTCTACAAGCATTTGGTTAAAAAACAGGATGTGGGTACAAGGACATCACCATATCCAAATGGAGGTCCCGCGCCGGCCAGTTAAGACTGTGGAAAGACCAAACATTATCAGAGATTTGGCTTCAAAGTTATCTAAGAAGACAAATCCACACGTAGCAAGTGTGAAAAACACTGCTATATCTTCATTTCGTCGACTGGCGAGAAATTTCGGTGGACCCAAAAAGATAATAGAGCCTGCCAGCTTGAAAAATAGCCAGTCACACAAGAATGATTTCTTGCGTCTAGCTAGGATCTTATCTAATGAGGCAGTAGGATTGGTTCTAGGCGGAGGAGGCTCGCGTGGTATTTCCCATGTTGGAGTTGTCATGGCATTGGAAAAGCACGGAATCCCCGTCGACTTGATTGGAGGGACGTCTATCGGATCATTTGTGGGTGGGTTGTACGCTAAAGAGTACAATATCGTTTCCATCTTTGGTCGTGCAAAGAAATTCTCAAGGAGAGTTGCTTCATTATGGCGGTCTTTATTCGACTTGACCTACCCTGTGACCTCTTATATCACTGGATATGAGTTCAACAGAGGAATTTGGAAGGTATTTGGCACCAGTGAAATTGAGGACTTCTGGATAAGATTCTTTTGCAATTCCACCAATATTACTGATTCGACAATGGATATACATGAAACTGGGTACCTGTGGCGGTTTATTAGAGCTTCGATGTCGTTGGCAGGTCTTCTTCCCCCAATAGCTTATAAAGGCTGTATGCTTTTAGATGGAGGGTATTTAGACAACTTGCCCGTGATGGAAATGAAGAAGAAGGGTGCCAAATATATCATCGCAGTAGATGTGGGGTCTGCAGATGATAGAACGCCCATGGATTATGGTGACACTTTGAGTGGGTTCTGGGTTCTCTTCAATCGGTGGAACCCCTTCTCCAAGCACCCGAACCCCCCCAACATGATGGACATCCAGATGAGATTGGCCTACGTAGCTAGCGTGAATGCATTGAATAGGGCCAAGCAAACACTGGGAGTTATATATTTGAGACCGCCAATCGACAACTACGCTACTTTAGACTTTGGTAAGTTTGATGAAATTTACCATGTTGGTTTAGCTTATGCAGATGCCCTCTTCACAAAATGGGAGCAATCGGGGAAAATTCCAGCTATTGCAGGTATGGTTGATAAGACAAAGTTGCTGGACAAAAGGAAAACCTTATACAGGCGTAATTCGATATAGAGGTTACTCATAGAGAAATAGCAGAATACATAAAATGTTTAAAAAATCCTGCACTTAATTATCAGCTTTATCTCATCGCTAAGATGATTCGATTGGCACTACGCTTCAAATCAACTACTTTAGCGATCAACCCGCTCAAGGAAGGTGACTTCACGAGTTTTGGAATACTACCGTTTTTTCAACAAAGGCTCAACAAGATATTATTGCCAGAAACGGCGTGGAAAGAGGGCCTCCCGAGCTACAACATTGAACCTTTTACTGACCAGAGAAAGATATTGAGTATTCTTGGTTCTGGACACAATCTTGTGCTTAAGGGCGATATTTCAAGTGGAAAGTCGTTGGCGCTACTTTTGTATGCTTTAAATCTTTCCCTTTCTGCAACACCTGGTTATAATATGTTGAGATCCAGATCTAAGCTTGATAGTGTCATTCTAGTTCCTACAGAGGGAATAGTACAAAAGTACGAGAGTCTCACTAGTCAATTGCTAGAAGGCATTCCAGCTGAGTGTTGTCCTGATACACTTCACAAAGCAGACCCTCATGCAGACTTTAAGTTGTCAAGGTCGCCGCTCACTATTGATTTCCTTTATAATTCTTCAAAGAGGAACTCGTACTCCACGGGAAAGAACGGGGAACCTCGAATCTTAGTGTCAACATTCCAGGGTTTAAAACAATTGCATGAGAGTGGACTGAACAATGTTCAAAATCTCGCATCAGTCCGTTTCGTTGGTGTGGACAACTTTGATGTGTTCGTTAAAACTCCAATTCTCAACGATATGAAGGTGGTAGATAGAGTTGAGAAAAAAAGTAAGCTGAGGTTCTACAATAAGGTAGAACAGTTTACTCAAGATATCCAAAAGAGATCGACTGCTAATTTCGAATTGAAATTGAAGAATCGACTCTCAATAGTAGAGAAGAATTTCTCCGTTGAACACAACTTGAAGACTTTGGTAGAACATTCTAAGTTTGTGCTTGATTATAATCATGTCAGAGAAGAAGATCCATTGGAAAATAATAAGAACGGTTTGATTCCGTCGTTATTTAAGCGTTTAATGCGCGAGAAGCGCTCCTTACTTTACAAGCCCATACAATACGCATTCGTTGGTAATCAAAATGCACCGTACAAATTCTTCTTGGAACCTGAAGTCCAATATGACACATCGAGAAACCCAGATGTCAGTATTAGGTTGGCTGAATCTTGCATCAGGCTCACAAATGAACAGAGGAAATTGCGAGAGACTGAGCGTACATTAATATCAGCATCAAGTAAAAGCAGGGCAATCAAAAAGGAAGACAACATCCACGGCGAATTCCTTGCAGCGGTTCCCCAAGCAGACGATAAAAAATCCTGTAAGATAATTGGTCTTGATGTTATCTCTGGTGTTCCCAAGGCCGATTCTAAACTTTGGACATCAGTTTCAAGTAGTGGGGACCGCAAGAACAAAGAAAAGAAGTTTTTGAAGTCTAGAATCCCACCAATACCTGAAATTCAAATCCACAATTTAGCAGCAAAGATAGTGAAAGCTACCGCTGAAAGATTACAGCAAACATATCCAGCCCTGCCCTTCTTGGTGGTAATTCCAGACTATATCAAAATTGGAACTATAAAGTCGAAATTAAAGAAAGGGAATTTCAGATTTACGCAGTCGGATGATTGCGAGGAGCTAGAGCGTGAATTGTTGTCTTTTCACGGCAAGAGCTTTGATAAACATCAATTTGTTATCGTAAAGGCCCTGCAGATGTTGTCATTAAATCTCCATGGAATTTCCAACATGGCAATTTTCGGCTTGGACGCTTTACTACCAACATTTGCTTTCCCTAGTCAGCAAAAGCATTTGAAAACGTTTTGCGATAATTTTACCGGACTCATTGATCCTGTACAGGATTTATCGCACTTCTACCTACATAAGCTTAAAATGTCTCAACCAGGGCAAATGAAAAATGCAGTCTTTGTATTAAGCCAATTCGAAGAGAAAATGACGAAAGCAACCAGAGAAAGATTAAAGGCAGATGCTGATCACTTCAGTCAAATATTATTGCGCAATAAATTATGCGCCGAGCTTATGATTGATGCGAATAAAGGCGAGAGCTTGGAGTTGGACTACAAGCTGTGCCTTTAACAAAAGTTAACGAATTGATGACCCTTGTATATAGAATACACATCGTGGAAATTTGGGACCGAATTTAACGTACATAATAGGGTTACTACCCGTGATTAAAATTAACCAGCATTATATTTACCTAAAGGTATACTAATGTGTATATTAACCTAAACCCTTATATATTACCAGCATACTGGAATGGCAACTGTTGTTGCCCTCTCAGAGCTGTTTCCCTCGTTTGAAGTGTTTCATAAAATGCCTTCACCTTGGGATGTGTACTGACTCTATCCTTGCGAAAGTTGAGTACCTGCAAACCCTCACGACTTGTTGCCCTTGATAATGCCACATAAGCCTGTCCCTTTTCAAAAACGTTACGCAAGTCCACTTTGACATGACGTAAGGTCTGACCTTGCGACTTATGTATGGAAAGAGCCCAAGCTAAGATCAACGGAAACTGGACCCTAGATGCCAACACGCTATTATCTCGTTCATCCTCTATATTCCATACTTCTGGTTCAAACATCACAGTGCGCGTAGAAACACCATCCGGCATGGTGAATTTCACTATCGGATACTCTCTCTGCTTGAGGTTGTTATCCATTTCCGCAGCCAAATCCTTTTTCCGTTGCCTGTTTTTAGCTTTCACTTCAGAAACATCCTTGCTGGACAGCAGGAGCATTATATCACTGAAAATGTAATCTTGGGAGACCGAGGGCTTTGTAGCTAGTTCTGTAGACTCATCTGCTTCCTCACAAAAATCCTCGTTTTCCGATTCTTTTCTTTTCATGTAAACATCTTTGTACATAAAATCAACAACTTTACCCATTGTTCCATTAACCAAAGTATCGTCAAAGTTTTTGATGCACATAACCTGAGCACCTTTCTTCAAGAAAAGCTTCTGCGGAGCCAAGAAGTTATTGAGAATAGTTTGTCTCTGAGGTTCTTGAAGAGAACCCGAGTCCATTGCATTATAGAGCTGGGCGTCCCCAGGCAATCTGCTCAAGCGCTCGTTATTAGACCTTTCAACTTCGTAACGCGTCGCAAACAATTGCGACGGAGATAAACCTGGAGGGCAATTCACGGGTCTCTCCAATTTCGAGAATTCCGCTTTTGTAGCTGCAGAAACAGTACCTGTTCTCATTTCGTTTAACATATCCACGAATGTTTGGTCACCCTTCTGCCTGAAAACTTCGACTAAAATCAAAGTCAACTGAATGTTCTCCTTCCAAGCTTCGGATTCGAATGAAAAGAACGGATCCTTAGGAGGCGATTTCGGGTCTGTGACCTTCACAACAGGGGGCAACTGGTAAAAATCGCCACAAACGATCAACTGTATCCCCCCGAATGGTCTCTGACTTCTGCGAATTCTCTTGGCAATTTCATTTAACTTGTTCAAGAAGTGACCATCAACCATGGAGATCTCGTCAATGACTAATACTTTTGTGTTCAACCAGCGTTCTAGAGCTTTTTTGCTCCTACGCACCTTGGTCAACAACTTATCCACAGGCTCTTTACCCAAACCAACGCCCGAAAAACCATGTAAAGTAATACCGCCAATATTGCATGCCGCGAGACCAGTCGAGGCTGTTACCGCAACACAACCTGGGCGATATTTCTTCTTCAAAGACTTTATAATTGCTTTGAGGAGCACAGACTTACCTGTTCCTGCAGAACCTGTGTAGAAGAGTGACGTCCCGTTAAGGGCTTGTTGCAAAATATATTCCTGCTCGTCCAGCAACATCATTGGTTTCACGACCTTTCCCGTTGCTTCACCAATCTCTGGTGGCTTTTGTGTTGAGAGTTGTATAGTAGGATATGCAGGCGCAGTGGTGGCTCGCTTTGGTGCCGAAGTCGCCATGGCGCGAGTCTGGTTGACCAAAGGCGGAGTAAATGATTTGATCAGTTTCCCGTCCCAGATAGGGTTAGTCGATTCTACCAACGGTCGTTTTGCTGGGAGGATGGAGGTTGGTTTTTTGGGAGTTGGGGATAATAAAGAGCCTTGGAGAGGGAGCAGCATTGAATCTTTTGAAACGGTGTGTTGATTGTTTTTCGAGGACTGTGAAGTATTCCTCAAGGGTATTGCTGCTGTGTTAGAGCATGGTACTTCTTTGTTTGTCGCTTCTTTCTCTCCAATCTCCTCGTTCGGACTATTAATTTCTTTCTTAGTTAGCTCCATGCTATCCATTTGTTTGCTTTCCTTCTTAATTTGCTGTAAGTTCTTAGTTATGTTTCCTGATTGTTCGTTATTTCTCAACTCTGCTTTCGCTATTCTTTGATCCCTTCCAGCCGTTTCCTCATTTTTTACCTGTGCTCCATTAAGGTGTGCATTCAAAGCATTCATTATTAACTCATCATCATCACTGAACGGATCAAAATCCTTGTCCAGTGACACCTGCTGAGCCACGCCGTTGTTGCATTGTTCACCATTCCATTCCTGCGACAGGAAATCAAACGACAACTCCTGTAATTCTTTGATCTTTTCAGGATCTGTTTCAATCCATGGGTTAACCCTAATGAGCTGTGGGCCATTGCTTTGCTGGAAACGGGGGGGTGGAGAAGACCCAAACATGTGGACCTCTGTCTGGCTCATTTTTAGTGGAGTGGCGAGATGACGCGACGTGGATCTGGTTCGTTTGACTATTCCAACACTAAAGCTCCTTTTAGCTGCCCGTAACATTTATTAAGAGGTTGCAAAGTGTTACAAGCAGAAATCGCGTCTGGCAGTGTTGTGAAAGAATTGAGATAAGCGGTAATGAGGAAAAAACGCAAATGTAAATGAAAATTAAAAAACAGAGAGGGCGGCCATCAAAAGGTGGACAGTATCACATTCACCTTTGTATTGATACTTGAAGTAGTACTCAGTGTATAACTATAGAAATAATGAAGAAATCATGAATCTTTGTTGCCGTCACTGTGCATTTATTTGAATGGCCAAAGAAATTATTAGTCAAGGGGATTTAGGGTGTGCCACTAACAGTGAAGGGGTATCAATAAGGTAACCAATAATGGTGAGTACTGAATATATGATTAATGATAATTAAACTAAACTTCTGCTTCGAGAACTTAAAACTACTTCTTCGTCACTTCAAGAACTTATGCACCAACATCACATACTCAAATATCACATTTCCTGAGGTCCATCCATATGCTTGATTCGGTCCAGAGTAAATGAGTAGTTCTCACTAAACTCGTGAATTGTATCTTGCATATTTCTCTAGTACATTAGCTATGTACACTACTGATTAGCACCTATCGCCCACCCCAACCCCGAAACGAGCAAATTAGACAACTTATCACCTGCAGCAGCAGCATTTTGTTGGGTGGAATTGGTGATGCTTGCGAGATTAGAGTTGAGGTTGTCATGTATAGACGTCAAAAGCACATTGTTTACCTTTGCCAGGATTTTCTCACTATCCTCCACCAAGAAAAGCTCGTTCTCGGTGTTACTGAGCACTGTGAGCCGGTGATTCACATCCTCCCACATACTCAATACATCAATGCTGTCAACACCATCCATGCCCAACACCACAGAAAGAAGCTTGCGTTGCTGCACCAATTGCAGACGTCCCTTAGCTTCCAAACCCGCAATCTTCACAAAAGTCCGCCAGTGCTTCGCAGACTCCACTGGATCACTTTTGATCAAACCGAGAAACTCATCATGTGCATAGTCGAAATCCCCCAGCGACGTAGCAAACTCAATGCATATGCTCTTGACACTTACATCGTCACTATGCTCACCGCGCATCTTGGCCATTTCGCGAGCGATCGTGAGTAACCTTGTGCTCTGTACATACGCTTCGGGGTTCTGGTCGAGGATCGTTCGCACCAAGCGAGTGGGCTTAGAGTGAGCCACTTCCAATGGACGCATATGCAAGCGATACGGGCGCACGGCTTCAATCACCGTCACAAGGTGCTGAAGCTTCTGTGACTCCACAGATTTGGCGTCAAGCAAGTCCCGCGAATCACTCACTTGCTGGAGCTTCTTGTCGTGCATGCTTGTCGCAGAACCGATGATCTTCCACGCACGCTCGCGTACTAAGGTGTCGACATCAAGGTCACCGAAAACAGCACGGTCGTAGATGCCCTCGTCGAGACAACACCGGGCAAACTGGCTGCGCAAAGAAAGCTTTGTACTGGGATCCTTAACAAACTCGCTGATGTAAAATTCCACAGCGTCCGCAATCTTGAGGTAGTTGGAGCTCGACAAGCCCTCGGTGATAGCAGACACGTCCGGCAGCACCAGACCACGCTTGATACACAAGTACCGTGCAATTGTGGTCTGGTCAAAGGGGAAGAGCTTTTGGCATGCAGAAATAATTTGCGAGAGTAGTGCGGGCTTGTCGAAGAGAATGCTATAGGCTTCAAACAGCAGCGCCTGTGGCTCTGGGAGCGCAGTAAAGTCAACAGTCTCGGTCGACATGGAAGGCAGGTACCATAGCGTACGTGCGATTGTTTCATATACCTTTATCGTGTCCATTGGGGAGGTCTTTTCAAAGAACGCATCGTAGTAGCAACGAGCAATGTACTTTTGCATTATGACGTCCAACAGGAAATGGTCGCCGTTGAGGCCTGCAATGACGGTGTTCCACAAACTATAGCGCTCCGTGGCCTTTTTTTTGTTAGAAAACATCCACTTTACCAACCTTTCTGAGTCTCCTGTGTACCTAACAGATGGGATCACGGTGTGTGAGATCCATGCAGGTGATAGTGGTTTGCTCACGAACATTTCAAAACGGTCAAAGTCACTCATTAAATACTCACTGAGAACAACAGGGTGCAGCAGGTGTTTGTGGTAGTAGAGATACGGTTCGATTATGCCATGGTGCCATTCCGTGTAGGGGTCACATCCCATGAGGGGAAGGAGTTCGAGACTGTCTTTCATGTAGTCAAAATACGGGGCATCGTGGGATACCTTGAACTTCATGAAGCAGTAAAGTGCCTCATCGTAGGAGGTGCCTACTCTAAAGGTCGAGCGTTTTGCAATGTCGTCTGCAGTTCTTAACAATGCCTCACTGGGGGGGACTGTATCTGTGGGTAATTTCAGACTGATCCATGTGCAGAACTCGTCAATATCCTGGACATCACTCGGTGTTGGTGTGTCCCTCAATGTTTGCTGGAGAAAGTGTTGTGCTGTGTGGTACACCTGTTCTGTGTTGTGGGATACTGGACTGGTGTACTCAATGAGGATCAGAAGGGCATTGGATATGGAAGTGTAGTGTAGATCGGGTGCTATGACGCTTGCGAGCCTGGTGAAGATTTCGCTGACGTCTGCATGGTCGCCTGCGATTGCTGCAGCGAGGGACACGAGGACTTTGCTGTCAGACATGAGAAAAGAGTTTATTTGAGTATTTGAGATCAAAAACAGAATATACAGAAGTTGGTACGATCAAAATCGAGTCAGAAAGGCCACGCACAACACATAGATAGGTAGGGAAGAAGAGAACATAATACTTATTCAGTACACATACCACCATACTCAGAAAACGGTGAACATAGACAGCACCAAACACTGGACATCATCCAGTCAAAGTTAAGTCATATTGAAGCACTCAGATACAAATAGTACTATTCCCAGAAGATACGAAAGAGTACGCTAATCAGCACATAAGAGCCAATAACTTTACTGGACAGAAATTATATACAACCACAAGTCCAACGCAAACATGTCGATCATTGAACAGTCAACAGCTAACTACGTCAAGTACGACGACAAAAAATCAAGCGCGTACCTCAAGCTAAGACAGGAGATCTTCCAACTCTACTCGGAGGTGATACTGGGAACGAAAAACGAGGAGCACGAGGCTCGTATCAAGCAGCTCAGCTTTGACTTGGACAGAACAGTACTGCAGTATACGGCACATGTACAGGAGATGCTCCAGATCTTGGAGATTAGTAAAAAGTACCCCACAGCACCCTACGAGGCGGACCTCGAGAGGAAGCGTGTGGAATTAGAGAGCTCTGTCGACGAGCTCCATAGCAACATCACCCATATAAAACAGACGCAGAAGCCATTGTTGGATAAGATGGCGCTTTTGGTCAAGGACTACAACAACGCAGCCTACGAGAGGAACGGCCATAGAAGACGCAAGAGGCACGAGCCACAAGAAGACTTTGTTCAGGACGCGCTCACGTACACACCCGAGCAAATTGCAGAGCTTCTCGGCGACGTTGGGTTTGATGTCGATGTGAGTACAATTTTGGGCCTGCGTTTCTTCGAGAAGCGTGGTGACAAGTATGTGTACAAGTTGGGTAGGCATCAGGTGGGGCGTAGCATTGAGGAGTATGATCAGTTGATTGCCGAAGCCGGCGCGGCCATAGAGAAGGAACTTGCGGAGAGGGAGCAGACTAAGCAGAAGTGGTGGGAGAATGTGCAGCGCTTGGAGAGGGTGAGGGGTGTATTGGAGGGCTAGTAGGGGAATAATGAGTAGATGTTTACTTGATAAAGGAGTCTCCAAGGGAAAGGTTGCCATTTCAATTGAAATGTCTGAATTTGGTGTGCTGATGAACCAGTGTTGATCATTTTGAAAGAGAAGAGATGAGTGAGAACCAGAAGTCCGAGAATAAAGAGAAACGGGAATTGGGTCAGTCAAAAGTCAATTTGATGAGCGTAGGCACTCTAAGACCTTGTCGTGACCTGCGGAGTAATTCATTGCTTGTAGAGTAAAAAATGCAACGGAATAAAGGTAGCATCCGATATGGACATTAATTATTGTACAAGCTCTAATACTAGGATAATGCCCTCTATGAAAAGTATGCATATCGAGACGGCACTCACGAAAGGCCCATTATCAACTCTACGCTGTACTCTCTGCCATCCTGCAAAATCTATTAAATTGCTCCTAATCTCCTTTCAGGAAGGTCCCTTCACACCCCCTGATACCTCTGTACACCGGCTCCCCATCTACATTCCTCAAGTACTTATATACAGTCGTACACAGTGCGTCGAATCTCCATCCAGTGAACCTTCGAACGGCCACAAACAGGAAAATGCTGAGCATGATGAGAAGTTTCAGTTTGCACCATATCCCCAGTCACTTTGGCGGTGCGACCGGTGATTAACACGAGTTGTAGAGATTCTGCAAGAACAAGTGCGTTGGGTGAATAAGTCAAAACCCCCTCCACGCTTGCAGAAACCCATTAAAGTCTCAGACAGGACCGCCTATTCCAAACAACCACACCCTAATATCATAGTTAGCATCTCAAGAGTAAATACTCAAGATCAGGTCAAAACCTAGTTTATACTCAATTCCAGGTAAATAGCTCACTGGACCAACATCGTTCCCGAAATCAACATCTAGTAATAAGGGTCATTATCTTAGTCCATAATCAACATCTTGAAAGAACGTCGCTCACAACTCGCAGCGCTTGCTGCGCTCGCGCAGCTCGCTTAGGCATCTATTGGACTTATCAAGATCACGGAGTCCCCTCTCAAGAAAACCATCTCGGTCTTCTTCACCTCGGGCTCGTCGCTCTCGCCATAAACATACTCCTCAGCGTCGCTCAACACCATGTTGCAGTGCGAGTCGTAACCCTGAAGCTTGCCCTTCATCTCGCGCGCACCGCGCAATTTCACCAACACATACTCGTCCAATTGAAAACGGATGAGATCGAGCGGCTCCTGCTGTATCTGCTGCTCTGCGGTGGACATGTTGTTTGAAAAAAGTTTGGCCGAAAAATTTTCGAATCATCAAACTATGTTGAGGCAGGCCGCGCACACCTCCGTGACGCTCACCAGAAACATACTGGCGAGCTCGACGGTATACTCGCGCGCAAAACCGTTGGCGTTTGGCGGTCCTTCTACGATTAAATTGCGCCCTCCCATCGTTCCTACACACAAGAACTTTGAGGTGTCCCCCGACCACCCACTTTGGGCCTTCTTTGCAGACGGAAGTGAGTCGCTGAGTGCCTTGCGCGCACCAGAGGAGATTGACTCGCTGTCGAGAGCGTGGACTTTTGCGGAATTGCGCCGCAAATCGTTCGAAGACTTGCATCGCTTGTGGTACTTGTGCTTGAAGGAGCGCAACATCTTGGCCAGAGAGGTGAGATTAGGAGAGAGTATCCGCTACAAAAAGACCAGTCAGCACCTTGATCTCGATCAGAAGTTGGTGGCCACACAGAAAACCATCCGCAGAGTTTTGCAGGAGAGACAGGTTGCTTACGAGCGCGCACAGCTTTTGCAGTCTGAGCAGGCAGAGTACTTGGAGTCGTTCAAGGAGCGCTACTTGAGTGCCAGTGAGGCCGAGATGCTGGATTACAACGCCAAGTTGGTGCGTTTGCAGTATGCGTTCTTCGGAATCCAGCCACAGTTGCTGGACTACACCGAGAGCGACATTAACGAGAAGTTTGCCGTGGGTTTATCGTACGTGGCACGCTTGAAGGCCGAGAAATATGCTCCTTCGCTTGGTGAGTTGAACGGTGCGATGGAGGAGTTGCCATTCTTGTTGAAGAGCGTGGAAGACGCAGAGAAGGACGTGCGCGAGTTGAGGGAGTTGGGCCAGAGTGTGAAGTTGGACAAGAGGGATGTGTTGGAGTTTTTGCGCAATGCCATCGAGGGGTTTAAGGAGGAGTGATGTATATAGAAATCGAACCAAGTTAAGTTAGTGTACGTAGGGAATGTGGGATGGGCTGAACATGAAGGGGTGATATAGGGTCGGTATTGAAGGTGTATTTGAAGAAGGGTTAGCTGGGGATGGTTAAGAAGTTAGTGTCTACAGCAAGCTATTTTAGAGTGAGTAGTCTACAGAGACAGTAATCTACAGAGTAAGATAATTACAGAGTAAGATAATTACAGAGTGAGTAATCTACAGCCTAAGTTATCTACAGAAGTTATCCATATAAATTTAGTCAGTGTATAAGTCCAATGTAAGCCTACCATATAGTTTGCTGTGCTTGTACATTTCTCGTCCAAACGCTTACCCTTCTCTCGACTCAATATCTCAGGCGACAACCTGAAATACAACCCTCGTCTACTTGACGTGCGGTCAAAAATCAACTCAACCGAAGATCATATACAACGTCATATTGCTTAATCTGTTCTATACCCAAACGACATTCTTACCGCACTCTTATCTTACAGTAGTACTTTGCAAACACCGAAGATACAGCCCTGCTAGTAAAACTACGGCTTGAGAAGACTTAAGAAGGCAAATCGCAGAACTCGCAGCTACAACCTATCGTAAACGAAATTCGCTTCACTGGTGTCAATACTCACTTTGTTCGTTGCGTTCCATTTCCATTTCATTTTCTCTTTTCTCTTTTCTATTGGACAAACACAATGGGTGGAAGAATACACGGCTTCTTGGGCGGCGTCTTGTTTACGTCTGCATTGACATACTACACCGGCGAGTACTTCCAGAAGACCCTGAAGTTTGCCTCGCTGCAATTACGCAGTGCGAACGATGCCATCCAAAACCGTATCCTCACCAACAACGACCAGATCATGGCTTCCATACCCAAGTCGTCGCACGTGCACGCCGTGGAGCGTATCAGTATTGCAGAAACCTCCAAGGATATCTGGAATGACGAGATTGTCAAAATGGTCAACTGGGTTTACAGCATCAACTGGTACCAGTGGGGAATTACTGCAGACAAGAAGTTGTTAGGTTTAGCGGACAAGGTTGCTCACTCAGTGACCGAGAAGTAAAGGAGAGATGGTAGTTGGAGGTAGGAAGTCTACCGATACGGAGAGAACACCGTACCGATGAAGATGTTGGTACAATTTCATGGATATTCTGGGTATTCTATATTCTGGGTATTCTATGGTTAGTTCTATTGAGTAGTAAAATAGTGGAACAATGGTTTCAATGGAATGGACAGTCAAGAATGTAGGCGTAAGTGCACTGAACTACGTTGATAACAGATTTTCAACATCGCAACATCTCTCGAAAATCACCTTTACTCAGGCATGTTGTACGATATCAAGCAACTGGTAAATTACCCGTCTCGTCATCAACCAGTAACTGAGCTCGTCATAATTACATGTCCTCTGGGTCCTGTCGGCTTAAATTTATCGGAGTAATCATTGCTTTGGTCACTTTTACTTGTTCTATTCCTGTATAAGTTTCTCGCACAACCATGTCATCACACTCAACTTTGTTTTCCCAACCTCTCATAATAAACGCGAACTGCTTTCTATGAATCGAGTTAAATACCGACTTATACCCTCTCATTCACACATCATTACCATCTCGCTTCAAGCTAGTCGGCCTTTTTACTGCGAACATCCTCCTCCACCACCTCTGCATCAGACTCATCCGCACCCTTCTCCTGGGTCTTCTTGAACCACTTTTTGATATCATTGTTCACAAAGAGGTTTACAATAGGCATTAATATCAGCAAAATGAAGGCAAAGATAACCTGGAAGAAACCCCACTCACGTGGGTGTACACCAAGTGCCGCCCCACTCAAAAACCACCCAATGGTATCCGTGGTGATGGAGTCATACCCACGACCCAAGCTGCCCAAAATGATATCCGCACACACACCAGCATCAATGGGCTTGCTCAGTCCCTCGATGGTGCGCGTGATCTCGGGCTTGAACCGCTCTTCTTCTTGGAACCCTTCGCTGTCAAAGTTTCCTGGGTACACGCAGCTCACGCGGAAGTTGAACGGCCCCAATTCCTGGCGCAAGATGTGTGAAAAAGACTGGAGTGCGGCCTTCATTGGCGCATACTGCGCATATCCAATAAAGGGAAAGTATGCAACAACAGAGGAGAACAACACCACGTGTCTTTGCTTGTGCTGATTGTAGTTGAGGTCAGGGTATTTTTCGAGAATCTGCTTGAAACCCGCATGCACCACGTTTACTGCAGTCTTGTAGTTCAAATCAATGCCATCAGCAAAGTCTTTCGCTTCCAAGTCCTTGAATAACTTTGCAGTAGCACTTCCCGCACAGTTGAAGATGAAGTCTGGGTCCAAGCCATGTTCAATCATGATTTCAGCCCACAAATGTGCACAGGAGTCATAGGATGCGGCATCACATGCAATGGTGAGAAGTTTTGCATCTCCAGTTGTAGTGGTTTTGGTATCCTCTTTGATTCTTTTTGCCGTAGCGTCTAGCTTGCTTTTGGTACGAGCCACCAAAATGACTGAGCAGCCTTGTGCATATAACTTCTGCGATATTTCAGCACCGACGCCTTGCGAGGCACCAACAACGAGGGCAAGTTTGCCTGCTGTAGCGAGTTTTTTAGAGAACCGCATGGATGATAGACGCGAAATTGTTTTAGTCAAAATGCAGGATGGTGCAGGTCGAGGAACAAACGAGGAAAACTAGTACAGATACAATTTTGAAGTAGCCATATCGAGAGAAGACTTGGAGTTGCAGATTCTAGAATTTGGCGATTAATACTAAGTACGTCTCTTGGAAATCCGCGGAACGTGGGCAGTTGTATGTTTTATTGGGCTCGCTGGGCAGCCTTAGTAAAGATAAAGTGCGACATGAAGAACAGTCCTATTTTAGATTATCCGTGAACACAGGTGGTTGTCAATGGTGATAAAGTCATCGCTCCTTGATAAGTACAGATATAGATAAAATTTGACGATGTGAGTGTCCACACACATTGTTCACCAAAGTATTCACACCGATAAAGTCTGGAATTGAAACTTCTTCAATTGCTAAGTTATAAGTCAGATCTACTAAGCTCGATCACCTTTCACCCTTACTCACTACTGAGATTCTATTCCTCTTCTTTGTCGAGTCCGTCAGCTGGTCACATTTCAGTTATCACCTCTATTAGCCTATATACATCACGCCAAGAACGGCGACTTTGGCAACTCCACCTTCTCTTTAGCCTCTCTAGGCACAGTCTTGAACTTCTTCGAAGCAAGGAACTCGTCCTTGCGCGCGCCCCCGTGGAAGGCCATGTTGGGCTTGTTGGCCAACTTCTCATTTGCGTCGACCTCGTTGTTGAAAAACTCCGTCTTGCAAGTCTCCACAGCTGCCTTGAAAGTCTCGTCACCATTCTTGCGGAGCTGCGTCAACTTCTTCACATTCTTTGCGGTGATAGCATCGAGAGGCAATCCCTGCAACTCCAATCTGGCCACAATCTTTGCGGTGTACCAGAACTTGATTTCGTACTCGGAGTCCACCAACTCCAACACAGACATAGGCGCATTATCCTCACCCAAACGAGGCTCCAACTTGATTATGCGGGTAAACCCGGTTTGTCTGTCGCCGAAACGCAGGGCCAAGTCCTTGAGGATCTTGGACCCAATCTCCTTGCGGTCTGGAGGCTGTAAGAAGTCCAAGGCTTTCACATTTGCAAGCTTGTACTTGATGCTCTTGTCGGCAAGCTCACGCTGCTCTTTGAGTGCATGCGACAAGAACTTCTCAATCTTGACCTGCGCACGCTTGGCTTTGGTTCTGGTTGTGACTATGTGCTCATGGCGGATCAAACTCGCACAGAGATTCTTGTCCATCAGCTTGATGTGGCGTGCCACATTGTTCTGGATCTTGTGCAACGAAGGCATGATGATAAAACTTCTGAAAAAAAATGTGAAGAAAAGGTGTGGAGGGTATATTGCATTATACACTCCTGTGTTTAGCTTTTTGTTTCAGAGGGTGATGCGGTGGCTCAATGGTAGAGTTTTGGATTCCAAATCCAACGGTTGCAGGTTCGATTCCTGTCCGTGTCAATCTTCTCTTTTTTAGCACCTGACTGAAAATATACACTCAAGTTGAATTTACTGGGTAACTTAATTAAAAGAAGGTGAGAAAGACGACTTAGAGAGACTAGCACGCAGAAATAGTCTTCGCACAGCCTCACATGCACTCTTACATACTGTAATTTAGCTGGTTCTGGTTGCGTGTATGTATATTGTGTATGTATAATGAGCTCTGCGCTTCAGAATAAAAGCTTTATAACCCATTGAATACCCGGACCATGTACCTCTGCTCACGCTCGGAATACGTAAACCGTCAAACACATCATCTCTCATCTTATACTCGAATGTATCACACTTCTCATGCCCTAACCCTCTATCTACAATGTCACAATCACTCATCTCTTAATCTCTCTTACTTTCTTATCCTAACCCTAAAAGTTGATTGGCTTGTCGAAAGTCGACAAGGCAGCCTCCTTGAAAGCCTCCGACAAAGTTGGGTGGGCGTGACAAGTTCTAGCAATGTCCTCGGTGGAAGCACCGTACTCCAAAGCCAAACCAGCCTCGGCAATCATCTCACCGGCATTGGCACCAATGATGTGCACACCCAAGATTCTCTGGGTCTCAGCATCGGCAATGAACTTGACAAATCCATCAGTGTCCAAGTTGGTCTTAGCACGGGAGTTGGCAATGAATGGGAACTTACCGACCTTGTACTTGATGCCCTGTTCCTTCAACTGCTCCTCGTTCAATCCAACCCAAGCAACCTCAGGGTGGGTGTACATGACCGATGGGATATTGGCGTAGTTGACGTGACCGTGACCGTTCTTGATGTACTCGGCAGCGGCGATACCCTCCTCCTCAGCCTTGTGTGCCAACATAGGACCGAAAGTAACGTCACCAATGACACGGATGTGCTCGTGCTTGGTTCTGAACTGGTCGTCGATCACCAAACGGCCGCGGTTGTCCATTTCCAAGCCAGCGTTCTCAAAGTTGAGGCCCTTGGTGTATGGTCTTCTACCGATGGCAACCAACAAAACGTCGGCCTCCATGTCCTCCTTCTTACCGCTCTTGACGTCCTCAACCTCGATCTTAACAACCTCGCCATCACGGACACCCTTGGTGACCTTCGTTCCGAGCTTGAACTTAAGACCCTGCTTGGCGAGCAACTTCTGCGAGTTCTTAGCAACCTCAGCATCCATACCAGCACCAATAGCGTTCTGGAACTCGATAACAGTGACTTCGGATCCCAATCTGGAGTACACGGAAGCCATTTCCAAACCGATGATACCACCACCAATGATGGACAATCTCTTAGGGATCTCCTTGAGGTCAAGGATACCGGTGGAGGTGACGATTCTCTCCTCGTCGACCTCAATGCCCGGGAACGGAGTAGGTTCGGAGCCAGTGGCAACAATGATGTGGTCGGCCTCGACCTCGTGGGCCTCACTGCCATCGATTGGCTTGACCTGGAGGGTCTTCTCGTTGACGAAAGATCCCTCACCCTTGAGGTACTCGACCTTGTTCTTCTTGAACAACATCTCGATACCGCCGGTCAATCCCTTGACGGCCTTGTCCTTTGCGGCAATCAACTTTCCGAAGTCCACAGAAACTTCGGACGTGTTGATGATACCTCTACCAGCAGTGTCGTGCTTGATCTGGTGGTAAAGGTGGGTGTTGTTAAGGAGAGATTTCGATGGAATACATCCGACGTTCAAACAAGTACCTCCGAGAGAGCCTCTCTTCTCGATGCACGCAGTGTTGAAGCCGAGCTGGGCAGCCTTGATGGCGGCAACGTATCCACCTGGACCACCACCCACGACAACAACGTCGTACTTCTTGGAAGCAAATCTGGTGAATTGAACGGCCGATGTAGCCGGACGCTTGAATGAGGTTCTCAACATGCTTGTTGTTAGTTAAAATTTTCGTTGAGCTGCCACAAAAGATTTATATGGTCGATTATGTAAGAGAGAATATGATGCTAGAATAAGATATGACCAATGACCGCAATGCAAGCGGAGTCACTCGGCATTGAACCACCTTCGAACGTGTTCTATGTAGTCATGTGTGCGGCATTTACATGGGATTGTTTCTAATCATCTGCCTATTTAGGGTGTTCCGATTGTGTCCCGGGGCCTACTTGTTCCGGGCTAGCTGACCAATGAGAACGCTCATGAAGCAATTTGGTCAACAACGAGAAAGGGTCGTCCTAATTAGAGCTTGAGCATGCTCAACTCCATGGCTCTATTCTGGTCAGACATAAAGGCACCTTTTCTCGTAAGAATCCCATTCCTTCTTGTCTATTCCTCCACCGGTAGTACCCCTCTCACCGCATTTTCCGGGATCTCCACTTTTCTATCTTTTTTTTGCTACTCTTCAAATCACCAACATGTTGACCAGAACCCTTAGAACGTCATTGAAGCACGTCCCAGCTTGTGCTGGCGTGTTTAGAAACGCCCCAATGGCTAGAATAAACCACACTAACGTGTTTTCGAGTTTGTCGTCCGTGCGTTTTGCTTCCCACACCGTCAAGGTCCCAGACATGGCCGAGTCCATCACTGAAGGTACCTTGGCTGCCATCTTGAAGGAGGCTGGTGAGTATGTCGAGGTAGACGAGACCATCGCCACCATCGAGACCGACAAGATCGATGTTGAGGTCAACGCCCCAGTTGCCGGTACCATCACTGAGTACTTGGTTGCAGTTGAGGACACGGTGGAAGTGGGCCAGGACTTGGCCAAGATCGAGGAGGGTGCTGCTCCAGAGGGAAAGAAGAAGGAGGAGGCTCCAAAGGAGGCTCCAAAGGAGCAAAAGAAGGAGGAAAAGAAGGAGGAGCCAAAGAAGGAAGTTAAGGAGGCAAAGAAAGAGCCAAAGAAGGAGGCAAAGGA
The DNA here is from genome assembly GCA_003707425.3 of Kodamaea restingae. NCBI lineage: Eukaryota > Fungi > Ascomycota > Pichiomycetes > Serinales > Debaryomycetaceae > Kodamaea > Kodamaea restingae. The sequence goes on from PPJA03000011.1 coordinate 235,915, forward strand.
ATCCAAGAAGGACACCAAGGAGTCCTCTCCTTCATTCACAAACTTCTCCCGTAACGAGGAGCGTGTCAAGATGAACAGAATGAGATTGAGAATCGCTGAGAGACTTAAGGAGTCCCAGAACACCGCTGCATCTCTCACAACCTTCAACGAAGTCGACATGACCAACTTGATGGAGATGAGAAAGTTGTACAAGGACGAATTCTTGGACAAGACCGGAATCAAGTTGGGTTTCATGGGTGCTTTCGCCAAGGCTTCTTGCCTTGCTGCCAAGGAGATCCCAGCCGTCAATGCTTCCATCGAGAACAACGACACCTTGGTGTTTAGAGACTACACTGACATCTCCATTGCCGTTGCCACTCCAAAGGGTTTGGTTACTCCAGTCGTCAGAAACGCCGAGTCGTTATCTATCTTGGGTGTTGAGCAAGAGATCGCCAACTTGGGTAAGAAGGCCAGAGACGGTAAGTTGACCTTGGAAGACATGACCGGTGGTACTTTCACCATCTCTAACGGTGGTGTCTTTGGTTCTCTCTACGGTACCCCAATTATCAACATGCCACAGACCGCCGTTCTCGGTTTGCACGGTGTGAAGCAGAGACCTGTCACCGTTAACGGTCAGGTTGTGAGCAGACCAATGATGTACTTGGCATTGACCTACGACCACAGAGTTTTGGACGGACGTGAGGCTGTGACCTTCTTGAAGACCATCAAGGAGTTGATTGAGGACCCAAGAAAGATGTTGTTGTTGGAGTAGAGAATATAAGATAAGATTATTGAGAAATGTGTAGTGCTTTCTGAGTTCCTGACGGTGAACCGACGGAGCAGAATTGGTGATTTTAGTCAAGTACTAAGTATTTCCGAGTCAACAAGACACGAGGAATAGGAATGAAATGATTACTGTGAGAACTTAAAAATTGTACACTATACAAGGTGCCAATGGCCCAAGAGTGCATATAAGACGCAGTCCCGCCTAGAAGCCCTATACAGATAGCGGTGTGGGGTCGACCTACACATTGGGCTCTGGCGCCGCTCATCTGAGGGGAAGTACTAATCGGTGCTCGACATATGGGACCTACCTCATTCCTCATACTCTTTCCCCACACGCTATTTACTATATATTCTGGCTGAAATACCCCTTCGAATAAACAAGTTAGTTATAAGATCGTCCCTGAATGAACAGTGAATCACCTAACACAGTGTATATTATTGAGATGAATGGGATATTACATCCAGGGCAGTATTGAACAATTGAAATGATTCATAAAACAGCCATTAACAAGTATTGGCGAGATGAGTATAATAGACTGATAAACCCTACTGCTCTTCTTTATCTTTCCAATTTCAGCGAACCCTTCACAATGATCAAATTCACGTAATACCCTACAATGGAATTTTGAACAAATCAATTGCATATATCCCTGACATCCATGGAATACAATCGTTTCACCCTGATGTGTCCCTTTTCCGGAAAAGGTATCACTAGCACAACAGATGACCAGAATCTATATTGTCTGGACAATGGGAATACGCTCAGAAGCTAGACACTGACTGCACATGGACTGATCTGAACAAACAATTAAGCAAGAAATTTAGCAAAGTCAGACATTGTGCCAGACTATCCCAAAACTGTTTGCAGACCTGTTTCGGGGCCCACAAAGCAAAGTGAAATTCATTTGCATCGATTTTTTTATCAAACACTGCCTCAGAAGCAGTAATATAAATTATCGAACGCTACCATATACCAGAAGTGTAGACACCTCTGTAGTGGTTTTTGGCCATGTGTTTGGTGAAACTCTATACATCTTAAAAATTTCAGTTTAAAAAGGAAGAAGACTGGACCTCATGATTCTCACTAACCACCCAATTATACTTACCCCAACCGTAGATCACAACAGTAGACTACCGCTAATCGGTCAATACATTGCACTAAACCAATCAAACTTTTATACGCTCTAAATAACAGCAATTGCTAAGGTTGCATTGCAGCAGAGTACATTACCGATACTTATAGTTGTCTCACTTTGTGGTATTCAAGCTTGTATTTGGATATATCCTTGCATTGTTTGAACTATGATCCAGAGATATATCTCTATTTCCAAACTTAGCTCAGCAACCAGTCTTTTCTGCACAACTACGGCTTTGTACATGTTAACATCACGGTATCAGCTATCACACGGTTGTCAGCTGTCACGGGTGCAAAAAAACCCGATACACTTTTTCCCATGTTTATGTTTATCATTTGCCCAAAAAGGAAATTTGATGGAATGGCTCTTTAACCACTTGCTGCAACTAGAACAAATCAAAATAAAACACTGATGTGGATATGATGGGAAATCGAGAAATCTATTTGACCTTTATAAAGCAAATCTTTTCTTTGTAACCAAAATAGAGGAATTGCTCAAAAGTCTGCCCTCGAGCATCAAGTCAAAAACTACAGTTAGCCGTCAACAATTTGCACAGACTGCAGACCAAGTCTATCACTACAAGCGCATACACCAGTTTGTTCAGAAGATAAATCAGTCTACATCATAACAGGCCAGCCAAGTCTTTACTTAAAATGGACTCTTTCACTAACTGGGATGATTCCCTTGGAGGAATAGACATAGTGACTTCGCTGCCAAACAAAATACCGCTTCCACATGAGAACTTCGACCAATACTTTGCTGAAGACTACCAGGAGATGGACAATTTGTTCAACGAGACCTTAACAGGTTTGCAGGACTTGGATGTCCCTTCAGGATTTATGGAGTCGAATCTGCACAAGAAGCACAGTCGTAAAATCAGTGGCACTGCTATCTTTGGATTTGCAGACCACAGCAGGGACTTGTCCCTCAACTTCACAAAGTCAATTTCTCCTGGGGAGATCTTGGCTTTGGAGCCCGCGAACGATGGATATCAAAACAAGATTTTGATCCACGAGGAAGACGAGGATAAAGAGAATGAAAAGATTGCCCTCGCGCAGCTGTCCCCCATCAAAAAACCTGGCGATTATGCTATTTCCAGTGATACCCCCAAATCATACAAATTCCCACCATCTCCGCTGCCTCTGCGCTACACCAGCCAGAGCAACCCGGGGTCCGTTTTGCACAATACTTACCAGAATAATTACTCTGTAAAGTATTTGCAGGATTTGGGCACCAAAGATCCTATCGATTACGTTGACGACATCGAGCCCTTATTGGACAAGGCGGACACCCATAGTTCTCTCCAACAGCAAAATCGACCAAATACCCTTGCAAACCCACCACCTATTTCGCTGCCTTTCAGAACTCAAAACTTCCACTCTGTTTCACAATCGTCCCCCATAAACCATACCTACGATACTTTCAAGTATGTCCCTATCCCAGTCCAGCAACCGATTTACAAGAAGGAAAAGTTGCAAATGCTGCCACAGCGTAATGGAGGAGGCTTGCAAAAGACAGCCTTCCTCCCGCCACCGTCTCCGCCCATGCTTTCCAACGGTTCTCCGGAATGGCAGTCTTCGCCAGAACCACAGTCGCCTTCGAACAGGTTCCTGCTGCCCATGCATCCAACCATGAGGGGCAATGCTAACTTCTACCAACCACAATTTTTCCTGGAGGACAACTTCTTCAACGACCCGTCACTGTCGCCGTTGTATTCACTGCCTGTAGCAGCAAAACCACCGAGTCTGCTGCCCATAAAGTACAGCAGTCCATTGAGGCAGGCCCCAGGAAACGATGACACAGTCGAAATGAACAACCTGACCATTGCACAGTTGACACCATTGAAGAACACGCTCCCAAACACTCCAAGCCGCAACCAAGTGCAGCTTGAATGGTCTCCTATCATCCTGCCTAGTGCAAAAGCCCTGCAGGATGTCAAAAAGCACATCAAGGAAACGCTGGCACGGAGGAGGATCAAGAAAACATCGCTCCTTCCACCAGGTGAGCTTGATCAGTACTGGATGGGGCCCGATGAGGAAAAGATATACACCTGCACATATAAAAACTGTGGTAAGAAGTTCACTAGGCGATACAATGTTCGTTCGCATATTCAGACACATCTCAGTGACAGGCCTTTTGGGTGTCCCGATTGTCCCAAGCGGTTTGTGCGGCAGCACGACTTGAATAGGCATGTGAAGGGCCATTTGGAGACGACCCACTGTAAATGTGTATGTGGAAAGGAGTTTACTCGTCTTGATGCATTGAAGAAGCACCAGTTGCGGAACATTTGCAGGGGAGGGGTCATGCAGGTTCAGGCCAATGGAGTTCAAAAGCCGAAGAAACCCAAGAGCCCTGAGTTGGGCGCATATGCATCGAACAGGATTAACGATCAGCTTGCGCTGTTGGCCAACATGTGAGGCCTGTTTATTATTGGATAGGATATAATTGAAGAAATAAAGGATGAAAAAGGATAAGGATAGCAAAAGGAAGATAACAAAAAGCAAAGACACCGTGAAAAAAGAAGGTCCGGCAGCATTAAAGGATAACATAGTACAACTGGATTGACAAAATAACAGAATACGAAAATCAGAAAATGAAGTTAAACCACGTAGGTTGACGATCGGTGAAATCAAGTAGCTTAGCAACTGGAAAGTTGAATAAATAAGAAGTGTCTGCTATTCATTATGAGTTGAGGAACTGGGATATATTGCGATAAAATAAGTGAATCAGAACTGAATTTTGAAATTATACAACTGTCTAATTACAAATGGCAGTTATGTTTATTAATGACTTCTTTAAACCGAAAACGTATTCTTTGGATGTAGGATTATTAAACGGCGGCTGGGGTAGCAGATGGAACAATTCCGGAAGGAACCACATCAGATGGAACAATTCCGGAAGGAACCAAACCAGATGGAACAATTCCGGAAGGAACCAAACCAGATGGAACAATTCCGGAAGGAACCAAACCAGTTGGAACAATACCAGAAGGAACCAAACCAGTTGGAACAATACCAGAAGGAACCAAACCAGACGGAATAGCGGAACCAACATTACCCAAAACACTTCCTAGGAGACTGCTAAGAACACCCAATAATGAGCTAAGAAGACCCTCAGGCGCCAGAGTGAGCTCACCTGTCAAGTCATTGACAGCATTGGTACCTGGAAGGTTTGGAATGACACCAGCAGAGGTGTAAGTAATCAAAGCGACCAAAGGGAGAAGAGCAGAAGGATGCATTTTGTTTGTAGTTGTTTGTAGTTGTTTCTGTTGGAGATAGATGTCTCCATAGTGATATTTTGCAGCCTTTTATATTAATTCAGATTGGAGCAAAATCAAGAAGCATGTCTTAGGTATTATAAGACCCCATGTCTTCTATCAAGTTGCTTGCTAATTTCGACCTTTACCCACTCATTGTCGAATCATTGTTGTTGCATCTATTTTGTGTACTCCAACTTGCCGCAGAGCATGGTTGATATTCCCTTCAATCTCTTTCGAAAATCCAAAGCCAGCCGCACTTTTTGCAGCAATGGAAATAATTCGCAGTAAAATCAACAATGCGATCCCATCCTATTGTCAACTTCAAATCGGGAAGTTATCATGAATCCATTGAAGAAGTTGATAATATCTGTTCCATAAAAAGAATCATCCAGCTCCATGAAATGCGATTGTGTTGGCAGGACTGAGAGCGCAGGATCGCGACCAGCAAGTTCGGCACATGCATTAGTTTGGGGTTTTAGTGCACCCCAATCCTCATTAATTCAAATAATGTTCCAATCAAGGCCATATTTCAAAAATCATAGCCTCGTCAACTTCGAAACCCAACTTCAACTTGTATGTAAATGTTTTTCTCGAATAAACATGGGGATATCAGAAGCATCCCCAAATGTCAAAACCCCAAAGGGGAACACAACAATAGCAAACTCCGAGGATTATCCAGAACAATAGTAAAATCCGAGAAAAATATACAACAATAACGCCCCTGTGATGATCAGAAAACAATAAACATTCTGCTCAAAAGATGTTACCACTACGTTACTTTCGCATAAATTCATAAGTTTTTTCCAGCATTACATATTTGAAGCTGGCTGGAGGACGGAAGGGATTTAGTGACAGAAGCAAAAGATAAATGTCGCAAAAAAGAATCCTTAATGTTTGTCACTTCAGAAAGACTGTTACGAGCATCTGCCCTCTCTTTTAGAATCAGATTCTCCTTTGAGACACTTCTACACCTCTTAGTTGACTTTTGTCGGCTCGAACTCCTCTTTGACAAACCCACTCTCATTATACTCCTTTTCATTTCCGCCCTGTCCGCTTTCGCGCTCCTTCTTTACTCTTGCCTCCTCTTCCTCCTCCTGCTTATGTGTTTTCAAATGCTGATTCAAGTTGTCTGAGCGACTGAACTTCTTATTACAGATGGGACAATCGTAAGGCTTCTCAAAGGTATGCAAGGATCTGAAATGCCTCTTCAAGTGCTCCTGGCGCTTGAAACGACGCAGACAATAGTTGCACAAATAGATCTTAGACTGATCCAATACGTCAGCCTCTTTGTTCTCCTTTCGGCCACGGGTCCGCGTCTGCAGGTTTATGACTGTTGTCGGAAATATCTGAGTATCCGCAGGTAAATCAAGCAGTGTAAGATCGACTTCGACCGCATTGCCTCCGTCGCCAGATAATAACTGGCTCTTCTTTCTTGCGAGCAACTTCGAACCTAGAACACGTTTAACACCACTTTCTTCGGTGTTAATTGACCCTTCGCTAACCTGGGCACTGCCTGAGCTAGCAAAACTTTCAATATCATGCGCAGAGTCCATGCTGGTCTTCGGTTCGTCGTTACGCTTGCTTTTACGGTAGTTCAGCGGCACAATGTTCTTGCGCTTCCCAAAGTTCTCGAATAATGCAGAATAGTCAACTTCCAGAGGTGCCGGCTGGGTTTGCGAGACTTGCGAGCCATTAAGCGACACGCGGTCAGCCGAATTGACCAAAGATGAAGAGTCCGAGGTGGCAGTTGATGCGTTTGCAGTCCCCTGAACAGCTGTCCCCTGTGTAGCAGCCTGAGTATTTGGCTGTTCCAGGGTTTTAAACCTCGTGAACAAACTACGCTTTGACCTCTTGACCACCTTTTTCGGCTCCTCTTCTCCTTCCTTGTCTTCCTCTTCATCCATGAAAAACGTCTCCTCCTCGTTCTCGTCTAGATGTGGCTCAGGCTGCATGGGGTTAGACAGTTTGAAAATGCTTCGTATAAGGTGACGCAGTTGTGGTTGCCTCTGGGTATTCGGATGATTTATAAACTGCGGCGATGACAGCCCTGATAGAGGAGATCGCTGTGACTTGTCCCCAATAAAGGGGATCATATTTGTGATTGAGTTCGTGAAACTTGAGTAGCGTCCAGAAGGTGCCAGATTGATGCCCGATGACGGACTATGGTTTCCAATACTCTGCGACAACAGGTTTGGAGACAGAGGCTGCTGAGAAGAGTGCAGCAGGTCAATTGACTGGCGTGTTTTGTACATGTCAAACGATGGCCTGTGTATGCTAGCTGGTGGTTGGTCAAAGGAGTTGCGCGAAAAGTACTGTTGGGCGGAGAAAAACAGCGGTTGAGTTGAATGCACAGAACCCACAGATGGAGTGAGAGAAGTAGTTGTAGTTAAAGGTGACAACTCAGACAAGTGCTTGTTGACGCTGGCATTCAGGAAAGACACCCCCAGTGGAGGAACCGCCAAATTCAGGTAATGGCTATCTATGGAGTCCTGGCGTAGACGCTGCTCAGATCCTGGATTTATGTTGAGGCCTGATTCGTTAAGACTGGAGGTAAAGTTAGGGTCAAAGAGGTGGCTGTCGACGTTTGTTCCAAAACTGGGGTTCTCGACATTGGGTTCAAGGCTACTATCGAACTTGCTCATTCCGTTGGGTTCGTCATTAAAGTCGAGATCGTTGCTGTAATGGCCCATGCTGCCCGTGATTTCGCCGTCAAAACCTTCCGTGTACCTTGTGTTGAAGCCTATTCTCTCTCGTAACTTGTCATCCAAAGTAGCTCCGTTTCGTGGTTTCTCGTTGTCCGTAAAGTCGCCATTCTCGCGATACCCATTACTCATATTGATGTAGCTTGGTACACGCAGCTGTGTACTGTATTGCTGTGGTGGGAGCGCTGCCAGAAAGAGCAGGTTACTGTACTCGTTTTGTTGAGGATACAATTCTTGCAGTTCCATGGCAAACGGTGGAGAGTCATCCAAATCCATATTGTCATCTCTGAAAGCACCGGGCATGTTGAAAGACACAGATTGTGCGGATAGGTCGAATTGGAGTTCATTGTTTCGGGTGTCCGTGCTTCTGCCTTCCGTGTCTGGCTGGATCGGCTCCCCATTGCATGTCCATTCAAACACGATGTCCTTCGTGTTTTTATCATTCAATGTCATGGTAGCAGCACTGCTACCATGGACCATGTCATTGGGTGCACTGGCACCCGCTTGCAGGAATACCAGGTACAGGTCTAGGTCAATATTATCGTCCATGGTTGTACGTAATTGATTTTTTCGAGTGCGTTTGTGCGGTTTTCGCGGATAACGAAGTGCGCAATCAGAAAGCAGAAATGAAGTCCAAAATTGTAATGTGGGATATGCAGGCTGTGTTTGGGTGCTTTACAGCTTTGAAGATCTACTTTTTTTGGTCACCACAATAGCGAATTGTGCTCAAAGTGTTGGCACAGCCCGTCACGTTGTGGAGTATACGTACACGCAAAGTCCTGCATCGTGAAGTCCTGCACCTAGCATTTTGCACCCAAGGTACAGGGGCTTGAAATGATTAGCCACTTGAAAGTGAACTTAGCCAGTAAATAGTGAACTTAGATGGTGTGGAGTGATACAAGGATGGTTACTGGGTGGTTGCTGAAGTAGTCCTACCAAATACTTTAAAATGTACGTTCATAACTGAGTGCCGAATAAATCATGACCTGATTACTGAACGATTGACTGACTGATGAACTCATAGTACAATAACAATCAAGATCTAAAGTAGATGTTTGTCAGCACTGAAAACTCTACAATTTTGTGTAACTAGGTACTTGTTGAGATCGATCTTCTTCCGCGGTCATCCAACAATATAAGGGTTAGGTAGCAACTTCACCATATCAGGGTTTTGTGGAGATTTCCGGGATGAAATCAAGGCTAGACTTCTTGTACTCGGCATTTTTGAAGCCTTTTACCCTTAATATTCTCTTGATTCCCCTACTAAAGCGTCGCTCTAGTAACTCTTCTTCCCCAGACCATCTGAAAATCCGTTGCCCAGCCTAATTGTATGAAACCAGCCCATACTATTTCAGGATTATCTGGGGATAACTGTCTTTAAAAGATTGATTTCTTTGATAAACTCAGTTTACTTCTTTCACTTCAGACTCTGTTTCACTTATTTCCCAATTTGTTTATATCAGCCATGCAGCAACCGTTTCATAGTTACAAATTAATAGTAGTATGCGCATGTTGCTTAGTAAGACAATACATGATAGTCATATGATGTTGTGGGAAAGAGAAGTGTAAAACAATCATACGATGAGGTCATGAATCAGGCAATATTCACTTGTACCGAGGGATTATAGAAAGGTCAATTCTCGGTAACATGGACATCCAGAGAAAGTGTTTTCTTTGGAATATAACAACCAGTACTTTAATTCTGAGTCAACTTGTTTTATGTAAACTTCAGAGAGACTTAAATAAGAGTTTTCACAACTATTTCAGCGCAACTTTTTTTAAGGTTGTTCTACTTTGGCAATCATTTTTTGCAGCCATCGTTGTGAAAATAGAGGCAGCAGGAAGCTGTCCAAATCTACTACTTTTCTAGCCTTCTTTAAGATTTTTATCTATGGCCAATACACTAGATAGATATGGACTTGGTTTATTGAGAGTCTTGTTACATTCATAAACTATTATTTCAATATTATATCAAATGGATTCATTTCAATTGATATCCTATTACATCAAGTCGACTCTCGATTTTGCTGACTAGAGTCCCTCGTATTGCATTAGATACTTTCCTAAGAACTACTGCCTTCCAGCAGTAGCCGCGCTAAAGTATAAATGCCCTCATTGGCAATATTCCCGGATTATGAATGATGATTGCGTTAGGGAAAAAAGTTCCTTGAGATGTAGTAGCTAAAATACTATTAGAGCTTTTAAACACAATATTAATTCAAATCAACAGTGGCAGTTTACTAAAGACCAAAATATATTATGCCCTTGTCATACTGGTGAACTGGAAACTCGGTAAGATTTCACTGATAATAGGTCCGACGTTTGTACACTATTGCTTTAATCAGCGGAAAATGTCAGTAGCCTTCGAAAAATTACCTGAAAGACATTTGAGTGAAGTCCTAATTAGATCAAACAATTGATCATTACTGTATCACGTCATAACTCACTTTAGAGAATAATTTTTTTAGGAAATTGAGGCGCCGAAGAGTCCCTCAGTATGATATGTTTGTGAAGTAGTTCGACTCCAAATTCCCCTTGTACTCATCCACGAAATACGTGCATCAGAATTCAGCACACATGGTGGGCTCAGTAGAACGCTTGATTATCGCTCTTCGTTAGCTATTGCTCGGTTTTCACTCCTCTACTCCATGAACTTCATTCCAGATGGAGTCCTTTGGCGTACGCTACCATTCGAAGCCAATCCTGTGTACTTTTTGCCGTTTCTTGAAGTCTGCTTCTGCTCGACCTCATCCTCGTCAGGAATCGTAGCTAAATCAGGGTTGACCACACGAAGTACAGATCGCCTCTTAGAACTGACAAGGACCTGCACATCGACGTTGTCGTCCACCAAGGACGACTTTTCACTGTGAAGACTTTCGGTTTCCGCCAAATCGTGCAGGTCATCAAACACATTTTCGGCCTTTTTCAAGGAGGCATATTCTGAGTTTGGAGAAGACTTTTTCACCGCAGCGTACTCTGGGTTGGTAGTGAAGGAAAACGACTTCTTCAACGCGAGCATGCTGCGATCAACAATGTTCTCTGGCAAGGCATTTTCCGTGGCACTTTCTTCGGTCATTTCATCAGTCAAAGTCTCATTCAGCGCATTATAGCTTTGGCGCACGGTGTTTGCGCGATCAAACTCGCTGCGCTTTTTAGCCCATGAATCAAATGACTGTCCGCCAAGCGTAGAAACACTGTGGTTGCGTGAGCGCGATTCGATCTCGAGGTGTGAATGCTCGAATGGGTTTTCTGAGGGCTTGTAACTAGCGAACCTGTATTCTATTTCACGCATCTCCTCGAGATTCTTTGCTTCCTGCTGCCTCTTCCTGTGCTTGCGGTAGAGAAGACTGCCACCAGCCACAAGGAGAATCAAACTGCAGAGTGGAACCACAGTCCCTATTATAGCCTTTTTCTGAAGCGCAGTACGGTAGCTATTAGTGGCAGTCGCGCTCGCTTTCAGGGCATAGTTTTTCGTGAGTGTTGTGACACGCTCCAAAGAATCGACGTCAAAGAGGTTGAGGCTGTACTGCACGTCTCTCTTCGCATTTCCTGTACCATTCACGACTACCAAAGAGTTGAAAATGGTCGCCGCTCCCAACACATCATCCATATTTATAGTCATGTTGGTTGTCGAGTTCCACACCCAATCGTTCGATCCAAGCCAGAGTCTGGTATACTCTGGAGTCGACAGACGTCCAGCTATTTCTCCGGAAAGCACCACCACTTCAGATACCCTGAGATCGCTTGCGATGGTCTCCTCGCTCGCGTTCGTCAAAGCACTAAATACCGGGAGCGCAAGTGCAAACTTACGCAGGTTCACCTGGGTATCCAGCTTGGAGATCTGCTGAAACGACCACCCCGAGTCTGAGTTCCATGTTGCCAATTGGTACATGCTGAGCCAAGCGCCATCTTCACCTTGTCCGCCAATGACAAGCTGGTTCTGCGGGTTGGGTGCTGGGACATTAGCGGCGCCAAAAAACGGCTGAGGGGTGGTGGATGTCGAGATGTTAGATACTTTCAAAGTGTCTGTATTGATGGAAACCATCCTACTAGAGACGGTGTTTTCCCCAAGCCCTCCGTAAAGGTAGATTGTCAGGTCATCGCCCATGCCAGTGAGAACTGTGGGGTACAGATAGAATGACCGGTCGCTCAATTCGCTCAAATTGAGACTGAGCAGACTCCATTGGTTGTCTACGTATTTCACAAGCGACAAGTCGCCATCGGTATTTCCTGTAACTCCGAAAAGGGACTCACCGACGAGGAACAATGTCAGATTGGTAGGTGGGGTTGCCAAAGGCAGAACCTTCTGGTTATCTTCGATCTCCACGTCTTTGTTGGTTCCTTGTATGGAGAAGTTGAGCGACACTAGGTCGTTATTTGCAAGATGTAGGTATACCTTGCCATTCGTGTATGAATATAGAGTGTTCCAGCCTTGATGCAGAGCCAAGACATTGGCTGCTAATAATAGAAGAATCAAAAGCATTGGTGATGTAGTCTTTTTGGTACCTTTCTTCAAAACCTGTCTGATATTGAATGACAATGATCTGGTTCTTTCTGATACGACTTCCTCAGCGTGTTTTTAATACCACAAGTTTCTTCAGGAGAGAGCGACTTTAGTCCTGTTTTCCCGTTAGTTGCTTTTCGATCACTGTTTACCTAGTGACTGTTTTTTAAAGCTGTTTACCTCAGAATAGTGGCTCTCTATCACTACCAGTGCTTCTTCCTGTGATCCGATTGACTGTTTCAGTGTGTGGAATTTGCTCTCTTGTTCTTGCGCGCTTATTTTTGTGCAGTTGTATCACTCGTCACTAGCCGGTCACTCTAGTTACACAGTTTAGTTAGTCGCGGATCAAGCTGGTTTTGAAACCTTCGATGGTGTTTGCTTTTTATTTTCCCCCAGCCCTCTGTTGCCATATAAGCCCGAATAGGAAAGTGTGCCTGGACCCAAAACCAAACGATGATAGAGAGGGCATCAACGGCCGTTGATCTCTTCAAATAGTTTATTTGACCAAATCAGACAAAATCAAAAGGTTTTGGTAGGTATCATGTTTGTAGGCATATGAACTCTCCGAGTCAAAGCGCATAATAATGATCTGAAAACTTGCACACCAAAATATATTTCGATGCTTCCTCTCAGCGGTGTAGACCTCGAAGGATCCTTATCCAAAGGCCACAACGTGATAATCAGGTGCCCATTTGAAAAGTGCAATGTCCGCATCATTGGTTTGAGTCCTGAGAGGTACAGAAACTCTGCATTGGTAGCAAACGCGCCGGAAATGATGGCTGTGTCAAAGGACACCAAAGAGGACATGACAGGGTTTTACCAGATCAACGACATGTGGGACTTCGACAACATGGGTGTTTCACGTGCAACTGAGACGCTTCCTGAGCCGCAGATCTCGCTTCCAAACGCGGACCCAGTTGACTTTGGCATTGAGAGGTTGCTTGTGTGCAGCGAGTGTGAGAGAGGACCATTGGGTTTTGCCGGTTATGTTGGAGATGTCGAGAAGGATCCCAAGAACTTGCGTTTCTACTTGAGTAAGGGTAGTGTTTTATATGACGTGAGGGAGGCTTGAAGGAAAACTACGGGAATTTGAGGAGACTTAAAGGACTTGAAGGAAAATTAAGGGAATTTGAGGAGACTTAAAGGAGCAGGGGCAAAGCATAAGGAGTAAACTCTAGGCGAATCGGAAGGAGGCTTAAAGGAAGGGGTAAAGGGGTTTTTACAAGGAGTGATTGGAAGTTTAGCAAAGGGTGATCTTGAAAAGTTAATGTGAATAAGACTGACCCTGGAGACTAGGAGAACAAGACTGAACATCGACATTGCGGTCCACCCAGACTTCGATAAGTCAAGTGGGAGAACTTAGAATACAAAAGCATATTGAATGAATCCGAGCGTGGCCGAGTGGGAAATAGCCATACAAGAACAAGTCAAATTGAATGTAGCGAAACTGTCACTTTAGAAACTTTTTAAACCAAGCCAGTTAGTAAAATCAAAGATGTAAATGTATGGGATCTAATCAAGATATGGTTCGGAACCAGCTATTCTCGTATACTGAAACTCTAACTTTTATCTTAGCAAACAACTATTTACTCAATAAATGACATGGTTTTCGTAAAATTGTCGCAAAATCACATAAAATACAAGTCTTACAAAAGTCTCCCAAAAACGATTCTTGTAGCAATAATCCAAAAAAATGCGCAAGCCCGGAATCGAACCGGGGGCCCAACGATGGCAACGTTGGATTTTACCACTAAACCACTTGCGCATAAGAAGCTCCGCGACGGGGAATTGAACCCCGGTCTACCGCGCGACAAGCGGTAATTCTAGCCACTAAACTATCACGGATTTTTCTTGTTTGTTTTAAGTTCACGTAAACCACAACGTGAGCGAAAGTTATCTCTATGGATCACTTAAAAGGCTACGAATCTTCCGATTCAGAAGACTTGCCAGCAGAGGAACCACAAATAGACATTTTCCTGCTTAAATTTGCAGCAAACATGCGTGGTTGGCACAACTTGTACCTTTTCGTTCCTTGGAACCCCTCTGCTCATGTGTGCGCGCGTCTTGAGAAGGCAGCACATGCGGTGATGAGCCAGTGTTCAAAGAACACCACGTGGACTAAATACCCAACCAGAGTCGGCTACCACGTGTCACTCAACAGGAACATCTACGCAGAACTGTACAAGATTGAGCAGTTGGCTCGCAATGTTCGCGCGGCGATCACTGCAATGCGCATCGATAGAGAGATCGTGAATGTACACTCTGAGTACGCAAAGAGCAACGAGAGGATCCTGAAGCTAACTGGTGTATCTATGGCATCCAATCCGTGTATCAGAGTGAAAATGAAGCCCTATCTTAGTATTCTACCAGCAGATAGGAAGGAAGATACAACCTTTGTGGCTATCGAGCTTGATGTGGAGCTTGAACAGCGTGGTTTCTGGGATGATTTACGCAACATAATCTCTGCAAATGCAGATTCTCTCAATATTCCTATTACAGAGCCCGTACAACTGCTTCATGTGTCGATAGCCAGTTCCACTGATGTTGATAGAATGGAGTTGAGGAGGATGGTTGAGAAAATCGACGTTAGCCAATTTCTCGAGGACATACACTTGGAGTTTGACCGTGTGCATATGCACTTGGAAAAGTCTAAGATGGAGAGCGAGGTGATTATGTTGCCATTGAAGTAGGTGATAAGAGTAATTTAGGATAACCAGCTTATAAGTGGTGCTTATCATTACTCCTGTCGATCCAACAATTTACGATGGATAAGAAGGTACAGCTCAAGTGGATAAGATGCGTATAGCAAGACTTGGCCGGGCTAGGCCAAAACACAATAGATAGATAATGGTCAAGTAGAAAGTGTAGGGGAAAATCTCAGTTCAGAGCCAGTATCTTCTTCACGTCACCTAGTCAATACCTTGTTAATTTTTTAGGTAACTCTATACGCATTCGTGACTGAGTTTGTGACGGCCTTCGCCAGCTCATTGCTTGCACAACACTTCATTGCTCATTGATAACTTATCCAGCACTCCCGATAAAAGCACGTGAGTTGGAAAAAAACCGGAAAACACCAACCACTCCTCATGACGTCCAAAAGATCCGAAAAGGAGACCGAGAGACAGTTGATCGAAGTAATCAACCAGCGGGGCAACAATAACAAGTGTGGTGAATGTGGAAGCACACATCCCACATGGGCTTCTTACAACTTGGGCATGTTTCTCTGTGGCCGTTGCGCTCTGGCACACAAACGCGTGTTGGGGCCTCCGGACAACATCTCCAAGGTGAAGTCGCTCACATTGGATACATGGCTGAGCGACCGTATAAGCAACCTTCGCCGAATTGGTAACAAGAAGGCCAAACAGAAATGGAACCCCAAGAAAGTGCCTTTTCCTTATGACGCAGACGATAACCCCGAGGTGGTTGAGAGATATCTCCGTGACAAGTACATTCTTGGAAAGTTCCGTGATGAACCAATCGATGCATCTGATTATGATGACAGACGCAGTCAGTATTCCGATGAAGATGTGAAATCCCGTAGATCGAGACTGAACTCATACGTGAGCGCGGCCTCGTCCCGTTCGCGGGCAAATTCCAGTGCTCGGATGAGAAGCAACAGCACATTGGTTCCACGCTTAACCCACCGCAAATTGACCACGTTTGAATACACTCTTTTCCAGTCTCAGGTCGCCAAAATCATGTCCTTTGGATATACGGACCGCGATGCAGTGTTAGAAAGTTTATTATTGAGTGAAGGCTCGATTGACCAGGCATTGGACATTTTAAATGCGAAGGTTAATCAGAGCGGTGAAGAGATTCCTCCAGAACTACCGAGAAGACCGGTGGGCACGAATGCCACGGGTGCGAATGCCACGGGTGCGAATGCCACGGGTGCGAATGCCACGGGTACTCCGACTACCTCTTCAGACTGGTGGAGTGGACAATCACAAGCTACGGGAGCACCTGCTCAAGTTTCAGCACCAACGGGAGCACCAACAAGTGGGCAGCCCCAGATTTACCAGTATACGGATCCTGTGACAGGCCAGATATCGTATGTGGATGCTAACGGCCAGCAGTATTTGGATCCTAGTAATCCGCAACATCAGCAGCAGTTGATGCAGCAGTCAAATCCAATGTTGGTGCAGCAACAGACAAGTAAGCAAAACATTTTGAGTTTATATAACCAGCCAACAGGCCAGCAACAGCAGCAACAGCAGCAGCAGCAACAACAACAACAGCAACAGCAGCAGCAGCAACAGCAACAACAACAGCAGCAGTTCCAACAACAACTCGCACAGCAACAGTTCCAACAACAACAACTCGCACAGCAACAGTTCCAACAACAACAACTCGCACAGCAGCAGTTCCAACAACAACAACTCGCACAGCAGCAACTCGCACAGCAGCAACTTGCACAACAACCTACAGCATATGGGTTTGGCACGCAGGTTCCACAATACACTCAGCAGTTCCAACCTGGGTATCAGACCCAAGCACTGCAGTTTACCGGGTTTCAGGGAAACAATTGGAGGTAAAGAGAAGTGGTGGATTTGAACAAATCTACCATGCAGAATTGAGTCCATAAAAAGAACTGAAGAAGAGAAGACATTGAGGAACAATGCTTTAAACCGTGAGAGTTGATGCGCTGACAAAGTCTGTGTATTACAGCATTTAGCGATGGGGTAAATAGAGTGAAGAACGAAAGTGTGGATAAAGATAATGAGCAACAGGATTTAAAAGTATAAATGTAACAGATACGAGGATTATGAGGCAAGTGTAGCAAGTAAAAGGTATTCTAGAAATAACAGGTAGTTATAAACCACGGGTCAAAAGAAGCAAAATTAGTGACTACGCATCTTGTTTACAAACGAAAATGTAGCCAGATGAATAGCCATGTCATTGAGGACCAATATTGTGTTTGTTTTTCCAGTGCAGATGTTTGCAGTGGAAAATGTGTTCTGGAATAACCTGACGGTGGGTGCATGCCAGGCAGAAACGCGTGTCTCCAAAGCAAACCTACGATGTAACACTTTTGCGTCTCTAACTCTAAACTATCCGCTGCTCCCAACTCGCTCAAGCCACGCAACCCGCGCTTGACCTTACCAACGCAGTAGTTGCTCTTTACTACATACTGCATATTATATCTAAATTTTTCACGTTGATAGCCACAGCGTCTTTTCCCCTGCGGGTGACCGTATTTATAGATTGACACGCATGCGATTGTGCAATCTTCCATCTTCTATGTTTTATCTGGCGATAGCCAGACGAAACATTTTCCATCATTGATTCACCACAACAAGTAAGATACGTGTTTGCTGAAACAACAGTTTTTCTTACATTTAGTGCTCGAGCATCACGCAGCACATACACGTTGTACAGACTACGTACAGCCGGAACTTCCCTGGTCATCGACAGAAGCCATCTTTTCTTTTTCTTTGCGTCCGAAAAGGATCGAAAAAGTCCTAAAGCAAACTTTGACTGCAACCTGTTTGTTTTTATCTTTTTTTATATTATTAGCCATACATATACAAGTCGGAACTCTTCGCGACTAAACCACAACCATGAGCGCAGTCTTCGATAGAAGTAGGCCACCGTTCCTCAGCGGCATAAATCCTAACAGCTCCTCCACAAATCTCACCAAAGTCCACGGGTTCAACGATGGCGTGCAGCACCCCAAACCAAACAAGCGGATCAATCTATCCAACCACTTTGCGCTGTTCCAGATGCCTATAACACCACCAGTCCTGAATTCGCTGACTCCTATCAATGAAATGAAAAGCTTTGGAGGGTTGAAATCTAAGTCCTCAATAGCCCTGTGGCTTCCTCCGGTGGACTTGCAGGTCACAGCGCTCTGTTTGGGCTGGTACATGTGTCTGATTGTGTCGAGTAACCTGACAAAAATGGTTTTATCACAGTTTAAATACCCTGTGACACTCACACAGTTCCAGTTCCTCTTGAACTCAATCTTGCTGGTGATATTGATCACAGCAGTGTCGTGGTCCCCGTCGGCGAGATCGTTCTTCCCCAAGGGCGTATTACCACCGCCAACCCTGGATCCGAGAATGTACGACACAATAGTCTCGTTTCTTACTCCTACAACACTTATCGTGAGTACTACTTTGCCCATGGGATGTTTTCAGTTTGTGGGCCACATCACATCGCACAAGGCAACCTCACTCATTCCAGTTTCACTCGTTCACACCATCAAGGCCTTGTCGCCGCTTATGACCGTGCTCATCTATCGTACCTTCTACAGGATCAAGTACAAGAAAATTACGTACGTGACGCTAGTGCCACTTGTTATTGGTATCATGCTCACATGTTTCAAAAAGAAAACCGCTGCAGCGACCGGTGACTTGAGCTTTACCATGTACCTTGTGGGGTTGGGCTATGCGTTTATTCTGATGCTTATTTTCGTGCTGCAAAACATCTTTGCAAAGAAGCGTCTTACCATCGAGAAGCAGGATAAGATCTTGCTTCCAACCTCCAACTCCACCTCGCTGGATAAAAAGGTGGACAAGTTGACCATCCTCTTCTTCTGTCTGATGATTGGGTTTGCATTGACGATGCCAGTTTACTTGATCTCGGAGTTCACGAATGAGTCATTCTCGCTTTACCAGGTCACACCATACATTTTAACGCTCGTGTGCATCAACGGTGCATCGCACTTCTTACAGACCCTCCTCGCATTCCAGATATTGGGTGTTATGTCCCCAATCAACTACTCCATCGCCAACATCTTGAAGCGCATCATCATCATCTTAATTGCGTTTGTGTGGGAGAACAAGAACTTTTCGAATACCCAGGGGGCTGGATTGGTCTTAACCATGGTAGGATTATACTGCTATGACAGATGGGGAACTTCCCATAAGTAGACCAGACCCATAAGGGGGTGTTAAGCATCACTACTGTAACATTATTGCATCAAAGTTGTCTTATACAACACACTTCAAACGAGCAGGTGATAAAAAAAGCCGTTAATCCAATTTCTCCTCAAACATCTCACAATTTTTCTGTTCTGAACAGCTCTAGGAGAATTTGGAATACATTTTCGGTCTGATAGCGTCATAATAGAATTGTCGCATCGCGACCGGGGCATATGCCTGTTGGTCATGCTTGGCCACACCAAGCCTAATATCATTTGTATATGTTTAACTTGTCCTTCGCTTGTCATTTGTAGGTTAGAAACTGGGAGGTGTGAAGTACTGAAGTATACTCAAGAACATGACTATATGAAGAAAGAGTATGTTGATGATCAAGGGGAAAAGGAGAAATAAGTGATATGCGAGTAAGACAGTTAAGAAATTGTTTTATTCTGTCTCCTTGGTAGTTTTGTCAGTTTTTCTTATGCAATGAAAAATTACTATAATCACTAGCAACATGGAAGCGTATTAATATTTGATGCCGAAAATATGCTCTCAGCTAAATGTTAATATGAGTTCACATTCTGTGTACCTCATGATCTTTCTCTATATTTTTATCAGAATTGGACAGGAAAGCTTTTTTCGTAATGGCTGCAAAATACAAAATTGGCCCACACAATCAACAGAATATTCAACCTTGAGATAACCTTTGAAAGAGAGTAACGTCCTCAACAATACATTGACATCAAACTTTTTCAAGTCCACACGCATGTAATTATGGTAACTTGAATGGCGTCATCAAATGGGTTGGCTGGTGGATAAAGTTGAGAAAATATCTGGAACCATGTACGAATATACCTTGATTATACTGTTTGTGTTCATAAATGTACAAAAACCAACGAGAGTTATCAAACCTACAAGAGCGAAAAAACTAACAAGAGTTATCAAATGTTCTCCAGCTCATTAATAACTGGTTAGTTACTCAGCTCATAAATGCACAGCTAATCAAAAGCTAGTCAGCTCTTCACAATCTTTCGCTAGTTATGACTCATCGCGTGTATGACTCACTAAATTTGGTCCGTTTTTAGGACCTCAAACTAATTTTCACTCATTCTTTGTTAATACTTACTAGTATCATTCATTCTAATTACTCAATTTGCTTCAGACTTGTTTACAGCTCAGTTTATCAAACTTTTTAGTGTCCGCCCTCGGTGTTCAACATCCTCTTGAAAATGTCTCCAAAGGCCACCATGAACACAGTCTGCCAAACACCCAAACCAATTCTTGGAGTAACTCCTCTGTACAACCCCTTAATACCGTTGTTCTTGTAGATGTAAGAGAAGGTAGAGCCCACACCCAAGTTCTTTGGCCTGTTAGGATCGTTGGTCTTGGACTGCATCTCAACTCTGATGACCTCAATTGGCTGGTTCCATGCAGACAAACCACCACCGACCACAGAACTGGCGATCTTCTCAACAGCACTCAACTTCTGGTCCTGACCCTTGCCGGTCAACTTTCTGATACCCTCTTCAGCCAATCTGGAGAAACCGAATCTCGAACCCCAGTTGGTCATTTGTCTGATAGCAACAGCGTTGACACCCTTGTTGATACCACGAATACCCTCCTTCTTATAGATGTCCTTGAACACCTGGAACGATGTCTGCTGAGCCACACCTGGGGCAGCGGCCTGTTTGTGGCGAGTGATCTCAACAGTCTTCATGCATGTACAGAATCCCATGGTCAAGTAAGCCTGAGCCAAACCACCAGTCACACCACCACCCATGCCTGACACGAAGTTACTGGCACCAAGCTTTTTGAAGTGGTACTCGGCCTCGGCAGAGACGAATAGAAGAACGGCACCTTTAGTGGAG
Organism: Kodamaea restingae; assembly: GCA_003707425.3. Classification (NCBI taxonomy): domain Eukaryota; kingdom Fungi; phylum Ascomycota; class Pichiomycetes; order Serinales; family Debaryomycetaceae; genus Kodamaea; species Kodamaea restingae. The sequence goes on from PPJA03000011.1 coordinate 257,015, forward strand.
GCCTCGATCCACGCCCAAGGAATCAATCCCTGGTAGAAGCCAGCAACACCACCACGGGACCAGACGAGTTTGGTAGCGCCGACGATCGAAAGGTTACGATTGGCAGCCATTGTGGTTTTAACGACTTCCAATGGCTGTCCCAATGTGGTGACTTCCGACATGTTCAAACCTGCACCCAAAAGGATGTTGGAGAAGTTGATTGGTTTCTTCTTGATCTCGTCAGACATAGTTGTGAAGATAAGTTTTTTTGCGATAGGTTTTTTCTATTCCGGTGGACCGTAGATAAGTCTTGATTTGCGCAGAGAGTAGTGCGGTTTTTCAGAGAAGGCATTTTGTGGTTTTGGGCGTCGCACAATGTGCGTGGTGGTGTTGGGCGGGTGTGAACTCGGGTCCGGTACGGCGTTTACCGGGGAAGGTGGGGGCAAATGTGGGGAAAAAAAGGGGGTCGAGACGACGCAAGGGAAATGTGAGTGAAAACCGGACGCAGATGTAGAGGCTTGGAAGAAGCCGACATGAAGAAAAGGCCGGGAAAGAGGGGAGACGAAGAGGCAAAAAAATACCCTCATTACCAGTGAAAGATAATCGTGAGATTACGTGATCAGTTTGTGGAAACGGGAAAGAGACACAAAGGTTGTAGAAAAGTGGGTGTGTAGGGAGTTTGCGTGGGAGTCTTGAGCAATGTGACGAGTGAGTAGCGAGGTATGTAGGGTTTAGAATGATGCTTTGAAATATGACACTAGTAGATAGGATAGATAAAACTATATTAAAAATCTGAAAGAGGGTGGTTGAAAAGGTTGAAAATGGGTAGAATGTGGTTATTCGAAAGAAACCAGTATGAAAGAAAGTGTACACGGCAGGAGGCAAAATTGATTACAAACTTAAGTAGGTAAAGTAAAAGCAATTACAATACACTAGCGTTGATAATAAGAGCGTTATACATGTTGGTATATCAAAGCAAGTTCTGTGAATAGGGCTGAGTTGTGAAAAACTGTACTCTAGATGTAATTACACAGGAGCACTTAATAACTGGTGTCTGGTCAAAACACTTCTAAAAACAGATCAGTGAGCACTACCTCACTTTCAAAACAAACATGTATCTAAAACACAAAGCACCTAAAATCCTAAAAAGCAGGCTGAATTTGAAAGCATGCAAAATCCAAAGTATGCTAAATATAAATACCGTAGTCACGATACCGAGAAGACTTCAAAATACGTCATACACAAACACTCTAAACCTAAGCATCACGCACAACCACCTTCAGTAGAGATTTTACCGAGTTGTGCCATTCGTATCTCCTCCACATATATTCGTCGTAATTTCTCTCGTCACGCATTTTTCAAATCACAAACTCTTCATCATGGGTATCAAGAACATGTTTAAGAAAAAGGACCCCACGGAGCAGGAACTCCGTGAGGATTTGAGCCGTGCGGGTATCTCCATCAAAGGCAACAATACGAGGGAGGAGAAATTCGGTGCTTTCAAGGTCTACGCGGGTGAAAGAGCCGCCGCTAAACCTGGCCTCGCACCGGTGAACCCCTACGCAAATGTGGGAAATGCTCAAGGCAATCCATATGCCAACGATGGATCGCAGTCCCAGGAGAATGTATACGGAGGCCAGAACGTGTATGGTAACCAGAACATACATGGTGGTCAGAACAATGCTACCAACCCATATGCTGGGGCAAGTGTTGCCAACAACCAAAGCCCATATGCTCAGAATAATGCTCAAAGAAGACCAACCCAGAATCCATATGGATCAAGCACATCAACAAGTGGCAGAAACAGCAGCCCATATGCAGCATCGCGCACCAACTCGAACATTCGCGGCAGCGCCCAGAACGGAAATAGTCCATATGGATCATCCACTTCTCAAAAACGTGATGACGAATCTGTGCTCGACTTGAACAGGTTGCCCACAAACCAGGAGTTCAACTCCAAGCAGCCTGCCAGGAGACCAGCCAAAACTTACGAGGACGATTTGAACTTGGTGGAGGAGGACGATTTGAACTTGGATGTAGATGAAGAGCTTCCAGAAGAGGAGCAGATCAACTCGGAAGACGAGGAAATCGAAGCAATCAAACAAGATATCCGTTTTGTCAAGCAGGAGTCTGTGGCATCCACGAGAAATACACTTCGAATGGCTCAGGAGGCTGATGCCCTGGCGGTCAACACTATGGGAATGCTTGGGTCGCAGAGTGAGCGTTTATACCACGCAGAACAAAACTTGTTGCTTGCAGACACGCAGACACAGATCGCAGACAGCAAGGTGAAGGAGTTGCACAGGTTGAACCGTTCTATCTTCATTCCAGCTGCCGGCAACCCTTTCAACAAAAAGTCTAGACTTCGCCAGCAGGAAGAGAAGATCAAGAACGCCAAAGCACAGGAAAAGTACATGCGAGAGACAAACAGACAGGAGATGTACGCAAGTGAACAGAGAATTAAACAAGGTATCACTTCTAATGCTTCGGATAACGAGGTTGCCAACAAGTACCGCGGTGAGCGTGACTTGGCAGCCGCGCGCCGCTACCAGATTGATGATAACGGTGAGTACGACAGTGAGGATGATGAGATGGAGAAGGAGTTGGCTTCGAACTTGGACCAGATTGCGTCTTTCGCAAAGAAGTTGAAGAACAATGCGAAGACGATTGGGCAGGAAGTTGACTCTCAAAATGCTCGGTTGCGCAAGATTGAGGAGGATGCTGATCGTTTGGACATCAATGTGCACATGAACAACACCCGTTTGCAGAATATTAGATAAGAATCTGAATAGACAACGATAAAGGGTATAGAGTGAGAATGCAGAATGGTCATAAGGGTGACGAGTAAGAGAATATTGAACTTGTTGGTGTGTTGCCGAGGAAAAATTGTCAGTCGAGGTGTGGGCACTAACTCCAAGTAAATCTATCGAAACTCACTGATTTCGTATCACTCAGTCCGCTCTGTGCACATCTGATTTTCAGAATTTAGGATATCTTTTTCAATCAAATACCTGGTAGTTGAATTGCACAGTCTTTAAGGAGAGGAAATCGCCTCTATATTTCCTTTCACCAAGTGATAGTAGACAGCGGACTGCTTGTGTACTTTTATAATCACCTGATACCATGTCGCGTGACTAAACATGTGACACAACTATGTAGTAGATGGACTTGCCAGTTTAGCAGTCTCTTGACTCATTTATACTTGAATTGGATTTTTGAATACCGTCTATTCACCATACCTCCCATATATCTTCTCGTCGTATCTGCTCACTCGTCCCATCACCGATTTGCTCAGTCTCGTCCGCCTCTAGATAAAGAGATTGACCGCAGAAAACTTTAAAGTACAAAAGAAAAATTGTTGAGTAACGAATATGCACAATTCTACGAGACCTACTGGTTCTTGGCAGTTGCACGCTATAACCTAGCATGTAAAGTATAACCATGTCAAATTTGTAAGCTTAATTAGAACATTCACGTCAAACTAACAATCATCCCATGCTCAGTTATCTCATACGAATGTAGCCTCGTATAGTTTAGTCTAAATCCGGACGCTCAATCACATGATGCCGAAGCCTCGACTCAAACAAACCCTAAAATACCAACCAGAGAAGCATCGAATACCGAAACCCAATAACAGATTCCGAATATCAAATGCCCACTAATGGCTCCCTTTGTGGTCAGGGTGCACACCAATTTGTGTGAAGTCCAACGTTTTTTAGGAGCCACAAAACGCCTCAGCCTCATCAACTAAACCACCTTTAATCTCGACAACAATCATCTAACCATCTAGACGCTTTAACATGAATTTAAGATCTCAATACCGACTCATTTACATGTTTCCCAGATAACCCCCGATCCGGAGGAGTTCTGTCCAAAAGCACCTTTTCTTTTTGTAACCCTTTTTCGCATGCTTCCTGATTACCAGTGTACCTGCATGCAAATGTTGGATTTTTCTGTTGGCCTCGGATGCAAAAATTTGCGCAAAAGAGCGCCATTAGCGTTACGATGTGGCGTGTTTGATTTTGCTAAGATCACTAAAAGTGGTCTTATCGCGGGAGAACCCCAATGGCGGGTCCGTTTTCTTTCTTTTCAACACCTCTTGCGTTTCTTTTCTTGTTTTTGCGGTGCTTTTTTCTGGCGGGATTTTTCCAGATCGTATATAATCCGCATATCTGGCATTTTTCTGATTAGCTAGCAATGTCTCAGGTCACTTCCAGCTCCACAACCAGCTCGTCAAACGGCGCTTCGACAACTGTCAAAAGATTTGGCAATGTCGCAACTTTGTCCTCCAACTTGGTTGGTATCAACACCTACGGTGAGGAGTACAAGGTCCCTGATTTCACCATCAAGGACATTTTGAAGGCGATCCCTCAACACTGTTACGAAAGAAGATTAACCGAGTCTTTCTACTACGTCTTTAGAGACATCGCCATGTTGTTCGGCGCAATGTATTTCGCAAACACCTACATTCCTCAGTTGCCAAACGAATACTTCCGTTTTGCGGCATGGTCTGCTTACGTCATCTTCCAGGGATTTGTTTCCACCGGATTGTGGGTTTTGGCACATGAGTGTGGCCACGGTGCGTTCAGCGACTACCCTGTCGTCAACGACACTGTTGGGTGGATCTTGCACTCTTACTTGATGGTTCCATACTTCTCTTGGAAGTTCTCCCACTCGAAGCATCACAAGGCCACTGGCCACATCGCCAGAGACATGGTCTTTGTGCCTCCAACTAGAGAGAAATTCATGGCTGCACGCAAAGCCCACGACATTGCCGACATTGCCGGTGACTCGCCAATCTACACGCTTCTCCAACTCTTGTTCCAGCAAACTGCCGGCTGGTTTGCGTACTTGATTGCGAATGTTTCTGGTCAGGACCACAAGGTTCCTTTCTGGAAGAAGTCCCACTTCCACCCTTCCTCTGTCATTTTTGATGCCAAGGACTACAACTACATTCTCTTGTCCGACCTTGGTATTCTCATCCAGTCTTTTGTTGTGTACCAGTGGTACCAGCGTTTTGGAGGCTTTAACTTGACTGTTAACTGGCTTTTGCCATACCTTTTGACAAACCATTGGTTAGTTTTCATCACTTTCTTGCAGCACTCCGACCCTAAGGCTCCTCACTATGAGGCTTCCCAGTGGACTTTTGCCCGTGGTGCCGCCACTACTATTGACAGAGAGTTTGGTTTTGTTGGTCAGCACTTGTTCCACGACATCATTGAGACCCACGTTTTGCACCACTTTGTCTCGAGAATTCCTTTCTACAATGCCAGGGAGGCTACCGAGGCCATTAAGAAGGTCATGGGCGAACACTATGCACACAGTGACGAGAACATGTGGGTTTCGTTGTGGAAGACTGGCAGATGGTGCCAGTTTGTGGAGGGTGACAACGGTGTGTTGATGTACAGAAACACTAACGGTTTTGGAGTTCCCCCAAAGAAGAACTAACTGAGTGTTTGCTGAATTAGCAAAGAAGAGTTAACTGATGAGTTTGATGGATTACACTCCGAAATTTCGAGGAAAGTAGATAGAGCATACAGGTAGAAATGAGCCATGTTCAGTTAGTGATTGTAGATTAAATGAAACTGCAGCTGAAGTAGAGATACACTTTCAGTACTACGACAATTACTCCTTCAAGAGGCAAACTATGATTACTACGTAAGATAAATCTAGTATTATCGAATATGGGGAACTTGCGATACTACTTCGTTCTAACAAAAAACATGTTAGTGGGGTGGAAACCTTCTATTACGCAAAGTTGAGCTACTAGAAATATGGTCACAAAAGCGCCTACCAAACCTCTTTTTGAACACGGCTAATGATTTGCTGGAGTGTAGTTGAAAGCAATTTGGCGATAAGTATTTACATATTCGTTAGAGCTCTAGTGCTGATGGTACGACTCAAGACATTATTAGGCCCTTGTAAAATCCCCAGTAGTGCCGACCACAGGAAGAAATTAAGTCTTGAGTGCAATTTTGGAGATGATCTTCGTCTGGTGTAATTGATATGAGTTACTATTGGTAAATCCAAATTCCATCGATCCATCCATATCGATCTCATTTTATCTATTTGTGATTGTCAAATTTGTCAACGCTTTTCAGAAAGCATCTTTCTGCTGCTTTTGATAATTCTTTAATGCCAAACATACTTTAATGCAGAGGTGTAATTCTGAATTATCTCTATCTCTAAAATCAGCACCATGAATACATATTGTCCCTAAGTTACTTGATCAAAGGAATCCACGTCTTCGTTCTTCTCCTGTACTCCACATAATCGTCCTTGAAAAACTGCACCAAGAACCTCTCCTCAAACGCTATCCTCTTACTGAAAAAGCCGTGGAGCATCACGATCCCTGTAATAAGCAAAACGACATTGTTAAGAAGCACTTGCATTCCAATAAACCACCAGAAAAACCCAAAGTAGCTCGGATGTCTGAAGTGACTGTATATTCCTGTAGTAACGAGCTTGTGAGTGTCACTACGACTTCGCTGAACATAATGGTTGAAGGACTCCCCTGCTGATACCATTGCGTACGTACGTATGGCTTGACCAGCACCAACTATGAGTACTCCACATAGCCCTAAAATGGGGTAATACGGCAATCTAAAGTATGTTCGAATGAGAAACTCAACAATGGAGGCCAAGTTTATGGCGTGTATCTCTGGGTCTTCTAGGATAAAGGAGTCGTCATCAACCTGACTCGTGTTATAGAGGTATGTTGACATGAACTCGAGGTAGTGGAAAACCGTGGCAAAAAACACGTATATGTGGGTCGGTATGTATGCTCGCGAGGAAGAAGTCACAAGTACCGTTAGGTTAACGGCGAAGACTGCGCCCAAAAGAACCAGTTTTGCCACCACCTTGCTAAGGTTCACCTTTTGCGGATCGTACATGGAAAAGTGAAAAACAAGAAATCAGAGTTAGAGACAAGAGCGAAAGCATAAATTACTCAGACTGGAGAGTGGTTTGGAATTGCAGACAAGTGTAAAAGGAGATCAAAGATAATTGGATTCTATTCCAAAAGGAGGTTAACACGACCACACGTACATACTGGTTGAGTTGAGAGATTATCTTGTTGGGAGCTGGAGTGACTATTGACTTTTGGAGCATTGACTGTTTTGGGAAGACATATTGAACTGCCATCGATAAGAATTTCTACAATTATCACCACCACTTAATCTGCTTCTTTCATCAATCTTATTGGCGCATCTCCACGCGAATCACTTATACCAAGTACTTCACACGATATACCAAATGCACTCCTATGATGCATTGCGAAATCCACTTTTGGAAATTGTCACAGTTTCCTCTGTTATAGGAGCTGTTCTAGCGTCTTCTGTCATGATGCTAGCTAAAGATGCTGGTAAGTTCTACCCTTTTTTACTCGTGTATGGCTTTTCACTTCCTTCGTACTTTATGCTGGAATTCCTATGTACATACTGGTACCAGACACTGCGAACGACGAGTAAATCGTTCGTAATCTATGGAAACCGAGGAAACAAGGAGTTTTGGATCCTGCAGTTGTTTGCAATGGCGGAATTTTTCACCTGGAGGCTGTCTGTGAAACGGATGAGCAACAGCATAGCTTGCACTTCATTTGGAGGTTTTTTGATGGTTTTAGGGCTCGGAATTCGGCACTGGAGTATGCGTACTTGCGGTGAGTCCTTTTCACACTACATTGAGGCCAAGAGGGAGCGCCAGGTGCTTGTAACATCCGGGATATACGGTGTTTCGAGGCATCCGAGCTACTTGGGGTTCTGGATTTTCACTGTAGGTGTACAAATAACATTACAAAACCCAGTTAACTTGATTGCGAATGTGTGGATCCTTCTGGTATTCTTCGCCAAGCGAATTCAATACGAAGAGTGGCTTTTGGTGAATAAATTCTATGGTTCTGATTATGAGGATTATCAGAAGAGGGTGGGAATATGGATTCCTTTTGTGAGGGTTAATCGTGATAACCGGCTTACAAACTGAATAAGTCAACGCGAAACTGAGTTGATGACTGCGATAGCTAATTATAAAGGGGTGCACGGAAAGTAGATCTTACGCGGTTTTCTAATGTAATGTAAGTCGATCATGATGGGAAGTTTTTATGATATACACTGGGTAATAGGTATACTCAGGTATTAGTGATTGTTTTGAGAGCCGATCAGTGGATCAAAAGGATCAAAATATTTATCAGTGTGAGACTTGTAGAACATAAGATCACTGAAGATCTTCCAGTTTGATGTACTTCTGAAAAGGGAAACTAAGCTCAACCAATCCTAAAATTGTTACACTTAAACCCATTACATACTCCTTTCTAATTTCTTTTCTTCCAAATGGACACTACGCTACAATAAAATTCATATCATTCTTGACTTCTACTCATAATCATTCTTTAGCTCTCCCGCTTGTCAATCTTCAACGCTTAAAATTCATCCTCAAAAACTCTTGTTCATAAACTGCTTCTTGGTGAACGCCAACCAGAACTTGCTGGGAACGTCACCGTCCGCGTAGATTCTTCTCAACAATCTCTCCGCCAACTCTTGCCTGAACTGCTGCAAGTATTGTCTCAATAAGTCGGCTTCGTTCTTGTTTGCAGGAGGTTGGTACATTGAGTTCAAAGGAAATCCGATGTCTCCGGGCAACTTGAAGTTGTCCAAACTCAAGTTGTTCAATATCCTCGTCGCATCCCTCAAATTGACCGTTTTGTTCAATTTGGAAAGACAGTCACTAACGAAAAGAATGCCGTAGATGAGCAATCTGTCCGCTCCGCCTTTGATTTCAAAGTTCTTGAAGAAGCAGTTGGCGCGGAACAAGTCCAACGTCTCCTCCACGATGTCGTAGTCCTGCTGAGGCGTGTATGCGGGCCCACGGTATTTGGTGTGAATGGGTAAAAGGGACATGTTACCAATGGTTCTTGTGTCCACATTGTCCTCATGGAGGAATGTCGAGTGATAGGCAGGCATAGCTATAGTTTGTGCTGGTTTTTATTTGCTTCACAGATCACGAGAATCGATAGTGCTTATGTAAGTGACATAATAATGTCCAGCTTACGTAAGCAAGAAGGTGTAAGGGTGGGACTGAATAGGGGAATAGGAAGACGGATGAATAGTGTCTGGTGGAAGGAGATGATAGTTAATTTTGAAGGTATTTGAGCGGTTGCTACAATATGAGGTTTATGAATAAAGGTGGGGAAAATTATGATGTCCTCAATGGGCGAGAACTTCTCCTAAATATGAACATTTGGTCCTCTGTCAAAATACATGCCTAAAGAGCAGAGAGAATTGGTGAAGAGTAAATGTTGCTGATTCGTTTCTAGTTCAGGACAGAAAAAGAAGTTCCTACTCTACGAAAGCCATCCGAGAGTAACAAAGACATTTTTAGTTGATTCTTTTTCACACTCAGATTTAGTTCTTAACTGTATTCTCCATGATCGTTGAAAATTACTCTTAATTAGCTATTCTATTTTTACTGTCTTCATCAGTTCATGTCTCATTTGCCATTTTCTGCAAATTAACTGCTCCTTTCCAAAAAGTCTATATGCTGCACAATAAATGTGAATTCTAAAAAAAAAGCGTTGGAGTGGTATGTATGATGCTATCAATTTGCTTATTATCAATATAATTGACATTTCAACTACTCTCTAGTAAAATATTACGGGAGTGACGAGAAGTTAGAATAAATGTGAAACTGGAATCCAACTTTTTTGAGTAATTGCTGCAAAAAAGCAACAAAGTTTTAAGTTACAAAGGGAAGACGCAAATGCATTTAACAAGTAAGGCATGTGAGGGATACAAGCGGTAAACAGAAAGATGAGCAGCAACGCATAAGGTTATAATCATTACAAGTGGCAGGCAGAAATAGGAGTGGAGGCATCCGTGGCACGAAGGAGAGAAGTGCCCCAGAATAAATCACCGTCTTTGACAGAAATGAATTTGTATGCTATAATTACTAACGAACTATCTTCTATGCGGTAAGTGTGCTTTATGAGACAAAACTTTTTGTGATCCAATTTTTGTCATTCAATATTAGGTGACTGGCTCTAATAGCCTGTAACTCAGTACTATACATTCTCTTTACAATGACTGGATTCAAGATGTAGGAAGTGATATTTGAGTGAATTGGTTACAGGGTCTATTATAAAACTTCCATTCTGACTCATATAAATAGATGCAATTAAGGGGACCTTCCACTTATTGTTATAAACGTGACCTTTCACTCTATTAAAGTCACTATTAAGTGCAGTCCGAGGTTTTTCCAAAATTGGCAATTTGTCGTTGGCCAGTTTACGAACATACCCGAGCCTATTTACGATAAAAGATTATGCCACAAGAGGTAATTCACCCATGAAGCTTGTAACACCCAATGAATCAGGAAATAAAAAACATTCCCCGAAATTGTATAAGAAACCCTCTCACGTACATTGGGGTGAGTGTTCGTAAATCTACCTATATCAGTAGAATTTCACGTGACCTGCGGAGACTTGCTACATTATTGGCCGAGGTAAAAGGCAATCCCTACAAATAGCAGACCCTAGTTTGCGGGTTTTCAGCAGTGAATCATTTCACGACTGTAGGGGGCTAAAAAATCACACATTGGAAGCCTTATTTCGTACTATCTCCGCACCTGAATCTACTTGGGTGAATCCTAAGTTAAAAAAAAAAGACAACAACTAAACCGAAAAACTTGCCACTATCCCTTCCAGCTAATCCATCTGCTCGAACCATTGGTGTGTATTTGGACGAAACTACTTTATCAGGCCTCTGCTCACCGCTCGTTAGATAATGTCGTTCACCGGTGGCCTGGATTCGCGGAGAAAATTGTCATCTCCGCACCCACAAGGGTATGTTGGGTCCACTCTGGCCGTGAACATCCCCGAGCACTTGTTGCCAAAAGGATTCGCGGGGTACCAAGGACCGAGCAACCATCTGGTGCAAAGCAATAACGAAAGAACTTCGAGCATGTCGAATCTGCACAACAACCGGCAGTATTCCAACCAAAGTGAGGGTCAAAGCAATTGGTCGAACCCCGATGTTTCAGGTAATCGGAAAAATGAGGTATCGGGTCATAGTCGGACGAATGAGGTACCAAGTCAATACCGGGCGAATGATGTTCCAGGACACCGGGTTTCACCAAACCACGGGGGTTCAGGTCAAAACCGGAACTATGACACCTCAAACAGCCAAAATCGGACATCAAATCATGATGTTTCAGGTCATCGGATTTTACCAAACCATAGAAGTCGCACTTACGATTCATCAAGCAGCCAAAATCGAATTCAAAATGAGGCTTCAGGAAATCGTATTCAAAATGAAATCCCTGGTAATCGTTCTTACGACGCTACGAACAACCAAAATCGATACAAACCAGGTCCTAACAACGGTCAAACCCGAGCTCTAGGACCGAACCACGCCAATTCTCAAAACCAGAACGACCAAAGATTTGAACACGACGAAAAAACATGGAAAAAAGAGTATGAGGGGTATCCTAAAGGCTACGGTAATCAGACAATCCAGACCCCACATGACTCTTCCAACTCCGTGGTTTACTCGCAGCCATACCCTAAAACACGCAACGGCTACCCCAGCATAAATACCGAGGTTGCACCACAGTTTCCTCAGACACAGCTGCCGTCGACACCCACCAACCAGGAGTTCACAGAGGCTGCATCTCCCTACTCTATCCAGGACTACTATGCACTGAACACGCCAACAGCAAAGCCAGCGGCAAAGTCAATTCCTTACCCTGAGTATGAATTTTCCGACGTCAGCAGCACCTTGGACCCCAAAGTGCTTGACGGGTCGTATGAGGGGACCAACCTCAGCTACAGTAACTTAAACAGCTCTAGCCCCAACTTGAATAGCTATTCGTCTTTCAACCAGAACTACCCGCAACAACCACCTCAGCCACCTGCGCCACGGCGTGCAGTGACAGAATTTAGCAGCCCATCGCAGCGCAAGTCTTCCTCATCGCGCCGTGCTCCGCAACATCCTATTCAAGCGAGCCCCCTGCTCCAGGAGCAGAGAAGGGTGGTGTCTACACTGAATTTGACACTGCAGTCCCCGAACAAGGAGCCTCGTACAAAGTCGCTCAGCTCTGCCTCAGCGAAGTACCAGCAACAGCCTAGACAGACGCCATACCCATTACAGCCTATGGAACCGATTCCGCAAAATTCCCAGCTGCATCCACAGCAACAGTTTTCACAGGGACATAGACTGTCGTCGAGTAGCAACAACAGCAACTCGTCAATCCACCACTCGTTCTCGCTTTCGTCAAAGTCACGCTCTTTCACCTCCATCAGCAAGCTTTCTTCGTCGTTTTCTACAAAGAAATTCAGCCTGTCCACTTCGCTTGTCAACTCCGGCAAGTTGGACCGCACGGCGCTGGTGTCGACGTTGAACAAGCAGGCCGTGGCTAAAAAACCGGGCGTTTACCCTGCTCTCCTTTCACGTGTAGCAAAAGCGTTTAAAGAGCTGGTGATATTGACCATCAACACCAAGGATGGTTTAGAGTATCATGACACGTTTTCCGGAAAGTTGTCCGTGGACATTATATGCTGCATTATCCGTACCAACGACCGAAACTTGGCACTTCTTTTGGGTCGTTCATTGGATGCTCAGAAGCTTTTCCATGACGTCACGTACAACCATCGTTTGCGCGATTCAGTTCACGAAATTTACGCATTCAACCATGTGTACGCGGACGCTGAATTTTTTGACGATCATAACAGCACCGCCACGTTGGTTGAGCTGGAGGTCTTGCAACAGCAGCTTCCCGCACATAACAACCAGCCTTCTCTCCAGGCTCAGGAAGCTCAACAGAGAATTGAAAGTGGCCCTTCTGTGGCTTCAATGGGATCGTACGCTCGTGAGAGGGAAATGAACTCATCTCAGCTGACAGGCGTGAATGGAGTTTTCACCATTTTGACCGACTGCTACTCCCCAACCTGCAGCCGCAATCAGCTTTGCTACAGTATAGCATGCCCACGGAGATTGGAGCAACAGGCTCGTCTCAACTTGAAGCCCCAGGGTGGTTTGCAGCGCGCGGTGTCGCGGCTTTCACTTCACGAAAAGGAGGAGTCCAAAACACTTTGGCACGAAACAGTGCCACAGCTGATATTGGACAAGTTAGACAAACAGGAAAAGATGAGGCAGGAGTTAATCTACGAGTTCATATACACGGAACGTGATTATGTCAAGGATTTGGAGTTTATGACAGACTTCTACATAATGCCTTTGCGTAACCCTGCGAACAACATCATTCCAGAGCATCAGCGTGATACATTCATCCAGACTGTGTTTGGAGGCGTCAGTGATTTGCTCCGCTTGGCAAAGAGCATGAGCGAGGCTTTGACGCGTCGCCAGCAACAGCAGAAACCTGTAATTGAAACTTTTGCTGACGTCTTTTTGGAATTTGTGCACAGTTTCGACCCCTTTATTCGCTACTCAGGAAATAAGGTGTTTGCAAGTTTCGAGCTTGAGCGCCAGCAGCTGGTCAACATGAAGTATGCACGCTTCTTGGATGCGATCGAGAAAAAACCAGAGCTGCGCAAGCAGGACTTGTCATCCTTCTTGATCAAGGGTGTTCAGAGACCGGCGCGTTACCAATTACTTTTAGGCGGCATTTTGAAAAACACAAAGCCTGAGTCACCAGACTATAAGAACCTTGTGAAGGCCAAGGAGGAGATTGAAAAGGTTTTGCACAAGATCAATATTCAGACGGGTGAGTCGACGGATCGCCACAAGGTTATGGTTTTGCACCGCTTATTGGGTAAACAGACCTTGGAGAACAAGTTCAACTTCAAGTTGTCTTATGATAACAGAATCATCTACCAAGTTACACTCAACCGGAAGCGTGATAACGAAAAGATTGATTTGTATCTTTTCGAACATGTTTTATTACTTGTTAAGCACAAAATTCAGAACAAGCGTGAGCAACATAAGGTCTTCGAGAAGCCCATCTATCTTCCACTTTTATTTGTGAATAGTGGCATTGACTTCCCAAGCATGAGATCCGTGATAAGTAGCCGCTACCGTGGTTCGCTCTTGGCTGACACAGGTATTAAAAATAAGTTGGACAGCGCCAACTATATGGGAACAAATGCCAAGATACAGCTCAACTTTTTGGGGTTGGGAAGCAACCAGGTGCACGCACTGTTATACGCAGAGGATCTCACAACCCAGAGCCAGGTGCTCCAGCAGATTCACAATCAGCAGAAGAAGTTGATAGAGACGAACGATATATTCTCACTTTACAAGTTCGAAACTCGCCGTTTCCATGGCAATAACAAAATCAACTGTGCCGTCCCCTGTTATGGAGGTAAGAAGTTGTTGTATGGAACAGATTCCGGAGTTTGGGTGTCGACAGTGCGTTCCATCAGTACGACCTCGAACGAGAAAATTTGTTCAGACCCTACAATGGTGATCAGCAAGTTGTATGTTACGCAGATCGAGGTTTTGGTTGAATATTCCAAGTTGTTGATTTTGAGTGACAAGACCTTGTACGAGTTTGACCTCTCATGCACGGACTCTTTGGACCACGTGAAGAACACCAAACTGGGTCGGATGATTTTGAGTCACGTAGCATTCTTCAAGATCGGTATTTGTGAGGGTAAGTTGTTGGTGTGTGGAGCCAAAACTGGCGGCACGCATTCAATAAGTATATTCGAGCCTGCAAACCCCTTTGACCGCAACCAGCAGCGTAATCGTAACCGTCATTATGACATACAAGAAGTGACATTTAGTTCAGAGCCGGTTTCGATTTCGTTCTTGAAGAGGAAGTTGGTGGTGGGATGTACCAAGGGTTTTGAGATCTTAGCTCTTGAGAAGGGCCGCAAGGAGCCTATTTTGGACGAAGCTGACCCGTCGCTTGACTTTGCTATCCGACGTGAAACAGTGACCCCATTGAGCATTCACCGCTTGGGCAAGGATTTTTTGTTGTGTTACGCAGAGTTTGTGTTCTTAATCAACAAGAACGGTTGGAGAAGCAACCATGATTGGAGCTTGTTCTGGGAGGGCAACCCGCAGAATGTTGCCTTATTCTTCCCATACTTGCTTTCGTTCGAGCCTGGGTTTGTGGAAGTTCGTGATTTGCATCTGACGAAGTTGTTGCGTGCATTGGTGGGTGAGAACATTAGATTCTTACACTCTAATGAGCACGAGGCTATGTATGCCTGTGAGGAGAATGGGTACGATATTATTGTATCGATTGACTTCTTGAATTTGAAGCCAAAGGGTGCATGAGAATAGGAGATAAAATTAAGAAGCGGGCGATATGAAGAGTGATAAACTGACAAGGTCAGTGTAGGGCGATTTTAGTTAATGAACTGACCAAATATAATTGTAGTTTAACTAATCACTGGAGAGATCAGCGAAAAACTAAATTCGTTAATGAGTAAAGAAGAGAAGAATGTAGTCTTTTGAGTTTTGTAGCTGCTTTACTACATTCCATCAAAAGTGACCTTATCTCACTTACTAAAATAAATCAACATGGATCAAACTGCTTTTTAGTTGGCGGGATTTGTTTTGGGACAGCCATCCTGGGTTCAGTGCGCTCGGTTATTGAAAGTTCCCCACTATTAACGAAAGAATGAAGACGGGAATTTGAATTATACTGGTCCTTCCAAATTTTAATTACGACCAAAGTAAACCAGCCATTTAATGTGGTTTTTATTTAACCTTTCGAAAAGCATGTGTTTTTCGCAGCCAAAATGAAGTCAAATACTTTTCAGTAAAGATTCAGGGACAAGAGCAGCAAAAACACATATGGTATCGAAAAGGTCGATAAGTTGCTATCATCGCACAATTAAGTTGTTTTCCTTGTATTATTTGACCATAATAACTATGGGATGAACATCAGGAAACAAGTGGGCTGAATAGTAGGTGAACTAAATATGAAAGACATAACTGAGGAATGAAGATAAATCCCAGACTGAACGGATATACTAAGAGAACAAATAAGTCGGCATAGTTGAAAATGCCTTTCTTTGTACCTAGGAATTGTGCTCATACAGAGTTAATAAGGAAGTTTCCTGCACTACAAAACTTCCCTTGATCCTCCAAGCCAGGGAAGTTGCGATCGATGTCACAGTTATGAACACACCAGTATATCTCACTCACCTATTCAGATATTATTCATAATTGTTCGCGATCACTGTCAGCGAAGAGCTGGGTTATCGTTTCTTAATTTTTATTGTTCCTCGGAACGCGTGAAAATTTTGAGCGTCTTTTTTTTTTGTTTTTAACAACATGTCCTTAGCATCCATTTTGGAGGTCCAGAAGCCTAGCGTTGATCGCCCATTCGGCGTGCACTTGTGGCCGCTTTTTAGTTATGTTTTTGAGAAGGCTGTTGGATACCCTGCTGAAAAGTTCGAGTTTATTCACCACGAAACTTTCCTTGCCAATGGTTGGCACGCCATCAGCATCATCATTGGATACTACATTGTGATTTTCGGTGGCCGCGCGTTGCTGAACAAGTTGTCTTTGCCTGCATTGAAGTTGAACTTCCTCTTCCAGTTGCACAATGTTGGTTTGACTTTGATATCATTGATCTTGCTTTTGCTTTGCGTGGAGCAGTTGGTTCCAATGTTGTACTACCACGGTTTGTTTTATGCCATCTGTCACCGTGATTCGTTCACTCCAAAGTTGGTTACCTTGTACTACCTTAACTACTTGACCAAGTATGTCGAGTTGATCGACACGGTCTTCCTTGTGTTGAAGAAGAAGAAGTTGTTGTTTTTGCACACCTACCACCATGGTGCAACTGCGCTTCTCTGCTACACGCAGTTGACTGGTAGCACTTCTGTCGAATGGGTTCCAATTACCTTGAACCTCTTTGTGCATGTCGTCATGTACTGGTACTACTTCTTGAGTGCACGCGGAATCAGGGTTTGGTGGAAGGAGTGGGTCACCAGAATCCAGATCATCCAGTTTTTCATTGACTTGGCTTTCGTGTACTTTGCAACTTACACTCACTATGCCTTTGCTTACATGAAATGGTTGCCACATGTTGGCGATTGTAATGGTAGCGAGGTCGCTGCTGCTTACGGTTACTTGATTTTGACTTCGTACCTTGTTTTGTTCATCCTGTTCTACATCAAGGTGTACAAGAAGAAGCCAGTTAGAGAGGTGAAGGAGGAGAAGGCTCTGGCTGTTGTGACTGGTGTTGAGGAGAAGGAGACCAAGGTGAGGTCTAGAAAGGCCTAATTGGGCGATGGACTGACAAATTCAGTGAGAGAACCAAGTAATAATGATGAATTCAGTGAAGAATTTCAGCAAAACAAAGTTATTACTGGGCAATCATGGCCTATATAGATGTCGAATAAGGCCCATGCATTAGGTGAGCTAGTTTTTAATAGTAGATACGAATAATGTTGAGCGATCTAATGAGAAATCTGTAATTCCAGTAAAAGCCATTGCGAAGTATGGTAAGAGATGGAATAGTCTTAATTATTTGCTGATTGAGTATGAAATAAATGAATTCCAATCAGTTGAATGGAAGAAGCATCAAGAAATAGGTCTATAGATCTCGGGGACCAGTAGAAGATTGAGACATTTATTCAATGCAAAAAAGATTCACGGAATATGAGGGATGAAAAATTGACGTAAGGGTGCACGCAGAAATCATTGACGTAAGCAAAAACATTGACACACAGAAATCATCAAGGAAAGCGGAAAAGAACCGTTAGCAAAAACATGACATTTAGAAATGGTGACATCCAACCACCTATATTGTAGAACGTTCACACAGAATAAACGCGCAAAAACGAAGAAGTGCCTAGCATTCTCATCCAAGTGTTCTTTTACTTAGCTATCAACGAGGGACCCTTCAGCGGCCATAAATTGCTCGGATATAGGACACCTCCGCGCTTTAATAATGCACAAGTGATTAAAGTTCACGATTGCCATCAGCGAAGTAGCAACCATAAGTTGGCACAATAGAGATCCCACAAAAGTATAAGGCCGTAGACAGCTGCCTGGAACTCCACATTTGGTTGAATACAAAAACGCGATTGTTTTCTCGGCAAGTCTACTCATTACTGACTGTATCGGCTGAGCTTACTCTATATCTTCACTGATGCTTATTTGCACCTTCTTGTGCTTATACCTCCTTATTCACGCCGTCTTATTCCGTTTCCTTTTAAGCCCGCTCTGTTTAGTGTAATTTTTCAGCCGGGCCGTGCAAGGCATAAACTCGGAGTTCGGTCAATACGGGTCCCGATCGTATCCGATTGAGAAAAAACATCTGCGAAGTACATATCCTTTGTGTGCAGGTGCTACGCTTCCCGACCTTTCACTTTCCGGATTATTGCATAAGTCACGTGATAGCCCCTATTCCCAATAGAGCGGGCTTCGGTTACGGAACGCGGATACAAAGAGAATCTACCGAAACCGAAAGGACCTGGTCTTGGCAACGTGAAGCAGGGGTGCGTGCGTGTAGACAGCAGGTCACTAGCTAGACTCCAAAGACACTGAACTGTGATGCTTTTGGCACTTGTATTAGGGTGTTGTTAGCTACGAGCACGGCTGAATCGGGTTTGTGCAACCCAAACCCGGTCTCACCGAGAAAAATAGAGTGCTTACCAATCCTACGTACGGATATAGGGTCATTTTCCGAATGAGGTACTTCGGTGGCAACGAAGGAGCAAGGGAGTGCTATACCTCTATGATGTATAGTAGTCTAACGGTATAACTGCCATGGGCATGCCTGATCGAGTGGTACTTTTAGGCGGAGTTTAGTGTTAACTATGAACCTCGATTTTAATACCCCAAATGGACACTCCGCCGGAATTAAAAGAAACAAAGCGGCTGAGAAATTGTTCTGGCATTTGTTCCACTTGTGCCTCATATAAATATCCAAGTTTCCCCGCGGTTACCAATTCTCTGTAGCACTAGTATTCTCCTAGTTATACATACTCTCATTATTGGTGAACTTGGTGATAGTACCTTGCATACATACAACACATACTCATAGCTGTTACAAGTGAAATACACTGGACGGCAAATATCATAAACTGGGCGATTATATTACTCAGCATATTAACCACTGATCAACGATATTGATTACAACCTGATCATTAACAACTTGTTCCTTAGCAACTTGATCAAATTAGAACTTGAACTTCAGTCCATCACACTACTCAAATAGTTTACTAGTGATTCATTTTATACGAACAGATCCTACCACATACAAGATGATCTCGCAATACCCAGGCCAAGAGTCACCAAAAAGAACAACCCTTCCATCGATTCACCTGTTACTGTTGGATCTCCCAACAGTTAGCTTTCCGCTGAAATACAACTTGCCCGTACCTGTCCCACACTACGGATATCAACCATACATTGGTACCGGTACCAGCATGCGGTTTTACTCGCCACCAGAATCAGGAACTCTGGTGGTGAGTCCAGTCAGTCTGCCAGATAGCAGACTGCAGCAGCATTACAACCACCCAGTCGGCATTGCAGATGCCTTGGTGGCGGTGCTGCGGTCGAGATCGTCAAGTGATCCGGTCAAGTCCGAGGTCTTGGTTAAACCCGAGCCGACGGTTTCCGTGACACCCGCTCCCAAGAGACTGCTCGAATCTGTTGAATCCGACACGCCACCTGGATCTCCATCCAGCGGATCAGAGTCCGATTTTGTAGATGCCAACGTGACCAAGAAAAACTGGAAGCCGCGCAAAAAGAGGCAGTGCCCTGAGTGCAAGTTGTTCTTCCTGAATCTTGCCACTCATAAGCTGACTCACTTGAAGCCAACATCACGTCCACACATCTGCAAGTACTGTGACCGTGGCTTCGCGCGTCCAAATGACTTGTTCCGCCATGTCAAGTGCCACTGGAAAGAGATTGGTAGTGACAAGGGTCAATTCAAGTGTCCATTTAAGAAAATGGGCGGTGACGAGGACCAGGGTGTTGATCACTGCTGCCACAATACGGGCATTTTCCTGCGCTGCGACACCTTTAAGAACCACTTGAAGGCCATTCACTTCCAGTACCCCAACGGGACCAAGAAAGACCAAAGGATGAAAGTTCCAGGTAAATGTCGTATGTGCCAGAAAGAGTTTTCGAACGTCGATGACTGGTTGGTGAACCATATTGAGAAGTCTGAGTGCGAGTATGCTTTAAATGGTGAGAAGGAGGATTAGATGACGACTTATGAATTCAGAACGTCGCGACATGAAATTCATCATGTTTGCAGCGAGGGACCTGGCTAACAAAACTATAGACGCAACTGAGTTGCATGTATTTATAACGAAAATGGGATGAGAATAACAAGATGTAGACTACTTATATGGTAAGATTATATGAACATGCTCAGAGTAAGCAAAGTATAAACATTCAGAGACACTTTTGTGTTGATCAGAGAAGGTAGTGGTGCGATGACTAAGGGATAATTTACCGATAAGTGTTTAGGAAGTTGGTAAGCAATAAACCAACGGACTCAAAGACACTTCTTTACAACGTAACGTTTAGAATACAGCGACAGGAATCTTAGTTGACCTCAGTATTTTTCTTCAAAAAGCCAGGATTTTAATTGCTTTATACAAGAATACTATGGGCGGAAACTGAATGGTCCACAAAAATACGATTGAATATAAGCCTTCTGGGCTTCCAAACTATTCTTCTTTCGAAAACGCTTTAGAATGATCTAATCATGCCATACAAGACAGACGATTCACTATTACCAAATGCAGCCTATTTGAGATAGCCCATGTCTCGTGTTGGTTGCACCCCTATCTTATCGTCGATCAACTGTGTAACTATTTGTGGCACATTCCGCTAAAGCCGTTGCTGTAGAGTACTTCTCAACTTACCCCTAATATGATAACACTTCGAGATTGTGACGATCTCACCATCGTACAGTACGTAGGGATTGTTATAACCGCAAAGCAGGCACTCTGCGGGCACTTAACTTGACATACAGCCGTTAGTTCCGTTTCGTCCGCTACAGCCGTTGCGGCCGGCTTTATTCCGATAGGAGGGGTCTGTCTATTCCCAAAAGAGCTATTTTCCATCTTCTCCACAAAAGGGAAGGCGAGGCTGGACAACGATGCCAGGAATTGTCGGCGCACGGGTGATGGATAGCACCGCGTGACACCCATAATAGGAGACGGGAGATACTTTTTAGCCGCAGATAGGAGTCGCGTAAACAAGCAGCAGGGGGGTAAACAAAGGTGGAATAACAAAGGCGAAATGATTATGAACGGAGTTTGATTTTATGCAGCCAACAGCACTGTGCATGGGAGAAGATAGGGGTCGCAGGTTTTGAAACATCAGGCTTCTGCAAACTGGGTTTTTGGCATCGCAAGTTAAGAGAAAAACTTTCGGTCTTAGTGGAAGGGTACTTTATGGAATAATAATTTTACGTTTATGGTTTAGGAAGAGACTCTGTGTTTAGCGAGAGATCAGTGGGGAGTTCAACGTTTACACGCTCAAGTTTTGTTTAGCGAGAGATCAGTGGGGAGTTCAACGTTTACACGCTCGAGTTTTTACTTGTAAACCTTATGGTACTGATTACTTACTACTAGCTGACTAAGGTGGCTTTAAGAAGCTGGGCATCGACTTAGCCTCTTTGAAATATATCTTGGCAAGTAAATGTCAATCACAGGAACTCACCCCCAGAACAGAGTTTTTGTTGGAGTTTTTTTTTGGCACGAGATTAGTAATGCTTTTGAACCGAGCCGTGTTTTTACAGCCGATTATTTATACGTTAGTGTAAATCACAACTCAAGGCACGACTTCTAAATGTACGCGGATTTTTCACTGTTGATTCAGCGGTTTCTCACTATGCGCCTCATCCATGAGTAATTTTTCCATTTACCACTGTTTTTCTGTTGAGCTCCTGTATCTTTCCTGTATGGACCCTTGTGTCCTGTGACTTTTTCAATCGCCTTTTTGAACGCCATCAATTGGACATTTTTGATCCCATCAACTGGACCTTCCTCACCATCATGTTCAATCGCCTTGTGAAAATTGCTTTGGCAGCATTCCTTTTATCAACTATCAAGACCCTTCCTTTTGCGTACACTATCCGCTTTTACTACCAGATTACGAAAGCGCTCACCCTTCAAAGGCGCAAGTATTTCAACCTCAATCGTATCAACACATTCGGCATTACAGAGCCCAAGGACTTGTTCACATGGGTTGACTTGAAGACCTACGTGTCGCCATTGGAGATCGATATGTACATGCACAAGTCCAATAGTACCTACTTTATTGATCTTGACATCGCAAGGACAAAGCTTATCACTCAAGTTTTCCAAAAGATGTTTTACGATTACTACGACAATATCAAGGGCGAATTTAAAGGAAAGAGTATTTCAAACTATCCATACATCCCAATTGGAACTGTGCAGTGTACCTTCAAGCACGAGCTCAAGTGTTTCCAACCCTTCACGATTTCATCGCGTGTTTTTGCTTGGGATAGGAAGTGGTTGTATATCTTGTCGAAGTTCACCACAAAGGACAAAGTCAATGCTTACGCTGTGACTAAGTATGTTTTCAAGAAGGGGCGCATTACCATCCCCCCCTTGGAGTACATCACTGAGTGTGGTTTATGGAGCGAGGAGGTTGAAGAGCAAAGCAGAAAGAACTTAGAGTTGGTGAAGGGAATGAATCAAAATGAGGAATGGGAGGAGATATGTCTGCAGCTTTAGTACAACAACGAAGTTAGGTGATGGCGCTTGTAAAGGAGCAAAGTTGGAGGATACTTAAACTGTTCTTAATAACAAAGTTAAAGCAGATGACTAACAAGAACGAAGTATGTGGGTGCTGGAAGAAGAACCGTTGGTACCCATGACAAACCTCGATCGGCTGGAATCGATACATGCACTGCGAGGTCAGTTTTATTCTTATAGATATTACATATGACTCAATATAGATTACATAAATTTACAAAAATATATGACAAGAGCACAGAGTATCTATGACTTCCAAAACTCATTGTTATTTGCTTGTAAGTGTAGCAGGCATTACGCTCAGGCTTCCATTTTAAGGAACCACGCAGAAAGTCTTACGTAATACAAAATGGCTGCAAAAAAAGTACTTTGCTTTTATGCAAGCGAGGGCAGACGAGAAAAACAGTTCTAATTAAACAGACTTGATAACATACGCGTTATTGATTTTAGTGGATGATCTTTAACAATATCTGAAGGTGAAATCTCAGAAAGACTACGAATTTTTGTCATAGTATCACCTCTAATATGCCAGTTTGTTTAAGATCTTCCTCACTAAAAGCCTCCTTCATCAGTTTATCACACCTATTACTCAACCATAATAGAGTAAAGAGTAAATCTTTCGTCTCCAAAAAACTTTTTAAAACGTATTTAAAGTCAATGATTCGAGAATCACACATTTCCTGTGAGCTGTATCGCCATCTATATATCGATCAAAATGCTACACTAATAATCACTTGTTTATCACTTAGTCTTCACTTTATTTTCAATATAGTTATCTTAACTAAAGCTTGATCACGCCAAACCAAATCCCTCATGACCTTCTGTTATTGCTAACAATAATGATCCCCGTAATGTTTCATATGTTTCATAAGCAGGTAAGTCAATCTGGTTGAAACAGGTATGTGACAGCGGCAAACGATCAGTGGGACCATAGTCCCTGTGGATACTGAACTTGCAAGTGCCATTAGCTCCACTCAACTCCTTGAACCCATTCAACGGCACCTTCGAAGTTCCCGTCGCAAACTGAAGCAACTTGGCACGCTCCTCGTTGTCGAACAGCTTAACTGCACGCCAAAACCACTGGATCTGGATCGACGATGGAGAATAGTTGTTGTATGAGGTGTTGTTTTGCCAGTCATTGACGCTGATATCTGGCAACCCCGAAATTAACAATTCCAATTCCTGCTCGTCAAAGATCGACACCAAGTCCATAGGGATAATCTCATGGAAGCCTGCAAGGAAGTTGTTCATTTGCTCTGCAACCGAGGTCTGCAAACGATACTCGACAACATGGGAGACATACTCCATTTTATTCTCCTCAGTGACAGGAATGTTGCGGCCATTTGGAATGAGGTCAACTACACGGTGCTCACCATAGTCATCAGTTTCCACCAGGAAGTCCTCGGTAATAACGTCCGTGATATCATTCTCCAACATCCACATCAACGACTTGAAATACTCAAGGTCCAAAGTCTCCATATCCTTAAGCGAAACCAGTGTTCCCAAGATACGTTTGTACACTGCACGCAGAAAGTGACAGTCCAAAAAGCAGTAGTCGTAAATTGCCTTACCGATGATCCGCCCAATAAATTTGAAAAATGACAAGTGCTCAGGGTTTACATACAGTGTGCGGTTGGGGTGAAACGTAGTGTCGTCACTTGCCACAGGCGTGAACAATGCGTAGTCAGGATTGAACATCTGTCTCAGAAGCACCTGGTACCATTCGCGGGTCACTCCTCCCGCATCAACTCCAGATTCACCTCTGAAGTTAACGTCAAGCTTGGCAGACTTGAACTCCGCGGTACTCTTGAAGAAAAGCGCACGGTAAGAGTCGAGGAAAACCTGATCTCTGCGCACATTGATAGACAACTTGGTTTCCGCGTCTTTTTGCAGGTGCAATTTGCGGTCAAAGTAGTTCTTCTTATTGTCAAACTCTAAAACACGCGGGTTCCGCACCAACATGCCAAAAGGTCCCGACATAAGATTAGGATTGGTGCGCACCATCTGGTTCAAGATCTTCTTGTGCTCATCAGTGAAGGAAAAGAACAAACTCTCAATCGGTTCCTTACTGAAATCCACTTTTTTTGCCTCATACTTCAACGTCATTGCCAACTCACGAACGCCCAGGTGTTTACATACCACCATAAGTGCTTCAATCAAAGGAAGTAAAGCCGTCAGCACACTAGTGTCCGTACGTTCCTCCAAGATACGAAGACACTCACTGAGTGCTCCCCATAACGGACCCAACGCAAGCTGCCTGTACAACCCAGTCAACACTGAAACATCCTGCTTATCCTGTTCATGCATGTAGTCCAAAGCGGTTAATATACGCAACAATTTGGCCTGGTCTGACGACGGTGCACTGAACTTGCCAAACGTCTTACTTTCGGTAGTATGTTCGCCCAGAGCCAATTCTGCAGTCAAGCTCTTTAAGTCAACAATAATCTTGTTGCCCAAAGTAGTCGCCTGGTTCGAAAGCTCTGCTGAAAAAACTTTCTGAGCGTTACGCAACACCAGCAAGTTTTGAATCGCACCAATAGTACGCCGGAAAGTCGTGTTCAGACAATCATCGGCAACCAACACCTTGATGATCTGGCGGAGGTTGTCGTCGGGCACAACAGGTGGCTGTAATGGAACAGGCTCGTTCCTGCGGAGCACGTGTAGCGGAGCGCTCGCGAGCAGGCACACGCGTGCTGCGATATCCATGAATGTTTGATCGGACTGCACCACCTTGTTTTCAAACAAGCGAAGAATATGGTTGATTGGGTACTTGTTTTCGCGCTTGAGCACACGGTGTGGTTTTTTCTTGAAGACAGGCTCGTGTTCAGTGAGAAGATAGTAGCGGAGGTGTGCATTACGCTCGAGAAGGAAGTCGATAGCCTCAATGATTTGGATTCCAATGATGAGAAGGGTTGATGTTGGGGGAATAGGCAAATCTTCACTTCCAGCTTTGAGTCCATCAGATTTATCCAGTCTGTTTTCTCCAGATACAAAACCAAATACACGCTCCATTTGTTTCTGACCACCCAAACCCTCCAGTAACACTCCCACCAAGATACCCATCACTTCTGCACGAGTTTGCTTGCTAAAACACAAGAATTGAAGAGCGTGGTAGATGTGCTCTCTCTGGCTGATAGTGAGAGGCACAAACAATAAGCGGACCAAAGCTGCTACCCCAGTGCGGTCGATTATAGGAGTATATAAGATCTTCTTCTTTGGAGGGGCAGGATTTTCTTCAGTCTCTTCATCCTGATCATCCTCATCTTCATCCACATCCTCATCTTCATCATAACCAAAACTCCTTGCCATCGTTTCTTGCTGCAAAATCTCCTCACGAATCTGTTGAGGGAGTGCTTCTAAGAAATCTGGGTCGATCTCGCGTGTTGCCAGTATAGAACCCCGAGCCGAATGTGCTCTTCTTTCGCGAACATGCTGTGTGAAGACTTCCTCTCTCATATCATCAGGCAAAGCCTCGAAAAACTCCGGGTCGATATCGGTTCCACTGATGTCTACCTCACGGTCACCGATGCGTACCATGACGGGTTCAGTTTCACTGGATTCGTTCGCAGTCTCTTCCATGCGCTGCTGTTCTTCTTTCAAACGCAACTTTTCTTCTCTGGCAGCCCGCAAAAGTTCTTGTTTTTCCTGCTTTTTCTTATAAATTTCCAAACTATCTTCCTCAATGCGCTCAACTAATGACGGAATTACACGCAACACGGCATCATCGCGTGTACGGCCCAGGAAAAACATCTGTGCCGCTGTAACCCACCTCTCACACGTCAGGTCCACCGACATGTAGTTTGTCGAGGATGTAATACCATCACGAGAACCCAAGTTCAACATGTTGGCGAACACGCGGTTCAAAGAGCCGTGATCATGGAGGTGATGATTCTGACCGTCAATACGAAGAGTTCGTAAAGATCCGCGGTTACCTTCGAAAACGCTTCCAAGAATATCAAACAAGTTTTGCGTGCGCGGAGATGATGCCAAGGCGCTTGCATTGAAGTCTGTGCTTTCTTCCTCCTCTTCCTCCTCATCTTCTTCCGAAACGAGATCTTCGCCATCTGCAAATTCTTCGATCCAACCGTCAAGGGAAGCCTCCGAGTGGGACTCTTCAGCATCTTCATCCTCCTCGTCAAAATCGTAAAAGTCATCACCGCTTTCAATTGACAAACCATCAATTATTTCAATAGGGGGAAGGTCATCAGCATCATCATCTTCACTATCTTCAGCTTCATCGTCTTCATCATCGTCGTCACTGTCTTCATCATCTCCTGCAGCCCCCAACTCAATCACCTCGTCGACATCGTCGTCTCCAAGCTCTGAATCCATTTCTGAATCCATGTCTATGTCCAGATCCATCTCCAGATCATCCTCCAGATCCATCTCCATCTCCATCTCACCATCAAACATCATGGGATCATCATAGAAGTCTTCCTCATCCTCCGTTCCTTCAACATCGTACATTCCAAGCGTCGAATTACGGAAGAGGTCGGGAGCCTCAGGAGCAGCCTCTTCTGGCAACATATCGTCATCTTCACGCTCATGACCCTCAGCAAGGACATCCAGAAACTCAAGATTGGTCTTGGCAATGTTAGTAAGAGGTTTAAGTCCTGCACGAATCACCTTCTCGATTTCGGGGACAACAAGATCCAAGCGCGCCATTATTGACGTCACCGTCGCAGGCAATTCTGCCTCCATCATTGCCTTTTGTATATAGAAAAGATCAAATTTAGTAGCATCAGCATCAAGAAGCTGGTCGGTTGTTTCGCGTGATTTTGCTGATACGAGTCCACCAACAACCTCGAAAAGATCTGCCAACTTACGGTAGCGCGCTGGGGTTGCAACGAGCGAGGTGTCCCGCAACACCTTAACCATGACATCTACGAAATAACGGCGCACAAAAGCCATGTCAGCATCCTCCTTGGTTGGCGATGGCATAGTACCCAGAACAGGCGTCAGTACAAGCCCCAAAAGAAGCACCTTGGCCACCAGCGAAATAGCACTGCGTCTTTGAGTGGTTTCCTCAACGGGTACAAGCGAGTGAAAGAAGAAATTTAATGAAGTGGGACGTGGCTTTGAAGATGCTGAATCTGCGACTTCACCTCGCTTCTCTTCTTTCCGACTCCGTGAGAACGTTATAAATTCCAACTTGCACGAAGTGTAAGAGCCAACCAACTCTGCCAACACCTGCACCAAGAAAAACACATAGGTAAACGAACTATTGTCAAAAAGTTTTTCGGTGGACTTTGGTGGAAGAACCTCGGGAACATCGTCCTTGGCCCATTCGCCCATGCGCACAAGCTCCATCAACTCGTAGAGAAGTGCATGGACAATACCCGAGGGAACAAAAGGAGCGCTTTCCTCCTCATGCTTCTTGCCATTAACCTTGATCAAAGGGACCTTTCCGTCATAGTATTGTGGAGTGCCGTCGAACCCATCCAATCTCACAATTTCTGACATAACTTCGACGTACATTTCTGGGTCGCGAAGTACCAACAGTGACAGCTCACGCACACAGGCATTGAGGTCACGGCGGTGTTTAGGGTTATCAATAAACTTGTTGGCCTGTAAGCTCATGTTGGCTCTCACGACAGCACGGTTCTCCACACAGCGACGAACAAGCACAATGATAGCCTGCTGTAGGCGTTTGGCGGTGTCGTCCCATGCATTTTTAACCATCATCCGAGGCATCTGGATCAAGGAAGTCATGAGATCAGTTCCTGGAAGTTGTGAAGCAAACCTCCATTCTCTGCTGTACAAAATCATAATTCTTGCGGTAACTAAAGCAGTTTGTGCACTGGTGACCTTAGCACTAGTGAGCCTATCGAAAACCCGGTTTGCGAGCTCGGAGTCCACATGATATGGATCTTTTTCAGCAAAAGGAACGCTTCTCAACACCATAATTTGTTCGTATACTTCTAGAGCATGCGTAAACCAAGGCTCGTTGATGTCAGTAATGTTTTCTCCAGTTTCCTTGTCAATAAAGTGAGCAAAACGGTCAAAGACGGCGTATGATGCAGTTGAAATAGCACTATGTTTGAGCAAAAGCGCAACAAGTTGGAACTGCACTGCTGGTTTTGTTCCATTGTCAAGTTCCGCGCACACCTCGTCAAAAAGTTCACCCACAGCTTCCGCACAGGGTGCGAGAAGCTCCGATACTGCCAATGCCGCGTTTGGAAAGCTCTCAGCGAAATGTGTCCACATAGGAGCCATCAGCAAACGGTAATTTTCACGGAGGGCCTCAATTTTAGCCCGGATCTCTCCGTCATTGCTAGGGAGAGGCTTTAAAGCATTCACATACTGAGTACGCTCATCGTCAGTAAGCTCCAATCCATCAGGGTCAGGCCAACGGCGATTGTACAGTTCGATTGCAGTCATGGAGTGGACAATTTTCTTTGCCAATTCCTCCCCAACACCCAAGCATTGAAGGTGTTCGGTGAGGTCAGGCGACGATACATTGTCTGCAGAAAGCGACGGGAGTGGAATGGATTTGGATGTCGCAGCGAGAAGTTCCAGAGCGAGCGGCGTGAGTTGGTTAATAATACGGGGAGGTATATTTCCCGTATTGCCCTCCATTCTCACTGTTTTCTCGAGGAAACCAAATATTGCGAGTTTCACCCGCATAGTCAACTTTTCCTCCACCGCATGGCCCACATCCTTGGGTTCCCTGGCAAAATAGTACTGGGAGTGCGGCATTTGCTGGACTTTGCGCTCAGAGCAGCACGCCAGGAGTACCAAAAGCGTTTGATATAGCGTATTCTTGAAAATGCTATACGCGGATGCGTTGAGAAACTTCAAGTCCCGAACGGGTTCGACTTCCGCAGGGTCCTGTTGCAAGATAATACTCCATGCAGACGCTGCTTCTTGCGAAATGTACTGAAAGCACTCGCGTTCTGCACATGCTATTGCAAGGGCTGTAGACACCTGCTCTCTATAGGTAAGTGTATAAAGGAAAAGGTTTATAGCACCAAGTAGATATGACGGTGCAACGCCTGCAATGGGAGTAATTTCCGAAGAGACAAGAATGTCCTTGCTTTTATCGTCAGTTTCTGTCATGGTACTGGTTTTACTGATGTCTTTTTCCTGTTTTTGCACCATGGCCTTGTCGCCCAACCTTTCCAGGACTTCCAAAACACCTGTCAATGCATCTGCAACAGCCAAAGTTATAGTAACAGCAGATTTACGCCACTCAACCAGAACATCATCCTGTTTCTTGAACATACACACACAGCCAATCAGGTTCAAGATGTTTGCGATCTGATTCTCGAACGCCTGGTTCAAGTTACGTAGTTGTACTGCATTCTTGAACTTGGCGGAAGTGCCACTTTTTCTTGTGAACTCCTTCTCTGGATTAATAGTGTGTACCACCAAAGGAGGCTCCTCCTTAGGAAGCTCGAATGTGGGGAGAGTATGCTGGTACATTTCTGTAGGCATATTCACCCGCAGAATGGTGTCTTCAAGTAGAGTACGTGAGAACAACTTACCCAAGTGCCCTATAATACTGATGTTGTTGCCGAAAAGCGAAATGATTTGGTTCACACGCTCCAAGAATATGTATGAGGGGTCGATATAGATTTCGGTGGTGATACTGAGGAGAGTGTGTACGCGATAGAGGGCGCGAAGAACCTTGGTACACTGTTCAGGAGCATGCGTAGTCCAGTATGACTCAGGGCTGCTCCATTCCAAATACTCCTGCACCTCTGGTGTCTCCAAGGCCTGCACCAATGCCTTAAAAAGCACGGGAAGGCCAAAATCACGGTTTATCAGGTCATGATACTTTAATGTGACCATGACCGTTACAACACTGGAATAGCTGCAGAAATCATACGGAATGTTAGGCATGGTAAATAAGTTGAGCCAGCCGTCGCACGATACTTCCTCAACGTTAAGGTCACCATTCTGCTGAATGGCGCCATTAAGAAAGAAGAAGACGTTCTCGAGAAGCGGGGCGTACTCGCACTTCGACCACTCGCTGATGGACAGCGCTCCTTCTTCGTCATAAGCGACCGTATCCCCGGCTGAAAACATATTTCCGAGGGGAGATGTATAGAACTGAACACCCTCGAGACGGTCATTGACATACTTTGGCATAGTTTCTACTAAGCGCGAGATTTGTTTCATAACTTCAGGTTTTAAGCTCGGGTAGTGGCGACTGAGTTCGTCCAAAGAGCATCCTAAGTTAACCGACATATTATTGCGGACTAACTCACTTGCACATGCCAAATCGTAGAAAGATTCAAAGAATGATGCGATAGTATTGTGTTCCTGGACCTTCTTCAAGCCGTCATTATTCAAGCAAAGTGCTCCAATCACCTCTACGAGCGACAAAATGAGAGCCCCATGTGGCTGGAAAAGTCCCTGGTATGCCTCTAAAAGTACATCAACTACCCCAGCCTCATTCAATATTCCAAATGCAGTGGGCTCGTTGTGGATGATGTAGAAGATAGTGTCTACCGTCAGCGCGAGTACATCACCCGAGTAAAGTTTGGGATTAGTAAAGATCTGATTGAACAGTTGGAGAAGTGGCAGGTCAAAAAGATTGCGCAGGCGGTCTCCAAGGTCTGACTGGATGAGCCCAGACACAAGATCGAGAAGGGGGAAAAGAATTTTGCATGTGGAGGAGCCCATTCCAGAAGAGCTTCCTGATTTTTCAATTTCTGCTACCTCCTCTCCGACTCTCTTGACCAAAATTACAAAACCATCCTTTGCGATAAACTCGTCAATGGCTTCGCTGTGGCCACCGAGAAAGACCAGCAACAAACGAATAGCCTGAGAAACTGTGTTGCGCGCTCCAGTCAACGGAAGAAACGTCATAAGATCGTTAAGCAATCCACCGGTTGCAATTCTTGCCACCAAACCCTTCGTTTCAACCAACTTCTCCACCATCTCGAGGAATTTAATAGCACCTTCTTCAAAAATATCTTCTCCTTTCTCAATTCGTGCACCAATGCTACGCACGCACTGAAAAAGGATACCATGGCTTACATTTCCCGACATACACCGGAGAATGTCGCTACCCCATGTCTTCTTGAGCGCAATCGCGTCCAAGGCCTTGACGGCACTCAAGTATACTTCTCCAGGCACCCGGGATTCGTTTTCCAGGTGCACCAAATCAACAAGAAATGAGAATATATATGGTTCGGGCTCAAAAAGTCTACTCGATGTCACCAGCAGCAGGTTCATGCACGCCGTGAACCCTATGGCGAGACACTTTGTTTGGAGCAACTTTTTACGGAGATCAAGAGCATCGTATGATTTGTCATTAAATGCCTTGGCCGACTGTGCCACTAAAGAGAATTCGAACCAGTACTCGGTCGGCACACTTTCACATGCACGGTCGAAAATCTGCTCGAGTGTGAGTTTGCGGACAGCCTCCTCGGTGAGCGAAAAAACACAGACATTCTTTATGTTTCTAGTCTCTTCCTCCTTTCTCCTTCTTTTTTCCTTTTTTTTCTCCTTAAAGTAACTGAAAGAGATACCCTTCCATTTTGCAGGGTACTTTTTCTCAAGACTGATAGAATCGATGTAGTTGTAGTGGTCTCCCACGACAGAAGGCTTTGCCTCTTTCTTCAGTGCGTGTTTCAAGCTGTAGTTCGCTGGAACGGGGGGCGGAAAAGACTTTGCAATCTCCAACACCTTTGCCTTCACGGCCTTTGGCGCGGGTTCCATCGACCCCAGGTCTGAAGAAACATAGTATTTTGCCAACGAGAGTGCCACTTCCATGGCATGGCGCCGAACGTCCACTGTAGGTGTGTTCAAAAGGGCGTAAATGCGTTCTGAAGATGCGTAGATCAGCCTGTTCAGTGCGTTCTCGAAAAGCGACTGCGTCAAGCAGAGCATTGTGATGGTTAAGGTAGAATCCGCGATACTGAATAACTGCAAACGCGGGTGCTCCTCTGTTAAGCCATAGCGTGTGACGATCTCAGCAAACTTCTCATCGAGTCGATTCAAGACCGGAATCCAGTGGGAGAGGTCGCATCGCAGGACTTCATTTTTGAGCAATACAGTAGCACGATCGGTCAAAGTAGCGAGCTTTTCCCACGGCTCGTCAGTAAGCGCAGTGATCAAGTCCTTTAGTTCAGCGCTGATAGGGCTTTTCACGCGATGCTCCTTGTGGTTGTTAATCATGTGGAGTAATACGTTTTTTTTTTAAAGGGCACGACTGAAGCCTAATATAAGACTGGCTGGTGTGAATCAAACAGCAGAGTAAGCAATAATGAATTGATTGTACAAGACCGCGTTGGGTAAAAACGATAGATGGAAGCCAAGAGCTAAATAGATGAAGTCATGACTGTGAGATGAGATGAGTGTTGTGAATGATGAAGAAGTGAGTACAAAGTGCACGCATTAGTGCAGCAGTACAATTAATCAGAGAGTACAAGTCAATTGGTGTGACTATTAGCTTCTCCTCGATAGATGATGTTTTAACCAGTCCACTCGTTATTACGGTGAATCAATAATTTACTACAAACCTGGATACAACAAAACTAAACAAAATCAAATATCAGTAACTCATCAACATTTAGGTCTACCATCTGTTAACTTGACGAAGCTTCTCAACAAGTACAGTTATTTAAGAACGTTTCTGTGTAAACTGCATTCAAACCCACTTAATACAGAGTTACTTGTACAAAAGAAGCTAAGATTCGAACTACTGGTAAAGCTCAAGGTGTTAGTTGGATTCTTTAGATCAAAAGAGTTCATTCCTCACTTCATCTGAATAGCCGAACAACATAGAGTCACACAACTGCGGTATCATATTGGCCGAAGGTAGAACCCCGCAAGCTACTATAAGTCAAACTTTTCCAATGAAACGGTTCCAACCTGATAACGACATGGTCTTGCGCGCCCAAGAGCGTATTAAAAAGGCCAAAACAGAAGGCTCGGCGTCGACGCTGCTTACAACCCCTCTCCACCCTCTCCTTCGCATGCATGCGCCCGCAGCCACAAAGAATCCCCTCAAGCAAAATACCCGCAAGGCATTTGACCCTCTTCTGATCAACCCGTACCTTTCATCTGGAACTACCGGCCACAGAAGAGCTCTCCAGTTCAATCGACCCGGTAAGTATATAGCAGAAGCCGAAGAAATCCGCAGAAAGGAAGCTGAAGAGCGACAACAGCAGCAGCTTCTTGAAGAGAAGCGCGAGAAGGGGCTTGTTGCTGAGGACACCATTGGCGAAAGTGCTTATAAGGAAGAGATACCTCCAGCTGTGGAATGGTGGGACCAGCCGTACTTGCGCGATCGAAATTACGATCACATTGACGACTCGTCGCGCATTATTACAGACAATGATGCCAGTCCAGTATCTAAGTACGTCCAGCACCCGGTTTTGATCTCGCCTGTGTGGGAGAAACACATGCCTACTGAGGAAAAACCTATGTTTCTCACCAAACAAGAGCAAAAGCGTATCCGTAGAAATGAGCGTTTGGTGCGGCTTAAGGACAAGCAGGACAGGATTAAACTAGGGCTTGATGCTCCGCCTCCCCCTAAGGTCAAGCTTTCGAATTTGATGAGCGTTTTAACAAACGAAGCAATAAAGGACCCCACTGCGGTCGAAAAGAAGGTGCGCAGGGAGGTTGAACAGCGTTTGCAAGATCATTTAGCAGAGAATGAGAGAAGGAAGCTTACACCTGAACAGCGCAGAGAAAAGATCGAAGTACAGCGCAACAAAGACTTACAGAAGGGATTCTTCACTACAGTGTACAAGATCGACAGGTTGGAGGATCCTAGACATATCTATAAGCTTGACATCAACGCAAAGCAGTTGGGTCTCGTAGGTATGTGTCTCATGAATTCTGCCTTTAATTTGGTCATTGTGGAAGGCGGGCACAAGTCGATTGAATTCTTCCATAAGTTGCTCACCAGGAGAATTGACTGGGAAAAGAGTGATAACATGGATTTGAAGGGTAACAAATGCGAAGTTGTATGGGAAGGTCAATTGGGAGAGTTAGGTTTCAAAAGATGGAGTTTACACAAGCCCAGGAACGAAGACGAGGGTATGGACATGTTGCGGAGATTTTCAAGGGACAATTACTTGAGAGAAGTTTTGTATGGAAGGCAACTGGTAACTGAGTAATTGACTCCAAAATGAAAAAGACCGTAGGGAATTATCAAGACCTAAGGGGCTCCCTTGAGAATAATAGATAGTCTGTGAAAAGAGAGCTGGAAGAATTTAGCATCTTGATCAGTAATTAACTGACCTAGTGAAGAGCAATCTGGATTGATCAAATGGTAACTGATTGATTAGCTGCTGACTTCAATGAATATCGGATTGAGTTTATGAATTATAACTAAGCGATAAGTAGCTGAAAAATGGGTAGGACTAGTTCAACTTAATATATAGAATACAGTGGCTGATACCGTTCAAACCATTGCATATATACTTAACGAACTACCAAATCAATCAACACAAGAGACGTCAACAGAATCTGGATTTTAATTTGACATGAGGAAGCCGGGGCTCTTTTAACACTCCAATACAGCAAAGGAAAGCAGTCTATTCCTGTCTTTACATTATTATGAATATCACATGGCACAGTTCGCAATCCAACATTCAGGTATCATTTCTTTGGCTTTTTAATTTCCCAGTTACTTCCACACTAAATCCTCACTCAATTCTAACATAATTAAAAGGTCTACATCCTAGCGAGCTCGCCCTTTAATTGGTCAATTCTGATTTTACCCAACTCTACGTACCTCATTGATTTCAACTTTCTGGGGTACAGCCAATTGACCTCGAAATCAACTGGAAAGCGTCGTATGTGTTGACGCAGATCGTTTTGCACCCACAAATGTCTCACAATATGAACTACTCGAAACCTTCCCCCAAACCCATCATCACATCTAACCAAACCTACATTTGTTCCATGTATACGTCGCATACAAGTCTACATCAGTCTCTAGGCTCTTGATAAGCTTCTCCTACATCTCCTTTCCCTAGTCTAAGAACTTTTCATGTTCACATTTATGTCGCATGTCGCGGCCAATAGCGAGCACGAATTCGCTTTGGCGATTTCGCACTAACTCGATCGTCGATTTTCTCCACACATCATGGGTTCCGCGTACACCATCTTTGGCAGACAAGTTCCAGCACACGTCGTAAGTAGGGTCCTATCTATCTACAATCAGTACTAACAAACAGCTTTCCATTCTCACTTTGTCGACTGCTGCGGCAGCTGTGTTCTGGCCAAGAACTCCTTCGCCTGCAGCTGCACCAGTTGCTGCACCAGTTGCTGCTAAAGAAGACGACTTTGACTTGGAGAAGTTTATCAAGTAAGTATAAACATTAAAATTGGCTCTCAATTGATTGATATGTCTGAGTGAACTCGAGTTTATAACGTTGGAGACTGAACAGCATTACGTTCATGGAAAAGCAGCTACGACCGAAAATGTTCAAGTTTGAAAATATGTCAAAGTGATGTGTTTGAAGGTCACTATTCATATTTTGTTGAAATCTCGTATGATTTCTCAGATTTTGAAACGCTCTTCAATAATAAAGGCTCCTTAGACGTTTGAATCTTTCACCAGCCTCACGTTTTGAAGTTCCGTCATTATCGAAGACTCCCTTTGATTGGTATTCAACAGCTCCTGCTCTCGATTTCTCGTATTTGGCGCCTTCAATAGTGGGGAACGGGGTTCGCCCATTGAAGCCGAATTGGAGATAGCTTCTCCGATAATTGACTATTTTCCATCAAATACTAACTATTAGCGACTTGACGAAGGAGGAGTCGAAATAGGCTCCCCGAATCATCGGTTTGAGGGCAAACTACGATTGACCAACACTACTTATATCAAGCAAAAATTACCATACATGTAGCAGATGACTGTAGTTGAAAATAGGGCAAGAGCAAGTGGTTGCGCAGAGTCCTGGAGTTGAAAATATTTGGGGATAAGGTCGGGAAAGAATTCTGTATGAATCAAGGATTAACTCATGAGGTAGACAATTCAATGAAGGATCGATCTTTTCAGTAGTGCACTTCTTAAACAGTGATCTTGACTTCAGCAGTTTAGTGAGCGGTTCACCATTAATGTCATTCTTGCCTTCTCAACCAAAAAAATGTGTTACAGGATGACGCGATCAGAGGAGTTGGTCAGTTCAGTACGAATCCACGCCCAATTAGCCCACTTCATCGTTCCTAGTTCTGTTATCACAAAGTTTTTTCCCCTTCAGTTGGAACATTCAGCATGCCGCCTCCTTTTCACTGACTCGAAGAACAGATACAAGAATTAAGTAGCTCAGTCCTCACTGGCTTGATTTGTTCGTAATATATCTTCATTGAGTGACACTCAATTCTTTAAACAATCAAGTTGTCACTCTTAATCTGGTTCCACTCTTCATTCACATCAGCACAGTGCTCGACAATCACTTGTCAGGCTAGTTTACTCTTGATAGACGGTTTATTCTTTTCACTATATATCCTAGTAATCCTTATTATCTAGTCCGTGCTGTAGCGGCTTTTCCGTCGATATCTCAATTAGTGCTATTAACCAGGTTTGCAGCAAAAAGCTCAATTATCACTTTTTATGTCCTTCGTCTTTAAAAGAGGCGGGCACAAAGAACCCGTCAAGTTCGACAAAATCACCGCAAGGGTCGAGCGTCTCTGCTATGAGCTCGACCCAGCATACGTGGATGCCGTCCAGATCACCCAAAAGGTCATTCTCGGCGTCTACCCTGGAGTCAATACGATTGAGCTTGATAACCTCGCTGCAGAAGCCGCGGTCGGAATGGCCACTACACACCCCGACTATCTTGTGCTTGCGGCACGAATTGCAGTTTCTAATCTCCACAAACAAACCAAGGACCTGTTTTCTGCTGTTTCTCGCGACCTCTATGAGTACGTCGATCCGCAGTCGGGCCAGAGATCGCCCTTCATTTCAAAGGAAAATTACGACGTGATTTGCAAGCACGCCGACCTTTTGGACCGGTCCATAGATTACCGTAATGACTTCACTTACGACTACTTTGGGTTTAAAACCTTGGAACGCGCGTACTTGTTGCGCATCAAGGACAAAATCATGGAAAGACCTCAGCACATGCTAATGAGAATTGCCGTGGCTATCCATGGCCACGATATCGCCAGCGTGATCGACACGTACAAGCTCATGTCTCAAAAGTACTACATTCACTCTTCCCCAACGCTCTTCAACGCAGGTACGCCCTTTTCTCAGCTCTCGCTGTCGTTTCTGGTCGGCATGAAGGACGACTCTTTGGAGGGTATTTACGACACATTAAAGAACTGTGCTTTGATTCTGAAGAGCACAGGAGGTATTGGGCTCCATATCCACAACGTACGTGCTACAGGCCTGCACATTCTGGGCACCAACGGTACCTCACTGGGTATTATCCCCATGATTAGGGTATTCAACAACACTGCTCGATACGTTGACCAGGGAGGAAACAAGCGTCCTGGTGCCTTTGCACTTTACCTTGAGCCATGGCACGCTGACATCGAGGAGTTTGTATCATTGCGTGCGCAAGAGGGCACACTCGATATCTTTCCAGCATTGTGGATCCCCGATTTGTTCATGGAACGCGTGGAGCAGAACCAAGAGTGGGCATTGTTTTCACCCAACGAGGTTCCGGGGTTATCTGATACTTTTGGTGACGAGTTCCGTGCTTTATATGAGAAATACGAGCAGGAGGGTAAAAAAGTGCGCCAGCGCATCAAGGCCCAGGACTTGTGGCAAAAGATTGTCAATGCACAGATTGCTACCGGAACGCCATTTTTCCTCTACAAGGATGCATGTAATGAAAAGCTGAATCAAAAGAACGTGGGTGTCATCAAGGGCGGAAACCTTTGCTGTGAGATTATTCAGCACCTGGATAGAGAAAATGTTCTGGCACCAATGTTGGCGCTGATCTCACTACCTGAGTTCATCAAGAAAACACAAGAAACGTTAGAGGTCGACTTTGAGAGGTTACATACAGTGGTCAAGCAGGTTGCCAAAAACTTAGACATGCTTATCGACAAGAATCTGTACCCAATTCCTGAAGCAAAACACGCAAACCTCTGTAACAGGCCTGTGGCTATTGGAGTTCAGGGTCTTGCGGACTTTTTCTTGGTCTTACAGCTCGCATTTGAGCTGCCGGATGCTAAGGACCTCAACATCCAAATTTTCGAGACCATCTATCACGCTGCCATCGAATCTTCGATCGAGTTAGCCATGGCAAAGGGGGCTTACCCTAATTACGAGGGCTCTCCTGCACTGCAGGGGCTCCTTCAGTTCGATCTCTGGGGTGTTAAGCCTACTGGCTACTATGACTGGGACGCCACCAAGGCGCAGATGCAACGGTATGGGCTCCGTAACTCGCTTATGGTGGCACTCATGCCAACAGCTTCCACATCTGTAATTCTTGGTAACAGCGAGAGTTTTGAGCCGATTGCTAGTAATGTATATGTTGCGCGAATCTCCAACACAGAAATCCATATCATCAACAAGTACCTCATGCGCGAGTTGGTGGACTTGGGCATCTGGAGCAACGAAATGAAGGACGCCATAGTTCGTGAAAGGGGCCTGATTCAGAATATCATGGAAATTCCTGAGGAAACGAGAAGTCTTTTCAAGACCAAGTGGGACATCAAACAAAAAACATTGGTTGACATGGCCGCCGACCGTGCTCCCTTTATTGACCAATCGCAAGCTTTGAATATCAGCATGAATAACTGCTCAGTCGGTCGTTTGTCGCTGATGCATTTCCATGGCTGGAAGAAGGGTTTGAAGACGGGTATGTACTACCTCCGCACCGATACAGACGGGATTGAGGTGAAGTATGTAGTAGAGAAGGAGCCTCCGCAGTATCTGGAGAGCGTCGCCCGGCCTGTGGCGAAGCCAAAGCCGAAGAGGTATGTCAGGAGACGGGAAAAGGAAGGGGAGAAAAAGGCAGAGAAGGAAAACAGGGATGTTGAAGCGGATGTGCTGTCGTCCCAGCTGGCAGAGATGGAGACTTTGGGTGGAATGTCTGATTTGAATATTGCTGCACATTAACACGGTAGAATGTGCGTGAGCGCGATAGAATGCATATGAGCATTAATAAATTCGTTAAGAGCTGATAAATATTAAAATCATAAAGTGATCAGACCGGATGGTTAGAAATGTTAATTTATGAGTTGTAAACTTTTCAAATGAAAGTATTTGCGAGAAAGAGTAAGTGAGGGTACAAACTTTGCAAATATTGCAAAGAAATCAGACTCATATGGTGAATATTGCAAATTGTAAGATTTAATGATCAGAGAGAGCTGTAAGTAGACCACGAATTAGCGAAACGAATGAGCAAAGTGAGCAAGAAATTAGCAAACGATGCAGCACAGATATTGCAGAATTGGATTACCAAGAATTGTACTTATCCAGAGTATCTTGATTTGAACTCCAGCTTAAGTGATGAGTTATCAACTTTGACGACCGTCAAGTGCTTGAGAATAAACTTGTGACCGGAGCATGTACTGGTAGAAACACACAAGTTAAGCTTTGCAATGATTGGCAAGATGCACGGAAGGTGAGAGTCAACTATACATGATACTCTGTTGTAAATGCAGTCACAGATACAGTATGAATTATCTCCATTGACACTCTGCAGGTGTTTTAGCCACCTCTATTGGCTACCTAATAGTGAAATAACGCCTTGTGAGAGATAATGCCTTGCGAGGTTTTTCTCGGTTGACTTCTAAGAATTTCAAAGTTTATCTACGAGGTTCCCTTGATCAATTAACAGTAGTCGCAGTCATGGTATGACGTTTTCTAAATAATAGTTTAAATCGTAGTTATTTGGTGCTTTTCAGAAACCCACCGCACATGCGATAAAACTGGCGAGGAGTTTATAAATGGCTGCAAATTCAAAAGAAATTTTCGGTTCCCTTTAAAAGACGATACTAAGTAATACATAGCGAAACGGTGATTATGATCTCAGTGAAAAACAAAGCGAAAGGAAAGACTGAGGGTATTCTCGAAGAAAAACCCTTTCAAGTTTCATAGGTCAGTAACCAAAGAGGTACACCAACAAGTATGACACGATGACTACCAAATTTTGTTTCGGCCACCATTTTCCAATTGATAACAAGCTACTAAAAAGAGGTAGGAATGATGCTCCGTCTAAAAAACTTTATGAACCATCGTAAGGACAATCCCTTTTTGTATGTACGCGATCGAGAATTGAAACATTCCAGACTTTAGAAACATTAGTAAACGCATTTGAGGAAGAAAGTGTTCAAATTTTGAAGCTCGCAACTAGAAAGCCAACAGTACCATTCAACGGTAAAACAACTCAACATCCTTTTAAAAACACAATAATGGGGAAACACAAACACAGTGTTAAAGATCGCGAAAATTAACTTTTTAAGTCATTTTTACCCTCTCTTAAAGATAGTCTTATACTCATCGCGTATCGTATCTGTTTCCCCGATGTATCTTCAATCCTCTTGAAAATTAGAGCACAAAATCTAAAACATGTATACCATTCTGCTCGCTTGGCGCCTGTTTACAATAGATCAACAATTAGCGAGATTATCCAGAAGTTCTTCCGCAAGTACTCTAGTATATTCTCCATAGTATTATATATATAATGACTCGATCTAAAGTATTCTTCATCTAACTTATTTCATCAAATTCAACATACTTATTCTTTATCTTAACAGACGTAATCTAAACTACTATATATCTAACTATATTGGCAGACTCAATAGTACTTATTCCCAATCTGTTTCAATCAACATCTCCTTACTTTATTCACTACTAATATACTCTTTTGATATGTTACGGTCCTCATATTCGCGAATCCGCCTTATATTACAAACTAATTTTCTTTTCCTATGCACAGCTACGCTCCCATCAACTCGGAGCAGTTGCTGGTACCGGATGGTGGTACTCCACGGATTCGAGATGACCGCCCAAATCACTACTACCTATACCCAGTGTGGTTTTTGAAAAAGGTATGGGCTGGCCCCGATCAACCCGAAGACAAGTACCCGCAGATATTTGCCACTTACATGCCAGTGATCGAGAAGTTTCCGCAAAAGATACGGCATCAGATGTGGGGTCCTTCCCGTTTTGCATTTCTTGTCTTGTACCTCACGTTGTGGTTCGGGGTGGTCTACAATATTGTCGTGCCGTACTACACAGTTGAGCCGTCGCTGAGCGATACCCCTGCAATGGCCCTTGGATGTCTCGACCAGATCAGCTGGAAGGGTAAGAATGCCGAGTGTGGATTGGCAGGAGAGTTGTGCACACCTCCGTCAGAAGATGTGGTCATTAGATGTCCCGCGTTGTGCGATAGGGCGTGGACGTTTTCTTTGGTGCCAATTGGAGACCAGAGAATTAAGTACAGGCTGTATGTTGTGGGAGGAGGAATTAAAGCAGATGGTGGAGAGGAAGAAGAACATGATAACACTGAAGATGGTGAGAATGATGAAGGTGAAAACGATGAAGGTAAAAATGATGAAGGTGAGAATGGTGAAAGTGAGAATGATGAAGGTGAAGAAAAAGATGAAAGATCCGACCATTTCATGAGTGGAAAAAAAGAGCACCAAAAGAAGGTGGACTACAAGCCCAAAGTCACTCAAAAGAGGACTGAAAGCCATCCACATGAAATCTTTCCAAAATCTGGGATAAGCAAATACACCCTGGACGCCAGGAGCAATCCATACCGAGCAGACTCTTTTGCTTGTGGGGCTGCTGTCCATGCCGGTCTAGTGTCACCCATTTTTGGCGGGTGTGCCAGGGTTTCTTTCTCTGGCCCTGAAGCACAGTTTGAATCAGCTTTTGGTGCATACGGGACTGGTGAGTCGATCGCATTTGATAGTTTCTTCAAGTATTCGTTCTACTTCAAGTCCCTTGGCCAGAAGTTTGTCCAGTGCCACGATCCGCGTTTGGTTGTGCTCGTGGTCAACATTTTGCTAGGTGTTCCTGTGGTGTATCTTGCCAGCGGGGCGGTAGCATTCTGGACTGTGGCCGTTGTCGGTTTCTGGACTCTTGTCCTTGCCACGGACCCTCCAATGGTTGTGAATGCAGCAAATCCAGAGGAGTTTGCACTGCTCCTTTCTCTCTG
Organism: Kodamaea restingae; assembly: GCA_003707425.3. Classification (NCBI taxonomy): domain Eukaryota; kingdom Fungi; phylum Ascomycota; class Pichiomycetes; order Serinales; family Debaryomycetaceae; genus Kodamaea; species Kodamaea restingae. The sequence continues at coordinate 299,696 of PPJA03000011.1, forward strand.
TTTCGAGCGTTTCTTACCGTGTTGTTTTATCATGTATGTTCTCTGGCACTGTTCAGCTTATAGGCCATTGGGAGGGAGTGACGAAAGTGATTCTGATGAGGCTATCCCCAGTGGTTTTTCACCTGAAGCATCTTCTAGTGAAGGTTTTGCTACCCCCATGCATGCAAGCGCACTGAAACCCTTCTCTTCCCCATCTCCAATTGGTAGAGTTCTTCTCTGGTACCCACTTTTTTGGCTTGGGGTCCTCAACAATGTCACTTTCGACCGCCTCCCGGTGGACAGACTTACGGTGGATGACTTGCGCAACCAACCCGGTGCACTTGTTGCTGTATTGAGCATAGTTCTGCTCATCACGACTTGTGTTTTCATCCAGGGGTACAAGATTTGGCGAGCAGGCAAATTCCGCAAGTATCTTTGTTTGTACTTGGCTTTTGCATTCAGTTTGTTTGTTTTAGCCGAATTGCCTGGACTCACATTGCGGGTGCACCACTATATACTTGCACTTATTCTCATCCCTGGGTGCTCTACGCGTGGAGTCACGGCATTACTTTTCCAGGGCATTCTCCTTGGCCTTTTTCTTTCTGGGGCCGCGCGCTGGGGGTTGGCGTCCATTGTGGAAACGGCACTGTCGTTGCGTCGCGACGATCCACTGGGTATTGTGTTTCCACCGACAATCCTTGGATACAATGCTACTTCTGGGTTGTTGACGTGGAGTGCTGTTGCTGCTGCTTCATCTGCGTTGACTGCGGCGCAATTTCAGCTTGCGAACCTGTTTCTGGATGTTTCGGTCTTGATTAACGATTTAGAGTACTTTGTTGGGGATGTGGACTCGCTTAATTTGAAAAAGTTGATCGATGAGCTGGAAGAGTTGAAGCTGTTGATTGCTTTGGAGGAGGGCGAGTTCAATATGTATATACGGTTGGGGAGGAGAGTCCCGGGCACTAGCAGGTATAGTGATTTCAGCAACGCGGCAGTTTTGGGTTGGCCTAGTGGAGAATTCCGGTTGCCACCTGCGGGTTTGACATAGAGCTTATATGGAAGGAACAGTAATATAGTGAGTGATATTATACAATTTTATCCAAATGAGAAAATGGGGATAGATACTAAAGTTAGAGAAGTAGGAGCCTGACATACAAGGGTGCAAAAGAGGTTTTTAACCTGAAGTAAAAGAAAATTTTGAGAGCGGTTGGCGGGAAGCCTTTTGCCAAGAATGATTGAAGCTAAATTTGCAAAATAACAGTTTGTGTTGCCTAATTTAAGCAAACGTGAAAACGTTTTCAAGTTTTATTGCGAGCATATGAGTAAATTAAATGCATCAGAGAGCCATTTATAGGATGAGGAGTTTTATGAAATAGCTCTTCGCAGCGACGAACGGGGAGAAGTATTTAACTGATATGTAGGTTCAGGGGACCTTCAAAAGAAACTGAAAAGCTCATAAATTATAAAGTGGCATTTCCATATGTTAGAGAAAAACTTAGTCTGATTTTTTTTGCAACCTTTCCGTAATGGGCTCTTTTTTGCAGCCATTACTTCGCTCATTGTGTCCCAATTTCGTACGGCTGATCCTGAAGCTTTTAATACGGACTTTCTTCTGATGTGAACATTCTCCGTTTTCGGAATGTTTTTTGAGGAATACCTTTCTATTTATATATGTGATGTACGTATGCCACGATACACCTTTATGTTTTCCTTCACATCCCATAACATATATGGTTTCTGTTTGTTATCAATTTTATCAGTAAACAGCTTACGGGTACAATTTCAAAGCAAAGCTTATAGTTTTCTTGGAGATATAAAGGGCTCATACAAGACCTCCTAAAGGAATTTTTCAAACTTCGTCAGAAACAGCTTGTAACTGATGAATTAAAATGGATGCAATAAGCTGTATCACGATTTAATTTCTGGGGGTTTAGCCCTCTCATTCTCATAACTAACCACCCTCCGCAAATCTTCTCTATCAAACCTTCAGTGTGTAGTCCGATAACAATCCGATGTTGGATGCAGTCTCAAGTTTAACACCATGCAAACTTTTGTTACCCTTTGACCGTTTCTTAACGGCATTTGAGTACGTCAATGTTGCTCTTGTATTGTGAGGTATATTTACGTCTGGTGTATTTGAATTTACCACATTAAGTTAGATGTTTACTCTTTTCCAAAACAGTCATATTTTTTCCATGCGATGTTGACCAGTGCAATGCAAGACTCTACATAGAAACAGAACCTAGTTCATAAATGGGGTATACATTGCTTTGCTTGATACTTGTATCCCATCTCCATACCGGGTAGCAGCAACGAGACAAATATAGGATAATTTCGTGGTCGTAAATTAAATAGCCATCATATATTCCATGACGTAAATATGGCAATATAAAACAGTTCTTCATCTCATCGAGGCGCACCAAAACAATAACTCTGGTTCATCCAACAGATCAATTACTGATTTTTATGCGTCCAGATCTTCATTATCAAATCTTCTTCGTGTTCATTCACTTATCCCTGTTATCATCTTGATTGACTTCTTCAAGTCCGTATCTTCATTCATTTAAATGAGTCTCATTACTCAATTACAAGTTGCCTTGATTAGGGGAGTATAAGTCACCATAATTGATCAATTAAAGCTACATTCTTTGATCATTCAAACGCTATCCTTTTCCACTAAGTCACTTACCAATTTTCTCGGGGCTCGTGTCTGACAGTCATTTCATCAATCAGCTATCAGTGTCATTTATTTTTTAGGTCACGGACTTTCATTTCACCATGCTCCGTTTAGTTCAACGACGAATTGCCATACGCTGGGTATCTTCAGCGCCTCCAGTCACCGGGAAGTGGTTCTACGCAACTGACGCACCCATCACCAAACCCGATTGGCACGAATACACGCAATCCGAAAAGCCCTCCAAGTTCATTCCTTTCAGCAACTACGATGATCGCAGATTAGAAAAAGCATTTATCAATAAAACCAAGTCGATTCAGGTCAACGAAGACCAGCTCTTCGAGGTGGACATCCACGAGATGGTTCTCTCCTCGGTGTACTGGGATGGTCCTACTTACGAAGTCCGTCGTGGTACATGGTTCCACTCAAATGGAGTACCTTTACTGGCGAAGCTCACAAAAATTATCGAAGACGGATATCACCAAGCAAAGCCATACTTGTATGAGAAAAAGGATAAAAAGCTACTCTCCAAAGAGAACATTGCAAAGTTCAATCGCTGGACTCCTGGAAAGGTGCTTCTGGGCGAACACATTGACGCTAAGAAGGAGCAAGATGTGGTGGACCTTGGGAACGAAAAGCTCCTTCTTTACTACAATGAGAAAGATGCCATCATGTTTCCGAAACAGATGAACTCGTTCCAATTGAACGTTATTCGTAACCTTGGACCCAACGGGTCGCTTCTTGGTGTCCAATACATTCAACGTGGGTTTACAGAGTCCCTTAACAAGACATTGATAGATAGTCTCCCGTCCAACCCAATTCCAGATGTGACTGATATATTCCAGAAAGAGGTGGTCAACATATTCAACGATACCGCAAAAGAGGGCGAATCGCTCAAGCTGGATGAGAAGATGAAGTCGGTCATGGAAGCTGACTATGAAGATACCAAGGGCCCCGTGCGGAAAATTGATCACCTTGTGTTGTGTGTTCATGGAATTGGCCAGATTCTCGGCAGCAAGTATGAAAGTGTAAACTTCACACACAGCATTAATGTGTTAAGGAACACCATGAGGGATGTCTACAATGAGAACGAATCCTACAGGAAACTCAATGACGACAGCTCGACAAACAGCATCCAGGTTCTTCCAATTTCTTGGAGACACCGCGTCGATTTCCACCCCCAAAAGGCATTCAAAGCCACCGATGAGTCTGGCGAAAAGCGTCTTCCTGCTCTTTCACAGTTGACTGTGGATGGCGTAAAACCTTTGCGCAACATCTTGGGCGATGTTGTGCTCGATGTTTTGCTTTACTATGAGCCCCTCTACGTGAAACAGGTGTTTGAAGCTGTAGTCTCGGAGTTGAACCGTGTGTATAAGCTCTATAAAGAGAGAAATCCTGACTTCAACGGTAAGGTGCATATTATGGGCCATTCTCTTGGTTCTGCAATTGCGTTTGACATCTTGTCTGATGTTACAAGGGTTGCGGGTGACGACAAGCGCGTCAAGAGAGATCTTGACTTTGCGGTGGAGAACTTGTACTGCGTTGGATCTCCTGTTGGAGTCTTCAAACTACTTGAACAACGTAACATTGCCTCTCGTGAGCTCCTCCCTGATGATTTCGACCCCATTCTGAACACCACAGTTGTTTCTCCCCGGTGCCAGAACTTGTACAACATTTTCCATCCGTGTGATCCTGTTGGGTATAGAATGGAGCCCTTGGTATCTCCGCAGTTTTCCGAGTTCAAGCCCGAAACCGTTCCTTTTGCTGTGAAGGGCATCAACACACAGTTCAAGGAGTTGACAGACTTTGGTGAAGAACTCACTGGCAGGTTGGCGAAGGCGCTGAGCTGGTTCAAGGAAGACGCTAAGAATGTGACTACTGAGGATAAGATTAAGAAGGAGAATGCTCTTGGCGACATTATTCGGAGTCTTGCGTGGTCCGGGGATAAAAATACCGCCGTCCAGCCATTGAAACATGCTGATTTGAAGCAGCTGCAGCTCAACAAGTTGACTGCCTTAAACAAGAGTGGGCGTGTGGACTACAATTTGCCGGTGGGTGTTTTCGACTTCTCCTTGGTGAGTGCAATCAGTGCTCACGTGAGCTACTTTGAGGACAAGGACACTGCAGGATTTATATTGCGCGAGACTTTGACTTCTCATGAGAAGGAGGTCAAGAAAAAGCGTGTTGAGATGTATGACAATGTGATCCCTTCACTGGCTAAATCAGTGAAGAGTGCGCTGAGTTGATGAATGAACTGACGAGTTCAATGAAGTGGAGTAATTGAGGGGTGTAATTGTGGACTCAAGATGGATTCTGGATAGCGATGAAATGTATTAGTTATGGAAAAGAGGTAAAGTTTAAAAAAGTGATATTTAGAGAAGATGTTAAGATTGAATTGAGGAGCGGATATTGTAATATAAGGCTAAAAGACGAAATATTATGTGGGTAGCACTATTTCATTTAGTCAAAACTGCCATTTTCATACACCCATAAACATCGTATACGAGAACCCGAAGTATCCTTGTTTAAAAATTTATTGGCAATCTAGTCCTTGGGGCCCAACTGAAAGTTGACGAAGATGACAAAAGCGAACCGTTCAAAGAGCTAACTAAGAGAAACTCGCTTCTCATCTAGTGTATAGCATTTTAGTTATCATAAATCTGGATATGACTCAGGTTACTCTTAACAATCATTATCTTCAACGTATCATTAATCGGCTACACTCTTGATCACTCAACACATCATCATTTTCTGTAAGCCACCTTAGTCCTATTCACTTGAGGTATCACCCTCGTGGATTCAGCTTCCTAGTCATCTACTCCAACAACAAATCATCAATACTCTGCTCGGCATCCTTCTCGATCAACTTCAACATACCTTCTGGCAAAATTGGCTCATTCTTCTCATCCACAATGTATCTGAAAGGCATCTCGGTGGCCTCGTACTTGTTGTATCTGATCTCTGGGTAGTCCAAGAACTTGATGTCCTCAAATTTGACCTTGTCTGCGACAATACGCTGTGTAGTTCTCACGGCAGTGTCGGTGGTCATCTGCAAAGCACCCAATCTCCTACCAGCAAGACCGTACTTTCTTCTCAAGATACCTGTTCTGTCGATTCTTGGGTGGGAGCCCAAGATTCCACCGAAAACAAAGTAGTCAAACTTGTCAGCATCTTCGGGGACAAGCTCAGTCTCGGCAGCAGGGTCCAAAAGACAGAATCTGGTCTTGTCCACAGCGCCGTTTTCAATCTGGACACACTCCTCGGTGGTCCACTGCAAGCCCAACTTTACCAATCTCTCTGGGATGTCCTTTTCGGTGGTTGTGGCGGGTAAGGATGTCAAAAGAAGGTTCTCCTTGCCGATATCACGGATGATCTGGGAGTATTCCAAGATCACCCACTCGGAGAAGCCTTCTTCCATGTGCTCGATTATATACTTCATGAGATGAGCAAAAAAGTGGGGAAGAAAAAGAGAACTAAAGATAAACAGACTACAGTAAGGGTGGTGCTGATTTAGGTTGACCATAGTATTTAGTTGAGTATTGGGTATTTGGGTGTTTATTGGGTGATATGCATATAACTCGGGTCATACTGTATAGTCAATCAGTGAACTTCCAAGTCTATGAGAATATGTACAGGATCTCTTGGAAACAGTACTTATATTCACATTCCTGATTCATTATCCTTATTCCTGTGAATAAGAATATAGATACACCCAGCCTGTATACTTCCGTTTTATCACCCACACTCCATCTACACCTCCATTAGTCTTATCAAATATACTTCTCATTCCTATAAAATTAACCTTTAATTATACTCCTCTTCTAGTCCCTCAGTTATCCGCATTAATCGCATAAATCACTCCTTCTTACAGCACCCCGAAGCCTCGTTGAACGCCAAGCGCGAGCTCTTGTCCACATTCAAAGAGCATGAGTCAACACCCTTAGCGCCAGCCTTGACCTCGCTGGTGGTCTTGCAGAACGAAGGCTTCACATCAAGCACAGGGTTCTCTCTGAAGATGTTTCTTGGTCTCAACATCAAGTCAAAGATCTCAGTAGGCATCACAGGGAAGTCCTCTGGCGATGGGAAGTGGGTAATTCCAAAGGTGTGGAAGAAGACAATGTCAGTATTCTCCACCTTGTCTGAACCGTCGCCAATCCACTTTCTCATACCACGAGCTCCGTCACCAGACCACTGTGCAACATGATCACCAGATGGGTAAAGTCTACCGTATCCGCCGTCTTCGTCCTGGTAAGGAATGACCTGGGTGGAGTTGACTGCCCATGGGGCTCTCTTGCGCACCAAAGAACCCTCCTGTGCAAGAACAGGTGAGCAGAAGGTCGACACCAACTTGTAAGTAGCTGGCTTGCCCGAGTATGGGTGAATAGAGTTGGGGTTGAAGATATCCCAGGTTCTAGCAGTAGCAGACTCAAAGTTGGTGAGTGAGTCGCCAACGGTCTTGAAGGTGGTCTTGTCACAGTAGAAAGCATTGCCGTACATGTTTTCCTTAGATCCGAATGGGTAAGGAGATGGCTTTGCATCAGATGTGGCAGCAGAGTTTCCATCACCGTCAAGTCTGGGGTGGATTCTAAGCGAGAACAAGTGCTGGTGATTGTGTGCATTCACCATTGGGTACACCTGGGTACCCCATGGGCCAACGTCCTCACCCTCGGCACAGATGAAGGTGTTCAAGATACCGGTCAATCTGACCTCCAACTTAATGGTTCCATCCTGTCTAAAGATCCAGTACAAGCAGTACTCGTAGTTAGCAGCAGTAAAGATTTGCGAAATGATCAACTTCTTACCTCTAGTGGCAATGGTGGTCTGGAAGTCGTCTCTGAAGTCCGAGTGCTTGAAGAGGAGACCGTCGTCCTCCTCGTGGATGCACACCGCGTTCTTCACAGTGTTGACTTCTCCGCTAGGAGTTGGGAAAAACGCATCCAAGTAGTGGATCACACCCTTGCAGTCGCAACCAAGAGCCAATGGGTTTGTACAGTTACCGGCACCATATTCACCAATGTCCAAGGCGTGCTTTCTCTGGTGAGGGAAGTCCGGAGAGCCGTATGGCACCACCATCTCACTCAAGGAGATTCTGTGGAACATAGGTCTGACTCTACCGTGGTCATTGTACGAGATGTCACTCAAAACAATACCCTCTCTGTAGTTGAAACCAATGTGGAGGGAAAAGTTGGACCAGTTGATGACGTTTCCATCCATGTTGAAGGACACACCCTTGGGCTGCGTGATGTTGATTGGAGTGTCATCTGGTCTGTAACCCGATGGGTTTTCAGCAGTTCCAAAGGCTTCTTTAACGTGTTTGTGGTGGAAGTTTGCGTGCTTGTGTTTGGACACCTTTCTTCTTTTTGCGGGGATATCAATAAGAATGACCTTCCCAGCGTTCATGTCCACAATAGGACAGAAATCCAATGGGTGAGAGTAGTGCGAGTCGTCCTCGTTGCTTCTCCAGTACATCAAAGCCTGCTGCAATCTTCTGGACGCTCCCCATCTCTCATCGTAACCAATTGTCCATGCGTCACAATAGATGTTCTTCATCTCAGAACGTGGAACACCAGAAAGCTCACACTGCTTGATCACTTCGGGATCGTTCCTGACAATCTCCTCGGTGACCTGCAAGTCGTGTGGTGTCAAGATTGGCTGCACACCCTCGACCTTAGTAAGAGAGATAACGTGGGAGTTTGTGATGTCAACCACTGCCTCGTGGAGGCCGGACTGTCCATCTTCAATAGCAACAACGTAGGCAATACGTGGAACAGGGACCTTGTTATCCTTCCACTCGTAGTATGCCTTCTTGATCGGCTCTCTAAGGGTCACAGTGTTGAACACGACCGCCTTGGTAAACTTCTTCTTCACAAGCTGTGTGACATAGCGGATTTCCAAGGGCGACAATGGGTCCAATGGGTGCTTTGGAGCAGCAGGTGGCGCTACAGACGATGTAGCGTGGAGTGAGAGTTGTTGTAATCTTTCCATGATCGTTATGGGGTAGAATTACGGAGTAGGGTTTTGCAGCCGTATTTATAGATTGGTATCACCTCTTAAATATTCCAAATTGGGGAAGTTTTTCCCTAAGTTAACCGCGCGAAAACCTTCTCAAAGGGGAAGGTACTAACGCGGAAGTGATAACTGTGAACTATGCGATGAACTAAGCCATTACTGGGCGATGAACTGGCAGCCTGGCGGCGACCTGAAGAATGGAGGTGCGAGTTAGTATAGAGATAAGCTGGTTATTGCTGACAACTGACAGATAATAAAGAAAGAGGACATAAGATGGTAAGGTGGTTAAGGTGAAGATGAATAGTAGCTGAGATAATTGACATGAATAGTAATCAAACGTGATTAGTGATCTGATTTGCTGATTAAATGATTAACTGATGGACTATTTGATCATGTCCAATAATGTTAATTTAAACGATCTTGTGTCAAATGATCTCAAAGAAATCTCAACGATTTCCAGGGGACTACTTTTCTCAGGATCTCAGATTTCCCGAAATTTACATGACATCTGGAAGTTTTCCTGGCTTTAGTTTGAACATTCATCACTCAGGCATACCACATTACTCCAATCTTCTATACTTAGAAATCTCCCGTACTCAGAAACTCTCTATTATTCAGATCTTCCCCTACTCACATCCCAATTATCAATTCCATTCAGTTATTTTCACTCATTTTTACCGCAACCTTCACATTGCTTATGGGATTAGCTAGCAACTGACTTGTTTATCTGAGTAGGTCTTGTAAGCAGATTATATAGTAAACAGAATGAAGAAGGGTGAAATGTGTGTGATGTGTTTTAATAAACGATAAAGACTCCCACATCCCACGCAGATGTGTAGGTTTTATACTCCAACAGGTACTGTTGTATGTGGGTCAGATGTCAGATGTCAGGTGTGTGGTATTATATGCACTCCTAATACATATGCTTACAAAAGCTCGTCATCACAGCTCTCCATCTTGAGTGATTGAAGAGCTCGGTTACTACTTTTCATCATCTCAGTTCGCTCTGTACTGAGGTACACTTGTGTCATTAATCGTATCATTTTAACTAAACAATGCTTCTGCGTGCACCACCAATCTTACACTCAATACACACCCAAACTAGCAAAGGCATCACCACGAACACAAAGGTATTCAAGAGGTTCCAGCACTCAAGTACATTGTCGTACACCGCTGCAATATGCTCAACACGGGCAGCATGCGACATGTAGCTTCCAACCACAGCCGTCCAGAATGGTGCATCGGCCGCAATCTCCCCTTGGGCCAAGTTCAAAAACACATCACCGCACACTCTCAGGACCACAGAGATGCACATGATCAAGAAACACATGTAAAAGTAGATGAACTTGCAAATTATCTGCGTCGATCTCGGGAAATACGAGCAGTAGTGATGCAGGTTTTCGGAGCTGAGGGTTCTCGCAAGCATACTGACAGTGGTGAACGCAAATGCCATCACCAATGACACCACAACATTATCTGCGGTAATATTCACCCATTGGTTACGTTCCCATACACTGCTGGTGCTGAGTTGCAAGCCCAGCGGCATATACACAAGAGTGGCCGCGAAAGTTGCCGCAAAAAACACGCAAAACCTCCTCAAATGTGTGTTGGCCGTTACGTTGGAAAATATGCTTTCCTCTGGAAGTTTGCTAACAGAACAAGTTGTGTTCATCTTCTCAATGGAGTATGTAATGAGCGACTCGTCAAACAGCACCGACTTTTTGTGTGTCTTCACCACTGGCTTGACTTCCTCTTTTTTGCTGTTGTTCATGAACAGAATGTACTCGACGCAACGCATCATAGCACACCTGAATTTGTGCGCCACTATCACGCTGACAACAATTCCAAAGATTGCCGCCAAATCCTTCCGGAGGTATATGTGGTTGAGTGTACTATTTTTAACAGGGTTTGTGAGGCACAACTTGTCGCCGTTCTGCTGTGCCTCGCTTATGAATTCTCGCAAGCCCCCAAAGGACGCCACTGTCTGATCACCCATTGTTATGTAAATTATACCCCATATCGACAGGCATATGAGAACTCTAAGAAGACTGGTGATATCGTCTGTGCCGTGGTATTTATAAAGCTTGTATGTGTAAAGAAGTGCAACACTCACGCCGGTTAGCACCAGCACTATGAAATGACTAGGAAACCGACGGAGTTCAATGTCTGAAACCTCAACCATTTGTCCCTAATACAAATTTTCGTGCTTTGCGTTTCTATATATTTCTGTCAGATTGTGGAACTGCATACAGCCTTCCATAAGACCCGATGAGGCAGGAGATAAATGAGGAAAGGGCTCGTGGGATATCCGAGGCATCCACGAACACAAAAAACAAACAAGTGACAGATTCATCCCTTCCGAGCTGAACATTGCGTCGCACAACAGGGTACGCATATTTGATTTCCGGCAATGATTCGAGGGTATAATGCAACTCCAGAGCCAGTTTTGCCCGTGTAAATTACCCGCAAAATATTTGCCAACTTGTGCCCCACAGAAAATCCCTCCCTGTAACGTTGGTGTGTACTGTTTATGCACATCGAGGCAAGGATATTGTGAAACATTACTACACCTGTGGACTCATTTAGTGTCTCGGGGTGAGGAATTACTTCCTATTTCAGCATTAATAGTTTACAAGCTTAATTCCAGCATTTTGGCTCGGAAGTATGAAGGGCTACGATTGCTAACAAATGTTTTAGTATAATCTGATGTCGAGATTCTCCTGAGGCTTATTCGCTTTCTCCAGGCTGCAACACGGACATCTTTTATCGGTTTCCTTCCGGGTGTGGTTTTGTGGTTAACCGACTTTTCCTCCGACAATAGAAGTCACGGTGTTTTATGCAGTCGTGCTACTGCAGAACAAGCACTTCAAAGGTAAATATGTAGCTGTCCACGCATAACAATAGCCAGAAGCTTGAGGATGAGAGTGAGGTGAATATGTAGACTACTGAGAATGGAAGTGGATGTGGGTGTGGCAAACGTAAGGAGTCCAACAGTAAACAGCAATGTACGGGAGATTTCGGAGATGAAGCTAAGTTTTAAACGAGCCAAACGAGAGCTGTTCAACAGAAATAAGTTACGTTAGCTTGATGATTTTGAGCAATTAAGAAAGAGAGTTTAATCGAAATAAAGAGCAAGGTGCGATTCGAGTTATGTTTGAATCGTACGGCATGTTTTAGAGTGTAATCTATAAGAACTCAAGTTTCCTCTAAATTGCAAGTGCGCATAAATACGAGCCAACAGAATCAAATCGGTAGGCATTTTTGAGGTGCAAAGATTCAGAACACAAGACCCTGTTATTCCGTCTTTGGTGTCTTCATTCTGCAAATCCTCGCTCAGCGTCGACTTCAGATGCGCATAAACATGTTCTGATCTTAATACTACAACCAACCTAGACTACTGTCCAGATTGAATTTCTTTATATCAAACGTATATTATCGGAACAACAAACCATACAAAGAACCGTGACTATAAACAAAAGTGATTTTCAGTAAGATCCTCAGTCTGCTTACAACTTGTCGTAGTACTCCTCGTAACCTGGAACCTCTGGCTTCAAACCTCTCTTAACTCTCTTCTCCTTGACAATCAAACCTGGCTTGGAGGATGGGTCGGTACAGTCACCGGACAAGTTAGCCCAGTGGTCGAAGATCATCTGTGGGAAAGCCTGACCACCAGTAGCCTGTCTCAACTCACCGGAGAAACCGAAGGACTCGTTGACTGGCAAGTAAGCCTTGACAGTGAACAATGGAGTACCTGGTCTCTGCTCCTCAGAGACGACCTGACCTCTCTTCTTGTTCAAGACAGAGTAGATACCACCAATGGCGTTCTCTGGACACTGGATCTCGACCAAGAAGACTGGCTCCTGAATAGCTGGCTCGGCCAACAACATAGAAGCGTAGGTAGCTCTTCTCATGGTTGGGATGATCTGACCACCACCTCTGTGGATAGCATCGGCGTGCAAGGTAACATCCAAGATGTTAACTCTGACGGATCTGATGCTCTCACCAAAGATAGGACCCTCCTTGGTAGCCCACTGGAAGGCAGCGACAACGGAGTCCTTGATTTCGTTCAAGTACTGAACGGCCTTAGTCTGGTCGACAACAACGTTAGGACCGTTACCGTCTGGACCGAAACACCAGATCTTTCTGGCGTCAGTGACGTCCCAGTCGTGCTTGTCAGCCAAGATTCTAGCTCTGGCCTTGAAGTCATCCTTAGGGTTGACAACACCAGACTCAATGTCCAAGGAGACCTCCTCGGTCAATGGCTGGGCCTTGACGTAGATTCTGTTGTGCTTGTTTGGAGACTTGGACAAAGCAACCATGGAAGACTCAGCCTCAACGGTCTCCTTGTAAGAAACCACAGGTGGGGAGATCTTCAATGGAATACCAGCGTGGTCGTTCTGCAAGTCAGAAAGACAAATCTCCAAGTGCAACTCACCGGTACCGGCAACAATGTGCTCACCAGACTCGGACATGTAACACAAGACACATGGGTCAGACTTGGACAATCTCTTCAAACCCTCAACCAACTTTGGCAAGTCGTTGGCGTTCTTGACCTCGACAGCAACCTCAACAACTGGGGAGACAGAGAACTTCATGACCTTCATGTTGTGGGAGGTCTCGTTGGTGGTGATGGTACCAGACTTCAACAAGAACTGGTCAATACCAACCAAACCAACAATGTTACCAGCTGGACAGTCGTCAATAGCCTCAACGAATCTTCCCATCATCAAGACGGTTCTCTGGATAGACTTCAAGAACAAGTCCTCCTTCTTACCGACGGTGTAGTTAGGACCCTGAATTCTGACCTTCTGACCAGACTTGACGGTACCAGCGAAAACTCTACCGAAAGCGTAGAATCTACCCTTGTCGGAGGTTGGGACCATCTTGGAGACGTAGAACATCAAGTCAGCAGTTGGGTCACAGTTTCTGATGGCCTGGCAGTGGACATCGTCAGATGGACCCTCGTACAAAGTCTCAGCTCTGTAAGCCTGAGCAGTGACTGGGGATGGCAAGTGGATGACAATCATCTCCAACAAAGCGTCGGCAGCTGGCAAGAACTTTCTCATGACAACCTTCAACAAAGCCTTACCCTCCAACTCCTTCTCGTCACCCTTCAAGACAATCTCCAACTTCTCCAACAAAGCTGGGATCTCAGCCTTCTTGAAGTTCATGATAGCGGCAAACAATCTGAAGATTGGGTCCAAGACGAACATGTTGAAAGCTCTCTCCAAGGTCTTTCCATCAGCGTCCTTGTCCTTGTTGGTCCACTTCTTGGTCTTAGGGTTGAAGTAAGAGTCTCCCCACAATCTCTCCATCATCTTGAGTCTGTCGACACCGAACTTCTTGGAGTATCTGGTGGCAAACTGTCTGACGGTGAAAGCCCAACCGTGCAAACCGGAACCGAAAGCCACGGTACCCTTGTCTGGGTAGACCTGGCAGTCACCGATGGATGGGTCAACGTAGGTAGAGATGATAACGTTAACGGACTCAACAGTTCTAGCAAAAGACTGGTACAAGTCCTCCTTGGTGGTCTGCAACTCCAACAAAGCTCTGTCGACCTTGTTGATGATAACAACTGGCTTAATTCTCTCACCCAAAGACTGTCTCAAGACGGTCTCGGTCTGGACACAGACACCCTCAACACAGTCGACGACAACCAAAGCACCGTCGGTAACACGCAAAGCAGCGGTGACTTCAGAAGAGAAGTCAACGTGACCTGGGGAGTCGATCAAGTTAATCAAGAAAGAGTTACCAACAGTCTTCTGCTGGATCTCCTTGACATCGTCATCAGTCATGGAAGCGAACAAAGAGATGGCGGTAGACTTGATAGTAATACCTCTCTCCTGCTCATCCTTTCTGGTGTCAGTGAAACGAGCCTCACCAGCCTTGGCAGCGGAAATAATACCAGCTCTCTGAACCAAAGAATCGGTCAAAGTAGACTTACCGTGATCGACGTGAGCAATGACGGACATGTTACGAACGTTCGTAACCTTGTCCATCAACTCACGGATCTGTTCAATAGTGAAAGCAACTGAATTGTTAGTAACCTGAGAAATGGACTTGTCAGAGAGTAGAGATGCCACTCAGTGAAAAATTTTCTGCTCGAGTTGAAAGAACCCTCTCCTGGTATGGAGAGGGTGCAATCGCATCCAATTATCCACTGCTGGTACCCTCATTGCACTCTCAATGATGTATTCATCTTCACATACCCATTTTATAAACTTGTTAAAAGGAGTTGAACAACAAGAAAAAAAAACTTTTGCAAGAGAAAAATTTTTCTCTACTTTATAAAAATTTTTCTGATGAGCTCAGCACGAGGGGAAGGATTTTAGTGTAGTTTTTTGATTCCTAGTGTTGAACAATTGAGCAGCAAAATATTGCCTAATTTGTATAAATTCCCACATTGGGTGATTATGTCAGCCAACTTCCCGATGACCTCGGCGTATATCATGGTCCGGGACCACAAATACACAGCGATTCTCCCTACCCTGAATCTTGTTACCCGGACTATTGATAACGCAAAGATGAGATGGCAGGAGAGGGTAACAAGACGCACGGGGCTCATAAATGGGAGCTCGGGAAGAGACATGGATAGAGGAGACGAGTACATAGAATTGCTAGAGATGATATGTGAAAAACTTTTGCCACTCAAACTATACAATCCCATCACATATTCCTCCCTATCGAAAAATTTCTAGGAAAGCCTGTTGCTTTGGCTATTACGACCTAATTGTCAATAGCCCGTTATTAAATATAATTGGCTCTTTGGCCGAGTGGTTAAGGCGGTAGACTCAAGTTCTACTATCGTAAAGATGCAGGCGTTCGAACCGCCTAGGAGTCATTATTTTTTGGAAATCTGATCAAGGCCTATCTCTAATTTTTCGGAGTCAAGAATTGTAATTAGGAAAGACATCATGGTGAGCATAACGGTTCTCATCTCGGGCTCAGGCTCCAACTTGCAAGCGCTCATAGATGCTGAGAAGGCAGGAAAACTCAACGGTACAATCACGCAGGTCGTTTCTTCCAACCTGAAGGCATATGGATTGGAGAGAGCTGCCAAGGCAGGCATCCCCACCAAATCGCACATGTTGAAGGACTACTACAAGGAAGTGCCCAAGGAGGAAACAGAGAAGAGGAAGGAAAGAAGAGAGGACTTCAACAAAGAACTTGCCAATTTGTTGATCAGTGGATCAGTCGATGGAACCAAAACCGATGGCTACATCAAGCCTGACTTGATTGTGTGCGCTGGTTGGATGCTTATTCTTTCGCCAACTGTTTTGGCCCCATTGGAAGAAGCTGGTATCACCATCATCAACTTGCACCCCGCATTGCCAGGTGCTTTTGATGGTACGCACGCTATTGAGAGAGCCTGGCAGGCGGGGCAGGACGGAAAGATAACCAAGGGAGGTGTTATGATTCACAAAGTCATTGCTGAGGTTGACCGTGGTGAGCCTATCCTTGTGAAAGAAATTGAGTTATTGAAATCAGACTCTGTCGAAGACTACGAAGAGAAGGTTCACACGGTTGAGCATATAGCTATAGTTGAAGGCACCAACAAGATTTTGGAGGAGTTGGAGGTCGAGGGACTTGCAAAGTCGGTCAAGGGTATTTCTGTGGATGCATAAGTAATAAGAGATCATGGAACGCATATTTACTAAGAGGAGTCAAGGCATGAATGAATAAAGGACAGGAGTAAAGTTATGTAAAATAAAAGGGTTAATCGAGAATCAGGCAAAGCCATTCTGTTGCATAACTTTGATTAGAAGATAAATAGGCTTACATATAGGCTATTTTCAGTTCTATTCTTACAGTCACTCGTCATCTAAAATATCATGCCCTACAAGCTTCTAAGTCACCTGGCCATCTGTATTCTCTGATACTTACTATTATCCCATCTGCCCCAATACCAAATCCTCTCAAATCACCACGTCTTCACCTTCAACCTTCCTTTTGCACTCACAATCACCTCACATATACTACTCTGTAATCCTACATCTCCTTAGTGTCTCGTCAATTATGAATATATACCATCACTTACAAGTTAGCAATGACCTGCTCGGTGAAGTGCTGGGTAGTAGCGCTACCCTTCAAGTCACCGGTTCTGTTCTCAGGGCCGGAGGCAATGGTCTTCAAGACAGCGTTCTCGATTCTGTCAGCGTCGGCGTTCAAGGACATGTGTCTCAACATCATGCACGAGGACAACAACAAAGCAGTTGGGTTAGCCAAGCCCTTACCAGCAATGTCTGGAGCAGAGCCGTGGACAGCCTCGAAGATAGAGACCTTGTTACCCATGTTACCGGATGGGGTCAAACCCAAACCACCGATCAAACCGGAGGACAAGTCGGACATGATGTCACCGTACAAGTTAGGCATAACCATGACAACGTTCTTGTAGTCGGCTGGGTCAGCAGTCAACTTAAGGGAGGTGTTGTCCAACAACTCGAAGTCAAGAGAGACGTCTGGGTACTCCTTGGCGACCTCCTTGGCGGTGTTGACGAACAAACCGTCAGACAACTTCATGATAGAAGCCTTGTGCACAACCAACACATGTGGCTTGTTGATGGACTTAGCGTACTCGAAGGCGTATCTGATGACCTTCTCGGAGGCTGGCTTAGTGATCAACTTGATCGACTGGACGACACCTGGGACGATGGTGTGCTCAATACCAGAGTACTCACCTTCGGTGTTCTCTCTGATCAACACAGTGTCGACGTTGTCGTATGGGGTCTTGTAACCAACGATGGACTTACATGGACGGACGTTGGCGAACAAGTTGAAAGTTCTTCTCAAAGTCAAGTTCATCGAGGTGTGACCCTTACCGACAGGGGTGGCCAATGGTCCCTTCAAGGCAACCAAGTTCTTGTTGACAGAGTCAACAGCAGCCTGAGGCAAGGTAGTCTTACCGTCAATCAACAATGGAGTGACATCGACAGGCTCCCACTCAATAGGAACTTCAGCAGCAGAGTAGATCTGCTTGACAGCCTCCGAGATCTCAACACCAATACCATCACCCTCGATCAAGGTGACGGTGTACTTGCCGTTGGGGCCCTTCTGGCCAGTGAAGGTACCAGCGATGTAGCTTCTGGCCAATCTTGGCGCAATTGGGGAGGATCTGGCTAAGTTTCTGAACATAGTGAGGTGGTCCTTTCAAAAAGAAGTAGAGAAAGAAAAACTTTGGCGCTGGAACTTTTGATTGGAGTTAGGGGGATGCGAGAAAAAAATTCCGATCCAGATGTTGGCGACGAGTTGCACAAACCGTACTTAAAATGACCTCGGAAGACACGCGGACTGCTACGGACATTTCGGCTTCTATACTGGGGGCCATTTTCGTGTCTGTAGGCCTCGTTTTGCCAGCAGTTTACTTGTCTTTTTCATGTATTCGATTTTACTTTTCGTCCAATCACAGCGCGTTATTCTCTCGGTTCCGTTAATTTTGAAGCTGTCTGCGGACTTCCCAAGACTCCGAACCGACATTTGCCGGATCAAAAATTTTGCTTCATGTGAGCAGGTGGGCGAAGAGAAGGGGATGTCGGAGTACGTTAAGAAGGATATAGTACCTCCATTAGAGTATTCAAGGTGTAGAATTTGAGTATAATTGCGTTTTGGTGAGTTTTGGTGAAATATCTAAGAAAGGTGTTACAAATAAGTATGATTGGAGGAATATTGAGTTATAAAAGATGGAAAAGTGAAAGAACGGGCAGAAACGAAATTATAAAGTATGTTGCTTTCAGTATAGAAGTTTATCAAAGATGGTGAAGAGAAGATGAAGTAAAAACTGAAGTGAGTAGAAGAATCCAAGTGCAAGAATGATCAGACTAGATGAAGAAGTCACAGGATTTATGATTTGTACTTTGAAAGGAATACAATCAATATCATCTCGGAATTGTCCAGGCTGGAGACATACAACAGCAGCCCCATGAAGTCAACCGCTTCAATAATAAAACTTTCGAGTTAATGAATCTAGCTACATTACTTGAAACTTGCTCTTTATAGCTTCATTCAAGCTTCTGGCAATAGTAATTGAGGTCCCTACTTGATAGTATGCCATTATCTCATAAAACTGTGTATATACTTACCTGCACAAGTATCTGTACATCTAATCTCACCTTCAACTAAACGATCTACCATCTATTTGCTGCAAAAATTATTTTTTCCATATGCTTGGGTGGAGAACTGTCTACTTCATCACTATCGGCTTGCGATTTGTGTTCGCCTTATCCGACTCCTACATACATCCGGATGAACACTTTCAGTCACTACAAGTGCTTGGGTCCAAGATATTGGGATTCAGTACTTCCCTTCCTTGGGAGTTCACTGCGGAACAGCCTGCCCGCAGCTTGGGTCCATTATACTTGATCTATGGACCCTTGTTGTACATACTTAGATGGATGAATGCTACGCCTTTACAGATGTGGTACCTCTTGAGGCTTCAAAACGTGCTTGTCAGTTGGGTTATCACGGACATTTGCATCTACAAAATCATGCCAACGAAACCTGAACGCGTCAAGGCTGTGTTCTTCATTCTGACGTCCTACGTGACACTTACCTACCAGTCTCACTTGTTTTCCAACAGTATTGAGACCACAGTATTGCTCGTATGTGTTACCATAATCGAGGAGTTACGTCGCCTTTTAAGCATCAAAAAGAGTGCGTCTGCAAGGACACTTTTTTCACTTGGTGTACTCGTGGTCTTAGGTGTTTTCAACAGAATTACCTTTCCAGCGTTTTTGTTGATACCATCTTGGTTCGTATTCAGGTACATACTTGAAAATAAGAAACAGGTGCTTTATTTAATCGCTGGAATTGCACTCCCAGCTGCAGTTTTTGTGGTGATTGACACCGTGACATTCAAGGGCATATCTTTCAGCGAAATCCAGATTAAAGAATTGGTAATAACACCAATAAATAATCTAGTTTACAACTCCAGCTATGAGAACCTTGCTCTACACGGCATACACCCACGCTATACACACATTTTGATCAACTTACCACAGATTTTAGGCCCATCGGGATTGGTTTTTATTGCATTTTTCAACTGGAAGTCAAGCTACGCCACAACAGTCCCATTTTTGACTATTGTTAGTGGAATTTCAGTCTTGTCGCTCTTTCCACACCAGGAGCTCAGGTTTATGATTCCTTTGGTGCCCTTGATGTGTTGTTGTTTCGATTTCCGTAAGTTCAAGGGAGAAAAGAACTCTGGGGAATCGGAAGGATCAGAGGATAAAGAACTGGAAGGGACAAAGAAAGAAACAGAAAGTGACGCTAAAGAACTGAAAACGTCAGAAAAAGACTATGCAAAACCAAAGAAAGATTCAGACATTATACAAAGGTCATTCCTCGTTTCTACACTAATCATCATATGGTATGTATATAACGCGGCAATGGCTGTTCTCATGGGAGTCTATCACCAAGGAGGGGTTGTTCCTGCTCTTGAATATCTCCGCACACATTCAAATGGACCTACTGTTCAAATTTGGTGGAGAACATACTCACCTCCCAACTGGTTTATGGGAGATATATCCACAAGCGTCCACACCCTCAGTTCTGAACACTTTCTGTTTGACTCGGCTTTGTTAACCCCAGGAAATTACATACTCGATACAATGGGCTCTGATGTTGAAAAAGTGCACAAATTGATAGAAGAAGTCAAACAGAGGGGGGAGTTCACCTTGTACTTGGTGACCCCCATTGCATCTTCCAAGTTTTTCGAGCTGAAGCGTAGCGTATTCAACGTTTCCACACACCTCGACTTGGACCACATGGATTTTCCACATTTGGAGCCTGGAATGGGAATATACGAGTTGGTATAGAAATGAAAGAGAAGGCCATTTAAAAAATCAGAGCTGTGAATCAACTGCATGTAGATGGCTGGTTGTAATCGAAATGCGGATGGTCGACATCTGGAACCAAAATTTCTTATTTCTCTCCACCACGGAGTTTGCTGTGTTGATTAATGGTATTCACTACTGCGAAATATTGATCTGAGAACCCTGGTAACTGAACAGTGAAGCTACCATGAGGGTTCACTTCCGGTTAGTAAGGTGTCCCCGTTGAGTACTTCAGCACCATAAACCAATAATCTACACTTTTCATATGCGCATGTCCATTCATTGACATCTACCTCTATCTACCTATAGACACAGCATTTGGCTTCTTGGCGCCTAAAATTCTGACCCTCAACAACCTTTATTGTTCCACTTGTAGAACCCAACATTTCCTTTCGTTCTCTACTTGTAGAACTCGAACTTATCCTTCTCGCTACCAGTCTTCACCTGCGATGTGTACGCCTCCTCCAAGTCGGACTGCAAAATCATGTACCTGTTCTTTCTGACAGCCCTCAAGCCCGCCTCCTGCATGATGGCTGCTATGACGGCACCTGATAACGGGTCGTTTCTCATGATCAAAGAGTCTAAGTCAACTTCCGGAGCTAAAGACATTTTAGACGCGATGGTGGAAAAGATCAATCTGCGCTCTCTCCTATCCTTCAAGTTGGGGAACTCGATTTTTCTGTCCAATCTACCGGGTCTCAACAACGCTGGGTCCAAGGTGTCTGCTCTGTTTGTTGCCATTATCACCTTGACGGTGGAAGTCTGATCGAAACCGTCCATCTGGTTCAACAACTCCAACAAGATTCTTTGCACCTCCCTATCAGCACCTGTCTGGGCGTCGAATCTCTTCGTGGCGATGGCATCGATCTCATCTATGAAAATGATGGACGGGGCGTTTTCTCTTGCGAGTCTGAAAACATCTCTGACCATTCTTGGACCCTCACCCAAGTACTTTTGCACAAACTCTGAGCCGTTGATTCTGATGAACGAGGCGGTGGTCGAGTTGGCCACGGCCTTCACCAACATAGTCTTACCTGTACCTGGTGGGCCGTACAACAACACACCTCTTGGTGGATCGATACCGATCTGTGAGTACAAATCACCTTGTGTTAATGGCAACTCGACTGCCTCCCTAATTTCCTGCTTTTGCATGTCCAATCCACCAACATCTGCGTACGTGACGTTTGGCTTCTCGTTGTCTCCCACAATGGAGATGGACGAGTCAGCCTCAGGTGGAAGGATGTCGACCAAAGCATTGGAATTACGGTGTAAGGCCACAGAGGCAGATGGTTTCAACAACTCGCGGTCCAAGGTCGACAAGATCCGCACTGCGTAGTTGGATCCAGTGGTTGACGACACAATACCGGTGTTCTCATCGATGGGTTCGAGGAACTGCCCGATGACCAACGGCACAGACTTGATTCTTTTGACTTCTTCCTGTGCTCTGACTAGTTCACGCTTCAAATGACGCTGTTCGTCCTTAATGTACTCCTCCTGCAACAACAACAATTCCAACTCCTTTTCTAACTTCTTCAACTTGAGGTACACGTCGGAACTGTCATCGGCACCAGAGGCACCCGAGAACGAGCCGTGTTTTTTGCTGAGAGCTGATGTGTCCATGAGAATAGGATCTTCCATGGTAGTGGTGGCGTTTTTTTTGTTGCCGAATTCAAAAAGTAGAATGTGTGATAGCGATGAACTGGCTTAATTGAGCGTAATAATTGAGCAGCGTACGGAAAAGGTCAATGGAGAGCAAGCTTAGGGGTAAATGGAATGATGCATTAGATTTAAGATGAAGAAGTCAGTTAAGAGCAAATTGAGCAAAGAACTAATGTTACTTTGAGAGAGTAGACAGACGGGAACAAGAAAGAACTGAGTCAGAACATAACTATAATTGAGGATTGGCGCTAATTGAATGATACGTAGAAGAATAATTTGACGCTGGGTGTAATAACGGTATAATATCTTATAACTATGGATTTGCCACTAGTGATGAATGTACTGATAACTACCACAGTGAGTAAATAAAGTTGTGTCAATAAAGAGCGAGGTGATTGAGCGAAGGCACGAGATTGTAAGAAATGATGGGGGAATGAAAATGAAGTTCATAAAGAATATGAAATGTGATGCTTTTGGCATAGTATCAACTAGTGTTAAATGAACTTTTACTTGCACAGTTACTACTGAATCGCTTTTATACTACTCTTGTAAGCTCGCCAGATTCATGCTACTTTATAAATAGAAAAGTTTTTGGTTCAAGTTATCGAGCCCACAGGCACAACCATTACGACTAACAACATCCTAGTTACATTTGTGCTGCTGCACTGGGTCATTTGCTTTTCACCACTTCAATCCGTATTTAATCCTTCACCATATTCGTAGTCATAGCTCAGACACTTTTCATTCTCAATCTCTCTTAGATACTACTACCTGAAGTACAACGCAAGTGCGCACCCAATTCCACAATTAACCAAACTTACTATCAACGCCAAAATACCAAGCTCGTTCTTCCCAAACTCGACTGTAGTTACGTTGCTAGACGCAAGACCCGCATAGTTCGAAATGAGAAGCGATTTGATGTCCGCCCACAGTTTCCGGAAAATGTTGAACGAAAGGTGGTAGGTGGTGCCCTCACGTTGTGAGCCATTACCAACTAATTGTAAGTGTTCCGCCGATCCCGGAGCAGCTTTTGAAGGTTCTTCAGATCGCTGGTTCTCATCCTCAGTCACCACAGCGCCAGTCTCACTATTCATCTTTTTCTCTTGATTCTCATTCGTTACCAGCTCAACCTCCGAAGCCAAAGTCTGAAGATTTCCATCAAACATCTGCCTCACCTTTTCCTCGAAAGATGCCACTAAACGCCGTCTCTTCCATGGCTCCACTATGAAGGTCGCTATAATGAAGAGCCCAATGTTTATTCCCATCAAAATCCACGTTCCCCAGGTCGAGGCCCGGCGAATTTTGTCACTCCAGATCTGCTCCTCGTGGTACCGCGTCAAAATCAGCTGTGTAAGACGCAACTGGATAGCATCCACCTTCAGTTCTGCGAGTGAAAGCATCTTCTCTGTTTCCTGCACTTTCTGCTCGTTGGCATGATCGTTGCGGTACAACTCTGTGAAGCGCTCCAAGTCTTCGGGGCTCCAATTGTGCTTTCTGGTAAGCAAGTCGTTCACCTCACGTTGCAGTTTTGACCGCGTTTGTATGACCTCGGAGTATTCGCTCTTGCATCTCTTGACGTCGTCTTTGCTTGCGCTTAAGTCCAACTCCAACTTTTCGATGGAGAACTTCAAAGCTTCAATAGCCGAATAGCCTGTGACATCGTTTAGAGCACGCGTAGCTTTGAAGATCGCCCCTTGGAGCCATTCGAGATACTCCTCACACCGCTTGGCCAATTGACTTCTGCGCTGTTCTATTACCGAGGGCAAGCCTGTATTTTGCTTGCGGATCTCCTCGTTAATCCTGTTGATTTCCTGAAGCGTTCCCTTGGGGGAGATTCCGATGGAAGGATTATATCCACCGATATGTGAAGGGTCGTTTCTAAGGTTTTTTAGCACCCCCCCGCTCTCATCATCGATCTTTGTATCTTTGACCCACTCGTGCTCAAACTTGGCTTGTTGGTCACCTGGTTGTATTTGAGGCAGTAGAATCTTCTGCTTGGAGTCTTTTATTTCTTTGGTATTCTCTCTCTCTTTTCTTTCTCTTTCTTCTCTCTCTTTTCTCTCTCTTTCTTCTCTCTCTTTCTTCTCTCTTTCTTGTCTTTCTTTCTTCTCTCTTTCTTCTCTCTCTTTCTTCTCTCTTTGCGCACTTCCAAGGTTACTCGACTCAATGATCTCCCTGAGCTTGACGTCATCAAATGGGGAACCGGTGGGTCGGGTAGAGTACGGAAGTCGATGCCTGAGAGACAATTGTCTCCAGGGCTTTATTCTCGTGATGAACATGAATTGGTTTGGCGATCGCGGAAAACAGAATATCGGCCGAACTTTTGCAAACCTGACTACAGAAGAGGGGGAAGGCGATTGTTACTAACCTGCTACTTTGAAACAATTATTACCCGACATTAAATATCAATAAAGCTCTCATTCTCATTTCTATGTTGCATGAAACTGTTATATTTAGAGTGAATATTTTAATAGGTGCGGTCAAGTCCGCTCAAACAGGGCTAATACCTTGTTATGAATAACATTAGCAGTTTTTCCAGGTCTGCTTTTCGGAACCCCCCTTTAGTTCTATAAGATTGGCAGTGGTGACGTTAGCAAATTATGTTGATTATTTATGTTCTTCGTTCATGGTTTTGATCTAGTTTTCCTGATCAGTTTCTTTAGAGTTGCGTTCCTGATCAGTCTCTTCAGCACGACTTTCTTGATCACTTTCTTTAGAGTTATTTTCCTGATCAGTTTCTTTAGAGTTGCGTTCCTGATCAGTCTCTTCAGCACGACTTTCTTGATCACTTTCTTCACGGTCATTTCCGTTGACGACACTTACGTCAAAATCGCCCCCATTATCACTATCTTCATGCACACTTTCTGGTTCAGCCACATCATTAGCCTTTTCAGTCTCACCCCCTTCATGCTCCATTTCAAGCTCACTTCTCTCATCAATATCACTGATCTCAAAAGCACTCCTATCACCATCTTGATTCTCTCCTACATCTTCCTGTTCGCTAAAGCCTCCAGCAAATTCCTCGAGCCCATTTCCGGGCCTTTCCCTGTCCTCATTCTCCTCAACCTCCCTCAAGCGTTTCTCAGTCTGGCCCACAATCGTCGCAAAAACCCCACCAATTGCTAACCCGTTCAAACACACCCTATCAACCAAATCCTTATCGACCATAGAAAGGCCTGCCAACTTAAACAATTTGTTAGTATACACACACAAATCCTTTTGCACCTCCCAGGAATCAGCATGCTGGTCCTCGTCAACCAAATCCTCAATATTCACATCCTCCTCCACATGTCTCCGGAGCTCAATTCCCAATATACGCGCGACGCGAGCCTCCTTATACAAAAACAAACCCAAAAGTTGTTGCTGAACCTCATCCGCAAGAGGTCTACTCATGAGTGCCTCGCCAAATGGTCCTTCCTTTTTGAAAAAGTTCTCGGGGTTGCGTGCAAGAGCATGGGTCTTGTATTGAACGTAGAATATCTTCACCGGTGTTAAGAAATCGGCGTACCTTGCCCACCCGAGGGTGCGCAATTCCTGCAACACTTTCACGAGGCCCAAGTTCTCACGCTCATACGCGATTTTCACCTGCTCTTCCAATTCAAAAAGCTGGTCTTTAAGCGCATCTAGTAATCGCTCAAAGTCCGAAAATTTGCCATCGGCGCCTTGGAGGCACCTTTCCATGCGCCACGACAAAAGAACAAGTGCCAAATCGAGAATGTTCTTGATCCCCTCAGTGACCCCCGTACTGGCCACAAGGAAGTTATTTGCCCACGACCTCCCAATTACCTCCCAATCTAGCGGCTGCATGAGGTTCTGTGTAATGGTGTTCAAAAAGCGGTTGTCGTCGAGGTCAACCATTTCCCCGAGCTTTGAGATTTTTAATACTGCACCCGCAGAATCAGCAATATCGGTCATGATTCTTACCTGAAGTTTTAGCCCGTCTTCCGGTTCTTCGTGTACGATGAGGTCCTTTATTTGTGACACCAAGTCTTCCAGCAACGTTGAAATCTGAAGTTTGATTTCCGGGGTCGTGAAGTCGCTTGTCAAGAACTCGAAGAGCTTTTCGAATGGAGCAAGATCGCGCCCTTGATAGCCTTGATAGAATTTTAAGAGTTCACAGCTGATACTGGAGTATGTGCCTTCTTGCCCGATCTCGTTGAAAGTCTGAAAGAGAACGTTTTGTACTAGAAGGCGGTTCCATATTTTAAGGAACTGGAGCCCTAAGGCAGCATTCTTCAACAGAAGCTTTGATATGTTAGTGAGCTGATTCACAAAACGGACTATAGGAGCCGCAGATAATTCTTTTTTGTTGCCGAGAGTGTGCTCAAGAGCGCCCTGGAGGAAGTTTAACATCAAAAGTTTGTCTTGGGTTTGCGAAACATCAAGCAACTTTTTGAAGTCAGCAACCTCTTTTTCAGACCCTGAAAACGAGACTATGTCAAGATCAAGTAGCATGTAGCTGCTCACCAATTCTAAGGGTTCAGCGAAGCCCATTTGGCAAAGGGCCAGGAAAATGAGGGCTATTGGACCCAAAGAGTCTTTATTTCCAGAGCTTGGATTTCCCGATTCCTTATTCACAGAGTCTTGGTTTTCCAACAAGCCAATCAAAGTCTTCACTCTCAAGCACTCTTTCAAGCTGAGTTTCCCCTTTGACTCATCATACAGGAAATGATCCGATTCTAACGAATCTATAAAGAGCGCGTGCTTGGCCATAAGGTCATCCACTTTTTTATCCACTAGTAAGCTGAAGAAGCGCCCAGACTCTTGTTTCACTTTAGGCTTCTCCAAGTCCTCGCTCGAGAGAATGCGTTCCATAAGGTTGCGCAATTCATCGTCGTTCAAATACCCGATCTTCACCATCTCACAACATATAGTCAAACAGTTGAGGCGAACTGGCGCGCTTTCGTCGTACAGACACATTTTGACCAACTGCTCTTTAAAGCGCTCAGTGAACTGCCGGAAGCCAATGTTGAGATGGTCCTTACTCCTGTAGAGCTTGATAAGGAGTCTCGTGGCCTCTGTGCGGACGCCATCTACGGGATCAGAGAGTAGCCAGCCGAAGTAGCGCAAGTATGACGCCTGAAAGAAATACACGGGGTACAAAACCATGGCCTGCGATAGGAAGCTTAAGCACTCCTGTCTGATCAGCAGGTCAATGTCCTTATATCTATGACTCAAGGTTGTGGTGGTGATTTCTCCTAGATATTCGTTAATGGTATCACGCTGCTTCTGTACACTAGCGACAGCTTCACCAAGAGACTTCTGTTTGGCCTTCGCCTTTGCCTTTGCAAGCTGTCGCTGCGACTTTTCCAATCGCGAGACAACCGAGGCAGCCACCTCACAGAGCAGCGTCTGCACGGTGAAGAGAATGATCGTTGCTGTGTAGCGCAACAGCCTGATCACACACGCGCTGAGCGACGAAATCCACGTGAGAAGATGCAACATGAGTGGAGATGCTAATGACAGCTCTGATGTTTCCTCATACAAGTACAACGCGCCATTTTCGTGTGCGGCATGTACTAACTGCTCAAAGAATGACAAGAGGTTTTTGCGGAACGGCACCAAAGCCTTGAAGGGGAACTTGTGCAGCCTCTGCTTTCCAAATGCGATCGCCAATTCTGCTACCGTGTCTGTACAGGACTCCACATTGAGGAGATCGTGTTGCTGGAACAAAAAGAGGGACCCGCAGCTGCGCAAAACCAAGTTTATCAACAGAGTCATCTGTTCCTCTGGTTGCTCTGTATATGCATCGATCCACTCGGAGACGAGGTCCTGGACGTCTATGTCAGGCAGAAGAAGAGCCTCATATAAAACATTTTCTTCTAGTTGAGATTCCAACTCTGATAGCTGCTTTGAAGTGAGGGGCCGGTTGGAGGTTTTGGCGCGTTTATTCGTGCCATTTGTGGTTTTAGAGCGTTTGTTGGATGTAGTGGATGTGGATGTTGTAGAAGTTTTAGAAGATTTGCTGGTGGAATTTGATTTAGACGCTCGTGTGGCAGGTCCATTACTAGCGTTTGCTGATTTCTCAGATGCTTCCTCTTCGTACTCAATCTCATGTTCGGATTCAGAGTCCAGGTCCAGGTCCAGTTCAACGTATGAGATCTGTTGATTCACGCGATTCAGTCTTCTTAAAGACATTCTATGAGGGGTGGAACAGTGTCAGCAAGTGGATTATGTACTCCTAGATGCAAAGTATTGATCTATGTGTAGTAGCGTGTTTTAAAAGACCGCGTCAATTTTCAGATCGTACCAATATTATTGATGGCAACGCGTAGAATTCCTCACCACGATATTTCACAACCAAAAGCGTTGAGATTGTATTAAATGTCAGCCTGCACCGCAAATATTGTCCGAGCTAGTCTCATACTATCCCAGTCTACTAAAGTCTCTCTTTCCAAACTCTTCGAGCCTCTCGCCCCCATTTCCACTCACAATGTCGCATGTCGCGTGTCGCAACGGTATTATTTCGTGCACAACTCATTTCGAAAAAAAATCAACCACAACAACATGAGCGAACCAGAGGAGCCTAAGATCGAACCAACGCACGAATCCGTAGAAGATGCGACACCAGCGGAGGAGACAAATGGTACCGTATCCAATGGAGAAACTTTGAAGTCTGAAACCCCTTCGAATGGCGAGGCTGGCCAGTCTGCCGAAGACAAGGTGAACCTTGCGAGAATACAGGCCGAATTCCAGGAAAAGGCCAAAACATACTTGAATGAGCAAACAAGCCACATCTTGGTGCCCTCCTTCGCCAAGTGGTTTGACATCAACAGTATCCACTCTATTGAGCAAAAGCTGTTCCCGGACTTTTTTGCCGAAAACAAATCCATCTACCGCACCAAAGAAATCTACAAGAACATGAGAGACTTCATTGTCAACACATACAGATTAAACCCGGTCGAGTACTTGACTGTCACCGCGGTACGCAAAAACTTGGCTGGCGATGTGGCCACCATCATTCGCGTGCACCAGTTCTTGGAGAAGTGGGGCTTAATCAACTACCAGGTGGATCCAAGGTCAAAGAGCTCGATAGTGGGGCCACAATATACAGGCCATTTCCAGATTACATTGGACACACCATCAGGGTTAACACCTTTGATCCCTGAAGGCGCAAAGGTGGAGGACAATGCAGCACAGGAAACCAAAACTCCTTCGACCGAGAACACGCAAAGCTCAACACCAGTTCCCTTCAACCTCCATCTTAGAAATAACATTTATACTGTCAGCAAGGAGCGCGAATCCAGCACGTTTGTGCAATACTTCTGCAATGTTTGTGGCAAGGACGCAACTACCACACGTTACCACAACCTCAGAATAAAAACATACACACACAACGCCAGCTCTACCATCAACAACTCCAGTGTTTTGTGTCTGCTATGCTACGAACAGGGCTTGTTCCCATCCAACTTCAAGTCGACTGACTTTGTTAAGTTGCAGCACGAGCAGGATGCCAAGAAGTGGTCTGAACAGGAAACGCTCTTGTTGCTTGAGGGAGTCGAGATGTTCCTGGACGCCAACAATTCGAACGCCAGCAACCAGTGGGAAAAGATCAGTGAGCACGTGGGTACCAAGACCAAGGAACAGTGTTTGATGAAGTTTGTGCAACTTCCTATAGAGGAGAAGTACTTGAGCAATCTCAGCGCACCCAAGAAAGTAGTTAAGGAGGGCTTGGATGAGTCCTTGGTTAGCCGCGTGGTTGAGAAGTTGATAACAAAGGAGGCAGGAAAGGAACTCCTCGCAGACAACGCCAAGAGCAACATCAAACAAGCACAGGAGGCACAAGCGAACTTGGTGAACCAGATCGTAGAGCTTACAGTGGGCCGCGTTAATCAGAAGTTGGACCGTGTGGAGTCCTTGCAACTGAGCTTGTTGCAGTTGGAGCTGCAGTTGCAGCTCGAGCGTAAGCAGGTGTTGGTTGAGAGGTGGATGCAGTTCGAGAAGGTGCAGAAGTTGAAGGAGTCGCGGCCTGACTTGTCTGAGTTGTTGGACGATTTGATTAAGCCTGTGAAGATCACTGAGGTTGCCGGCTTGTTTTCGACGTTGACTGTGGAGGAGCAGCAGAATGACACCGTGCCAGAGCCTATGGACGAGGACAAGTTGCCGGTGAGCGTGGCAGAGCCCAAGGCGTACCAGTTCTGGTCTGGTTAGAAACTCACTACAAACTGAGGAGGTTAGTATGAGTTAATTAAGAGTAATAACTGAGTGAACAGCGGGGTTGGTTAATGAAGATGAAACTGAACTATAAATTGAAATTCAGTAAGGAGCGAACTGTAAGATTTAGTGATAAGAGCAGCAATGAAAGCACATAAGTGTAGCCCTGAAGCAGATGTAGCTAAGGAGGACGTGCTACTCACTGTAGGAAACGTCGACTACATGGACTCTATCGGAGATCACGTGGAGTATCACCTGATCAGCATCTACGCCGATGTCTACGTACGCCATTTACCGAGGAAGCTGCCGCACTACAGAAGCCAGCTATTTTCATCCAGCTGATCCAGTCATCAGCTCTAACAATATGGCCTTATTCTAGTCTCTCTTATGAAAGTAAGAAACCTTCAACTCTCTGTGCTAGCTGTTATCTACAGTTTAGCTTATAAATTCAACCTTTTACTCTGATTGACCCTTGCTCGTCGTAGATAATGATAGCCGTAATATCGGTGATTTCTACCGCATTTCCCTCAAACATAATATTCATATCTATACAATTCTGGCATACAACCCTAAGTGGTCTTCTGAAGACCCGCACGGAAAGCTTTTTCGAGCTCAGCTCTTTTTTCAGGACTACCTTCCAAAGGACCATCGATCATCTCTTGCGTCACTCCATCACTGATCAAGGTTTTCCAGGTCCTTCTCCTCTCGAAAGCGTTCGTGCCGAATTGGTAGTCTTGGAAGGCAGACATGATCTCTAGTTGAGATTCTGCAACAAAAGGACCGATGTGCACAGATTCCTGGTCCAACACCTTACCGCCAATAAGGGCAAATTCAGAAGGCTTACCGTTATTTTTCACAACTAGCTGTGTACCGTCACGTTTAAAGAAGGCATTTTGGTATTGCAGCACCTTCTTACCATCGATGGTGACCTCGCCCTCCAACACATAGAGAAAAAAGTTTGATTCTGGGTCCACTTCCTGTGTGTAGACTGCGTTATTCTTGAGTTTTCCGTAGTAGTACTCCATGGGAGTGTAGGCCAATTCTTTAATAGACTCAACACCGTACGACTTACCAGAAATGACTTTCACTTCCAAATCGCCATTCTGATTGGTAACTGTAGGAATCTCCCAAGCTCTCAAGTCCCTGTATCTCGGCTCGCATCCCTTCATATTGTGTGGCAAGTCTACCCACAATTGTAAGCCAACAGTTGGCGAACCGTCTTCATTAGGAACAGGCATCTCTGAGTGGACTATACCTTTACCTGCAGTCATAAATTGCAAGTCACCAGGGTACAAAATGCCCTTCGACCCAGTGAAATCCTCATGTGCAAACCTGCCCTTGAGCATGAGAGTGACAGTCTCCTGCCCTTTATGTGGGTGTTCAGGGAATCCCAGGGTTCCTGAGCTGGAAAAGTGATCAAACATAAGGAAGGGGTTATGCGTTTTTGCCAGTGCAACTCCTACCGAACGGCGGACCATTGCACCTGCTCCTTCTGGTGTATATATAGCATCGACTATTTTCGACACTGATCTGTTCTTAGCTTTGGATTCTGTTTTGGTGCTCATTGTATTTTTTTGATGATTTTCAAGTTATGAGGGAAACCCTTCTTCCTTATATACTTGTGGAGAACAGGAGTGATTAATCAGGGTTGACATTCGGTTTAGTCATGTTATCAATGAGATTGTGGTAATTTCGGACTTGATTACGTTGTTTTGTGATCTTATTTGCTAAAAAGTAAGGGATTACTACGATTAGTAATGAATTACTATGATTATGTAATGTCTAAATTTGCAGCCAGTTACTGCTAGAATCTTCCACGGTGAACGAAGGGGGTAGTTTCCAAACCAAGCAATTGTGCTTTGACAAAGACAAGTGATTCGGGAAAAGAGTCTGGTCAAAGTTGCTTGGAAAGTACTGTTCTTACCTGTCTACGACAATTACCAGAGCACAACCTCAACCAGTGATAGATAATTGATAAAGAACTAGCTTAAGAATAGACAAGTATGTAAACATGGATAGATCAAGTATTACAGTGGTGCAAATGTACTTGAGCAGTACGCAGTTGTAAATTGACACTCTTGATACTAACCATCGTGGAGACTACTATTTTGATAATGCAAGACTAAAGGCACTTTTACGTTTACAACCATTTCTGAAGTGAAATTAGCAGCACTCTTTACAAATGTCTTTACCATAATATACTACGTAATACAACACCAACAAGTGAGGTTTGCTGCAATCATTTCTTTGTAGGCTTCACTTCTAAACGAGTGATCTCATCATGAAATGCTCTCTCGAGTGGCTGAAAATGTTCCCCCAACGTTTCCGGCAATTTTGCTTCAGAAGTGAGGATGCGTGGAACATTTTGCTTGCCCTGAATCGTCAAAGAACTAGCCGTAGCATTGTGATACACAGCAGGCACACTCACGCCCTCGATGCCAAACATTGCCGTACTGGGAGAAGCGGGACTCAGGCTACTGTGTTCAGTCACCGGACTGATCTTCAACGATCTATCGGAAAGATACGCACCCTCCAAGTGTTCATCTCCGCTAGATTTCAAAAAGACATCGTCACTGCGGCGTCCACTCCTACTTCTCTCGACTCCAGCCCTGCCTGACATTCCTTTGCGACCCAATCTCTCATCGTTCTTTTTCTTCTTCAACTTTATAGGTATGTCGATCTTGGATGTCACCTTGTAGAGCGCACAGTCGTCCTGTTTCTTTGTTTTGTCTCTACTCCGCTCTTTGCACAAATCAACGAGGTGCTTGCGGATGAGTGCTGCAGAATCCTGTCTAAACACACGAATGAGCCCGTACTGATCTGTGGTGACAATAATGTGCCCTTGTGCAGTATCGGGGTCTTCGATCTTCATGCTACGTCCCCTATTCGACAAGTCGAAGATGACGTCGTCAGAAAGTTTGAGGAAACGTTTGGTCAGTTCGGGCGCGAACACCGCAGCATTGACCTTAGAGTGATGCGCGTGGAATGAGGAGTAACTGGTGTTTTCGTTCAGCACGTAGTCGGAGCGCTGGCCATGCTCCATAAGATGGTTGACCGCACGGGCATAGCGGTTCTTCTGCTTAAGATGAAGCTCAGGCAAATGGTGTTTGCCCTCTATCACCAAGTCCTTGATTGCCAGGCGAATGCGGTTGTTGATAATGTTGTTGTCGTTCTCCCACACGTAGCAGTGGTGATCCTCGGATCCCGAAATAATGTACTGGTTATCATCCGACGCCAGCGCCGCAATAGATGCACTTTCGTTGGTCAATCCACGGAAACGCGTCACGAGCTTGCGCAGGTCCAGCAGTATAAGGCGGATTTTCGAGTCGTTAGTGGTGATGAGCACTGCCCAACGTGACAATGGCTCACCCTCGATAGGCACCTTCTCGTACACCAGGATGCCGGTGATTCTATTGCCATTCTTATGGTGGAATGAAGAGGTGATCAGCTGTTTGGAAATGTCAAATCTCCGCCTCACATGAAGCCCCTTGGTCTCCAACACGAAAACAGAACCATTGAACCCTCCAGCAATACAGTAATCACCATCAGGGGTAACGCCTAGTGCAGTGACGAGCACTTTCTCACCGAGGTCTTGAGCATAACTCACGCTCACCTCCAAGATCAGCCAAAGGCGGACGTGGTTGTCGAGCGAACCCAGGAAGAAAAAACGGTCGTCGTTAGGGTGGAATCGCACAGCAGTCACAAAGTCTTCATGTGGGAAGGTCTGGAGACACTGATCACGATCCACATGCCATAGTTTAGCCGTTCGGTCCATACTGCCAGATACTAGGAAGTTGTTTTTGGACCAGTCTAGCGAAAGTATACTACCTGTATGTCCACGGAATACCATCACGGGCTTTTGGTGGAAGACAGCCCCCGCGCTGTAGACAGTATTGGCATGTCTCCGTCTTCGACACCTCGAGGGTTTCTCTGTGGGGCCAGTTTGCTTCAGCTCGAGCCGATTGAGCGGGGAGGAAATGACTTTCCACACCTTGATGACCAGATCCCTTCCGGCTACGGCCAAGTACTTGCCGTCACGGCTAAACTCCATGACGAAGAGCTCGCCGCGGTGGCTCTTCTTTTTGGTTTTTGGGTTCGAGTTGCCCAGCAGAATCGAGCTCACACTGTCGTTTTCATCGGAAGAGCTCTCCAGGAAAATAACAGAGTTACGCGACTCCTCGGTATCAGAACCTGTGTTTAACTCCTGTGCGAGAAACAAGTTCTTAAACACCTTGGGCGAGTTCTTGTGTTTCTTTGAGGTTTTGACGTATTTCGGTGTGACAAGGGCCTCGTAGCCAACACCTGCCCAGGGCTCTTCGGCTCCAAAGTCGAGCAGTAGCAGAGAAAGATGATCTGATTCGGCATCGGCAAGGTAGTCGTCGTCGTGGAAGGTGTCGTCGTCGCTTGCAAAATTGTCCAAGACGCTTTCGCCATCTGCAAAGCTCAAATTCGAGAGTCTTTTGCTATTGGTGCGCTTCGGGTGCAGCGGATCGGGGGATTTCGATACCTTGGTTGTTGTGGATCCAGCTGAGAGGGTTGAGGTTGTTTCCGTCTCGACGTTCTTGGGCCTTTTAAAGATTTTCTTGATGAAGCTGGGCATTGTGTGGTTCCCGATTGGTAAAGAAAGGCAGACGAGATAGATATGTATGTAGTAGCAGTATACAGTGCAAAATAACGGTATATGTCAGTGTGTGGTGGCTTGTACAGCTAGGGTAATCAGCAGATTGGTCCGAATGGTCGCCAGCTTAATCAGCAGATTGATCTGAAGGGTTGCCAGCTTAATCAGCAGATTGATCTGAAAGGTTGCCCGAATAATCAGCAGATTGATTCGTGTTCTAGGGAGACCAGAAGCTGATTAGTGTGTATGCCAGAATATTCAAGGATGTAGAAACTCCAGCTTGTATGGTGCTTGTCTCAAAGGGTCGTCGCTTATAGGTGGGTCTGGTACGATACTGGACGTCAATCCTTCACAACTCGATGTGAATCTTTCTGAGAAAACTTCTTGTATATGAACGATTGTAGGGAGCACAATGTAGTAATAATGGCCAAATTAGTGTTGTAGTCTAGGCGTGACTCTTGGAGAAGATTGTGAATCTTATAAACGTAAGTTGCGGCTTTAAATGTTTTTGTGTCGAGAGCGCAGGATGCAAAAAACTTGAGGATGTTGTGTGCATCCCGCCGAACACTTTGCCATAGACATGGCTACAAGATAACCAAGATCCAGACAGGATAGCTACGGCCCAGACAGGATAGCTACGGCCCAGACAAGATAGCTACGGTGTGGATACAACCTCGGAGCGAAGATGGCAACATTATAAGAGGGGGTGCCTAGATGACGGCGACTTTTGGTTGCGATTCCATCTTTTTCGGGGCCACTTGAAACGGTTTAAGGAAGCAAATTCGGATTTAATTTACGAATGGAGGGTAGAGAATGTGGGGTCGAGAGTGTGCTTAAAGATTGTGCATTGAAGAGTATGAGTTGAGGATCACATTATATCGAGACTAAAGGCTGGGCTGTGCGGGTGGTTCTGTCTTAATTGCTTAATTCTACCTGATTCTGTGAGTCCTGATTTGTTCTGTGATATTTCTAGATTGCTCACGGCGTTCGCATGCAGTTCAGGTATAATAACGTTGATCCGGAAAACTCGACGCATGCACAGTTTCCCAGCAAGCCAAAGGAGATGATTTAAGTGCTTTGGCGTTGGAACTGCATTGGACCATCATCGACACTGTTAATCCCATCTGTCGAGGTAAATTACAGTACATAAGTGTTCTATCAAACGATGTGACAGTAATCTGGTCCGGATGCTCCGCATATTCCGGTACATCCTATTGTTATCTAACGTCAGAACCACCCCCCAGATAATGATGGAAATTTGATAGGCTGCAGGTCCGTCGGTCAGAAAAAACCCGACAGACCCGCTTTGTCTTTTTTGGGGCCGCCGTTGTCGTCAGTTCGGTGGCTTGATTTGCCTGATGCTGCACGATCTCGAGATCTTACTCGGCATGGCGTTTGTATGAGACATGCGTAGAATTTGGAGAATTGTGTAGTGTGGTGAGCTTGATATTATCTCTGGTGATTCTTCATCACGAGTGTCTTTGGTGATTGTCTGGTAACTGTGGAAAGAAGTGTATAGATTGGAGAATGAGACGGAAGACCATGAGACGAAAGAGAATGAGACCTGGTATAAGTGATTTGAGATGTATGGTATGAGATGTATTTGGTCAAGAGGCAATCAACACCAGTACTTAGAAATTGTAAGAACTGGAATTAAAGTCACAGCTGACCAAAAAGCTTGGCACCTACACATATAGCTAAAACATATGATATAGACCCTATAGCCCCACATACGTGTGGGGTGGTACTAATCTGTACTCTACATGAGACCTGGCACTTTCAGCACCTACATTGCCTCACATACGGTTTACTATTGGCTGATCCCTGAATGAACAAGTTAAAGCTTCCCAGCTAAAGTTGAAATAAGACAACGCTGTCCTGTATTGGCCAACCTGTTTAAGAATAGAAACTATTCTGTATTTAAGGTATCATCGGTGTTTTGGTCTGCTTATCTTCATTTCAACGAAGAAGCATGTACTCACGTGCGATACCACGTGATGAAAGGGTAGTTGCACTCTACAATGACTTAAGGACACATTTGAATGGGGGAAATACTATTGTAGCGAAATAATCACATATTATAGCACGTCTTCAGTTCCCATTACCAAATCTTCGACA
Organism: Kodamaea restingae; assembly: GCA_003707425.3. NCBI lineage: Eukaryota > Fungi > Ascomycota > Pichiomycetes > Serinales > Debaryomycetaceae > Kodamaea > Kodamaea restingae. The sequence continues at coordinate 336,735 of PPJA03000011.1, forward strand.
GCATCAACCTGACAACTACTTCCATCACACATAATTTTCTCAGTCGTCTTTATCATAATCCCCAATATCACTTACATCGTTACTATTCGTCGTTGATTAAAACCATACGTATCAGCGAACTAGATCGACTCGGGTGAATCCTCCAAGCCTCGATTCAAAGACGCAAGTCGCGCTCTAACTATGTCAGTTCGGATACTTATCCAGTAACGCTCTCCAGGTACACTTACTTCGTCAGCAAGTGCTCTGTTTATGCTTTTCTCTTCTTTGACCACTCCAAACGCAAAATCAAACTCATGTAACCCTTACCGTTGAACAACTCCAAAACACGCTCTGCGGTCTGCTCAGAGTCGAATGCCACGTAGGCAAAACCACGAGACTCGCCAGTCTCCTTGTTTTTGACCAAAGTAACTCTTCTCAATGGACCGAAGTTTGCAAACAACTCGTTTCTGATCATGTCTTCCGTCACCATGGTGTTCAACTGCGACACCTTCAAGGTGGTGGAGTCGTCTCTCGACTCGAGTGTAGGGAGTATACCATTTGCATCTGGTCTCTTGTGTCTTGGAACATATGCACCTGGCTTTGAGCTTCCATCTGGAGGAGGAGGAAGCGACGAAGCAGCAGCCGCTGCGGCACCCAAAGTGTCCTTGAATGGACACTTGGTGGTGAAATGCTCACTACTGTGACAGGTTCTGCACATGACTCTACCGGCACTGACAGTCTTTGTCTTTTCCTTTGTCTCCTCTTCTTCCTTCTCCATCTGCTTCCACTGAAGGTTCAACCTAAGGTCGACCTTTTCTCCGAGCTGCGTCGTGGACGAGTCTGGGCCAGGAGGCGAGTTCTTGTCTTTGCCGAACTTGGCCCAGTTCTTACGCTGTGCAATCAAGGGGTGGACCTTTTCCTGTACCTTGACCTCTCTGATCTTCTGCGTGAGCTTAACTTTCTTGCCCTCGGCGTTTAGTTTGAAAGTAACCACGGTTTTGGTTCCATCGGGGTTCACGGTGACCTCCGGCACGCTGAACTCATCTCCGGCGTCGGCCCACGAGCCAATAACTGTAGATGACATGGTTGGTGTTTAGTGATGCTGAAAAATTTGTTTGGGCTAGACACGAAAGAAAAGGTACACCAGGTTTGGGATGGACTTTGGTTTGCGAGGTTGGGGCGCTGGACAAATTATGATGTGTCCAGTAGCACCCCAAAGATCACATCGGATTAAACTGAATGATGGTATACAATGAGATGTGAAGGATGTGTTGTCAGGCTCATAGTGTCAGCAAATGATCTTTCAGTGCGCCATTTGTATATCTTAGTTCATATTATCTACTTTTCCTTCAAGAATTGGCTCTTTGGCCGAGTGGTTAAGGCGGTAGACTCAAGTTCTACTATCGTAAAGATGCAGGCGTTCGAACCGCCTAGGAGTCATTATTTTTTGGAAATCTGATCAACGCTTTTTGTTCACTAATACGAGCTGGCTAATTTGTCAGCATTTCGTACTTTGTTGCCATCATTACTATGCATGAATTCATCCACATTCTCCGCGGCGGGCTAATCATGTTTGAGGTTTATTTCCTCTTGCAATTCACCCTTGTCGCAAACTGTTAATAATTCTCTAGGTTCCAACTTTGCAAGCAGTTTAGTTAGCTTAGGAAAGTTACACAGTATTGTGAACTTGCTCGCGCTGGTATGCCCCTCACATTCCGATATACACATACCGTGCCAGATTAACCTCCTCTTGTGTCGAAATCTGTCGTAATCGTTGTCCTCATGTCTGCACTACCCCACCTCTAATCTCCGGTGCGGCTCCGGTTCCCCAACTTTTCATTATTTAACTAGATCAAATATCTTCATCTATCACCACGCTATGTCTCTCAAATACATCGACAACGCACGCAAGATTCTTTGCATTGGCCGCAACTACGCTGCTCACATCAAAGAGCTCAAGAATGCCACCCCACAGCAGCCATTTTTCTTCTTGAAGCCTTCGTCGTCGGTGTTGAAGCCCAATGCCGGCCCGTTCTTAGTGCCTAAAGGAGTTGTAGTGCACCATGAGGTCGAGTTGGCCTTCACTTTGAACAGAGACTTGGTGGACTTGCCTCCAACTTTCTCTGCTGCCGAGGCCTTGGAGTGCATTGATGGCTACGCTTTGACCATCGACATGACCGCGAGAAATGTCCAGGACGAGGCCAAGAGAAAGGGCTTGCCATGGTCTATTGGCAAGGGCTTTGACACGTTCTTGCCTGTCTCCAATTTCATTGCGAAGGAAAAGATCCCAGACCCATACAATGCAGAGCTTATTCTTAAAGTCAATGGCGAGGTGAAGCAGCAGGACAAGACCGACTTGATGCTTTTCCCTATCCACAAGATCTTGCTGCACATGTCGGCAATCATGACTTTGCAGAAGGGCGATTTGATTTTGACCGGAACTCCTAAGGGTGTTGGCCAGATCAAGCCCGGTGATGAGGTCGAGGCTTACCTCAAGGTAGACGGCGAAGTTGTTGAGGAGATCAAGTTCAGTGCACAGGAGAAGGGGGGTCCATATCTGTACACTGAGATATAAGAAGAGTGGTGAAGTGATAGGTTCAACTATATCTGGGGTTAATTGAGGATGGAGAGTGAGGTTGAAGAATGATTAACTGTAGGTTTTTTTGTGTGTATAGAGTTAGTGCAGTTTAGTTAATTAATTGACTGACGCTTGCCCCGTTCGCATTTCCGGCTCAGTTTTCTGAATGTGCAAGTTTCTCTCGAATATTCACAAAATAGATGCGGAATAGATTGCATGTACTTGCTTCATTTTGATAAGTTTCTATTTTGAAGCTCAAGAGAATAGTGATAAAGTTTGTATTCCTCTTTGACATTCATTTACATATTGATCTGTGATGATATTTAAATATCTTGACTCTAACGACAACTCAGCTTGTCTTGACTCTAACAACTCAGCTTGTCTTGACTCTAACAACTCAGCTTGTCTTGACTCTAACAACTCAGCTTGTCTTGCTCGCACATTCCTCCACTTCAGAATTTCTTTTTCAATTTGCAGCCATCTACTCAATCTACTATACACAAACTCATGCTTGGACAACTTGTTGTTAACCAATATCCCAATAATCAATACTAAATTGTGAAAACTAGCTAACACCTACCACCTACTCTGGAAAAAGCCGTTTCCGTCTCGTATTACATACTACCAAAGTAATATATATTTAGACAGGCACCCCGTGTTCAGTCAAGTTTCCACTGGTCATTTCACATCCTTGTCCCACAAAACACGTCCTATATAAATATTCCCTCCATAGCAGGCTCAAACTGACGCAACACCACTCCTGCCTCACTAAACACCCGCATGCTCAACTCATCCATGGAATAGCTCTGCGCATATACAACCTCTTTGATGCCACTCTGAACAATCTTGATTGTACACGTCAAACACGGACAGGTGTTGCAGTACAACACGCTCAGACCGCTGATGCGGTCGCGTCCCGCCTCCAACAAGGCATTCTCCTCAGCATGCAAACACAAGCATGTAGACAAAGCCGCGCCGCTTCCCTCGCCACTGTTACAGCGTGGACATCCTCCCTCGTTACAGTTGGTCAAGTTACGCGGTGTTCCATTGTAGCCTGTCGCAACGACTCTGTTTTCGCGCACAATCACACAACCAACACGGCGTTTCATACAATTGGAGCGCAAAGCAGCCAAGTCGGCAAGGCGCATGAAGTAGGAGTCCCATGTGGGGCGCATACGTGAGGGGTCTGTGAGCTTCAACTCAGAGAGCTTGACGTATAACTCTTTGATGCTGGACAGCGTGTTGATAATCTTGACGCTAGCCTGGTTGTTGATCTCAATGAGGGGGTTGTTCAGATCGAAGAGCAAATCGTCGTTACGCGCGACAAATTCTGCGAGCGATGCCGAGTGTCGTATGGAGTACCTCGCGTGTCTGACCGTGATGGGAGCATCGATTGAGACGTGCAAGAAAAACGGTCTTTTTGAAAGCGCACGGAGAAGTTCGATGTCTGCGATCTGGACCACGTAGTTGTAGCGCCAATTGGCGGTGACGTAGTTGCTGAGGTCTGTGATTGATGGAAATGGTATGATTTGGAGGTTTGAGGCGACTGGAGGTGTTTCTGGCTCGCCAGTGCTGTCTATTTGGTTTGAGGTGTCATTTGGCACGTATGAAATCTCCTGAAAGCCTTGGAAGGTGAGGTACTTGGCCACCTCCGACTTTCCAGACGATGTTGTTCCTGATACGCCTATGAGCATGTTGAAAAAAGAAGTGTTGGGACAAGCAAAGTTAATGCTACTGGATAAGCAGGAAACGATAAAAACACATAAAGAAAGCCGGGTATGTTACTGTAAGATGAATAGTTGTGTATCGTTAATAAAAATGAGTGAAGTTAATAACAATGAGTGAAGTCAATAATAATAAGTGGATAATTCATAATGAGTGTATTCTAAGGTGTAAGTTGGTGTGCAAGAGACAAATTGAAAAGGTCGAGTGAGTGCTAACAGATTTAATGAGAATGGTATTTCAGTGATTTGGACTAATCAGGGATTGCGTACTGAAAGAGCTCAGTACGCTTAGGTCATTGACAGGTTTTATGTAGAATTGATAAATAGCGAAAACTAATGATGAGTTAAGTGCTACTACTCACTCAATACAAGTGCCAGGGTATTATGGAAACAGTTAGCATCTAAGTCGGTGTTATTTTTGGCTGTAGTCTATGCCTATACACTAAACAGATATCATGTATTCTATATACACTAAACAAATCATCAGGTCTTCTGTACACACTATAAACTAACTACTCTGTACCAATTAGACTGGAAATTCCGCATACTCCATCTGCTAACTCTTTATGGATCGTCCTAACACAAAAAGACAACGACTAAGCCTATCGGTCAAGTCGCGCGGGCCATATCCATTTATGGTATAAGATTAGCCACTCTACATTAAACCCAGGCAGATTCCAGATTCAGAAGTGGCTATCTTACTCTGTTGACAACACTGGTTACTTTGGTGATTTTTTCGTTTAATCTACCCTCGCGTTATCTCTCTTCATATACTAGCTTTGAACTTTAACGCGTCTTATCGCACATACTTCATTTAGTACCTCTCCACCAACTGGCTGATCTCGCGGTGACTTTAGACATTTTTCATTTCCTAAGAGTGTCCTTCCGTTTAAAGATACTCTCCAACTGCCTCGAGGCACTCATTCAAAAATACCTCGACTCTTACTTGCCACCTCTGATTTCTCCCTCTTGTTCGCTCTGCTTTTCTTTAATTATTTACTTTATGTTGCTTCATCTCCTAACAATCTGCTCACTAGCGAGGCTGGCCCTCGCAGGCTGTGCAATGTACGACAACTGCGGTAAGAAGTCGGTGTTCGGCCAACCGCTACCCTGTGCCGTCAGTACAGCCCCCCAAACCCCCTCAGGGCACCAATTGGACCTCCTCAAAGAGGTCTGTGGAGACAAATTCGAAACTGTATGCTGTTCAGAGGCTCAATTGGTGACAATGCAGGCTCTGTTGAAGAAACTCGACCCATTGGTTAGCTCGTGTCCAGCTTGTCGCCGCAATTTCTACGATTTTGTGTGCGAGTTCACCTGTTCCCCACACCAGCTGACGTTTGTGGAGATAGTCAGCACCCAAACCGCATCAGATACTGGAAAAGAGATTGTCACCGAACTTAACCAGTATATCAACCCCGAGTACGCTGAAGCGTTCTTTGAGCTGTGCAAGAACGTCAAATTCAGCGCCACGAATGGCTATGCTATGGACCTCATTGGCGGAGGTGCCACCAACTACGAGCAGTTTCTCAAATTCACCGGTGACGAAAAGCCCATGCTCGGCGGCTCGCCCTTTCAAATCAACATGAAGTACAATAGTAGTGACAACTTTGCTCCCCGAGGTAAAAAGCACGACATGCGAACTTGTGACGATAAGGACTACAAGTGTGCGTGTACCGACTGCCCTCTGTCGTGTCCGAGCCTCCCTGAAATTGAACGCAAGCAGTCGTTCATTGGACTTTGGATATTGCCTACGATCTTGTTGTTGGTGAGCTTACTCGTTTACTGGTTGTCGAGACCATACGACAAGGTCCCCAAATGGTGGTCAGCAAATGACAATTTCACAAGTAACAGCGTTACTAAGTGGTGGTCAAGCCATTTTGCCAGAAGAAAGCCTCCTAGTTTGTGGTCAAAACCCACCTCCCCATTCCACCTCATTGGAACAACTTGTGCTAGATATCCTATTACTGTAATACTCGTTGGGATTACAGCATGCGTGGTAGCCTCGCTTGGTCTTTTACGTCTCGAGATAGAAACCAGTCCGGTTGGACTCTGGGTAAACCCACAAGATCCCGCGCTCCACGAGTACCAATACTTCGAGTCGAAGTTCGGTGAATGGTTCCGCATCGAACAGTTAATTGTTCAGAGCACCACGGACGAACCCGTCCTCACGTGGTCTACTGTTAAGTGGTGGTTTGAAAAGGAGCTTGAGCTCCAAGCTTTGAACAACGACACACTCGCTGAGATATGCTTCAAGCCATTGGGAGAAACCTGCGGCATCCAGCTGTTCACTCAGTACTTTGGCGGGAATGTTGGGTTCCTCAATGAAAACAATTGGAGGCTGCAGTTGAAGGCATGTACTGACTCGCCAGTGAACTGCCTCCCGTCTTTCCAGCAGCCACTCAAACCTAACATTTTGTTTGACAACGACGAAGTTCTCGAGGCGAGGGCATTTGTAGTAACCGTGTTGATCAATAGTCTTCTGTCTGATGAGAAGCACACCAATTCTGCGGTGGGCTACGAAAAAGAACTCCAGCGTTGGGTCCAGGCAATCGATAGGCCAGGCATCAAAATATCCTTCAGCACGGAGTCGTCGCTCGAGGAGGAGCTCAACAAGACTGCTAATTCAGACGTTTCTGTTATCCTCGTGTCATACTTATGCATGTTCTTGTATGCTTCGCTCGCTCTTGGCGGCAAAGTTCCTGTTCGTATTCGTGACTTGTTGCGCACGAGATTCATGCTTGGGCTTGGCGGAATCGTCATTATTGCGCTCTCTGTTGCATCGCTGGCTGGCTTGTTTGCTTTTGCAGGTCTCAAGTCCACGCTTATTATAGCTGAGGTTATTCCGTTCTTAGTGTTGGCAGTAGGTATCGACAACATCTTTTTGATAGTGAATGAGGTCGATGCTGACACTGATGCTGAAATTGAGGCTCCAATGGATCAGCTTGGAGAAAAGCCTCCAATTGATGTGAGAATTGGGAACGCTCTTGCCCGGATTGGCCCTCTGTGCTTTCTTAGTGCTTTTCTCCAGGTTGCAATGTTCTTACTTGCAACCAGAGTCGATATGCCGGCCGTCAAGAACTTTGCATGGTACAGCGCAGGTGCGGTTGTAATCAACTTTGCGCTCCAGATGACGGTGTTTATTGCATTATTGGCGTTGGATGAAAGAAGGATCGAGAGCGGGCGCCTTGATTGTGTTCCATGGGTTCAACTAAGTGTGCTGTTGGAGGATTCAGACACGCACAGTGTTATTGGCGATTATATCGCGTATAAATATACCCCGAAGCTTTTTGCCAATCGCGGTAAAGTGCTTCTCTTCTTCCTTGGGTGGCTCTTTGTTTCCGCAAGTTTCTTGGTTCCGCGGGTGGAGCTTGGCCTTGATCAGCGTATTGCACTTCCGCGCGACTCTTACTTGAACGACTACTTCAGTGCAGTTTATGAGCACTTGAAAGTCGGCCCACCGCTCTTCTTGGTGATTAAGAATGCTAGTGTGACCGATAGAACCGTCCAGAAGCATATTTGCGGCAAGTTTGGTGGCTGCGATGAGTTTTCGGTGGCAAATATCTTAGAGCAAGAGTACCGCAGGGAGGAAGAATCCACCATCAGCAGCCCTGCATCGAGCTGGATCGATGACTTTCTCTCCTGGTTGAACCCTGCTTTGGACCAGTGTTGCCGTGTGAAAAAGAGCCAAGATGTGTTCTGTCTGCCATATGCTCCTGAAAGACAGTGCGAGACTTGTTATAACAACAAAGTATACGAGACCTCTATGGAGGGGTTTCCAGAGGGTGAAGATTTTACTTTCTACTTTGATCACTGGATCAACGAGCCCAGTGACCCATGTCCTTTGGGCGGAAAGGCTCCGTACTCAATGTCTGTGCACCGTGACATCAAGGGAAATATTGATGCCAGTTACTTGCGCTCATCACACCGGCCGTTGCAGTCACAAGCAGACTTTATCGATGCTTTCCTCAACTCCAAGCGCATTGTCGATGAGATTAAGGCCTTCCAGCCCACCCTTGATGTATTTGCATTCCTGCCCTTCTACATATTTTTCGTCCAGTACGAGCACATCCAGTGGTTGACGGTGGTATTGTTGAGTAGTGCTGTGGTGTTAATTTTCGCAACTACCGCGTTGCTGTTGCGCTCAGTCAAGTGTGCGGGGGTCCTTGCTGTGACTGTGACCAGCATTTTGGTGAACATCATTGGTAGCATGGCTCTTTTCGGTGTTTCACTCAATGCAGTGAGTTTGGTCAATTTGGTCATTTGTGCTGGGCTTGCGGTCGAGTTCACCGTTCACTTGACGCGGCAATTCACTATTGCAGATGTAGGGTTTTTGGACAGTCCAAATGAAGATGTTGGTGTGAGGAAGGCCAGTGCGCTGCTTTCAGCCATTGGGGGGTCTGTGGTTAGTGGAATCACTTTCACTAAGGTGATTGGTATTTCTGTGCTTGCGTTCGCGAAGTCAAAGATTTTTGAAGTGTACTACTTTAGAGTTTGGCTGTCGTTGATTGTGATTGCAGCGGTTCACGCATTGGTAATGTTACCTGTTTTGTTGAGTTACTGTGAAGAGGTAACAACTGGGCTGTTTGCTGATGATGAAGTGGCAACAAATTAACACTTTAGGCTTGGATTACTTCGTATATGTACTTGTTTTTAATAACTTTTACCTTCTCTCTATGTGAGAAGAGTGCCCATAAAAATGAATTTGTGGTACTCAATATATCTTGGTAAAATAATCACGTATATCCAACTTTCAAAACAGGCTCATAAATGGGATTATATACTAGTAGATCTTTCGGAACTCCATATTTGCATTTTTGCAGCCAAATTGCCTAATCGGGTCATTTAAAACAATTAAGATCCTTTTACTGTCCAAAGAGTTTCGGCCTTAAAAAGTTGATGAAAATTGAAAGCCGAGTAAATATTGTCAACATCTTTAAAAATCACTGTACATTAACGTTGCTCAATGTGTGGTATTACAAACATAAATGGCACAACTGGCTTGCAAAACCTAACCTAAAAAAATGTCTACAAGTCCAGTTTTATTCATGAATTCTTTCCAGTACCTATTTAGTATGAACAGAACTTTAAGTAACATCAACTAAAATTAACCTTAAACTCTCGAGTATCCAATCCATTCGCCCCATGTCTCGGTTCTGATTTTTCCGCATTTTAATCAGGTCTACATTGTTAATGGTCAGGTTCACTTTTTGCCTACTAGGTTCGCTTTTTCCTATTAGCATGCCTAACATTTTCAGGCCTAGTGCAATTGTCATGGGGCCGAAAATGAACATGCACCTAAACTGTCAAACGTTTTTGTCGCGGAACGAATTGCCTGTTCTTGAAATTTCTGTAAATTTACAGACCATTCATACATCTTTAATTGAAGTGTTTTACTTTCCACGTCATCAGCGAAGAATTCACATTCCACTCTTCAATACTCAATATATCTTCCCGGTTTTGTCTGAGCTCCAGCTTTTTTCTGAACAAACTGTGTACCTTGTTTTTGTAACGCATAATTGATTCAGTAGCTGAGCTACCAGTTCATCCTAGATCATGCTGGATCGGTGCAAGTTGACTAAGAAGATAAAATTTATCACTCGTATCTTAGATCAACAAATGCGTGGTTTCAAAAAAAGTAGTGAAACCTGATTTTTCTTGAGAGTTAATCCTATATTTAGCCATAGTTGATATATCCTGACGTTTCTGGAGTTTTCGCAGTTGCTTTTGCTTGGAAATTAACGGTACAAACATCTGAACCCTAAGCAGAACTCAACGTGGTTGACGTAAGGGCACAAAACGTAGAAGTAGTAACGAGAACACACAAACCTGAAAATAGTAACATCCACCACAAACCTGAAAGTAGTAATAAGAACACACAAACGAGGAACTACCAACAATAACCAGAACCTAACAGTAATAGCAAGACAAAAACACAAACAAGTATTGGCGACAACCAGTTCAGCAACAACCTTCGTTCCTCGCCATAATTGATCCCAATAAACATAAGTCTATCTTGAAATTCTAATCCTAAAAGGTTGCTATAGTTTCAAGTCACAAAAAATATTAAGGTGAATTTCGGTAAAGCCGCGTATTCCGCAGATTGCCTCAGCACTGTGTATCCTTGGCGTGCTGTGAAAGTCAAGGCATAGCGAGAAGCGCATGTGTTGCCTCGTTACTGTCGACACTAAACCCACTTACTGACTACATTCCATGACCCAGAAACAAAACAAAACAAGACAAGAAAGAAATTGTCTTCAACTTATTTTATCTCCACACCTCATCTCCTACATCTTTGGGTTATTTGGCTTCACCCATTTAACGTTTGACATTCTACACCTAGCATTATACCCATCTATACTCATTTCCTCCTACTTCCACAGTGCTCCCCCTCCACCGTCTCCCTCTCTTCCCCTCTTCACCAATTCTATTTCTATTACTATATTCCCTTTGTGGACTTTCGTCCGATCATCCTTTTTTCGCCTCTTTGGTCGTCAACCAGCCGTACCCTAGCCGAACATAACCACCTAAATCGCCAGTTGTGGTGCTCATAGCATATGCCTACAAAGAGTCACACGATTCCTTGTTGAGCTCGGCACTTCCCAATTAGTAAATTTCTCACCCCAAAAAGGCGAATTTGCAAGCCCCCAATTGACATGCCCCTGCCCCACCACCACAGCCTAAAGGGTCACCCATGTACTCAATTGCCAGCCTCCCAACACCTTACCCCAAACGTAATTTTAGGTTGTGAGCCCGTTTCCCCCCGAGAGGCTGTTTTTTCTGGAGCGCCATCAGCGAAAACAAGCAACCTTTTTTATTTACTTTCCCAACAATCATGTCTTACACATTCAAATGGTATGTGTTAGCAGCAGTGTAATGGAACTGCTGGATATATATACACGCTCGTACTAACTATACAAGGCCTAAGGGACCTGAAGAAGTCATCGTGACCGGTACGTTTGACGAATGGAACAAATCTTTGCCGCTCGTCAAGCAGGCCGACGGTTCGTTCGAATTGACCATACCATTGAAGAAATCCGACGATAAGATCCTCTACAAGTACGTCGTTGACGGTGAGTGGTTAGTTGCTCCTAGCCAAGGTGTCACCCAGGACGATCTCGGTATCGACAATAACTACTTGACTAATGACGACCTCTCCACAGCTGCCGTGACTGGAAGCGCTATTCCAGAGAGCGGAGGCTTGGTCAGCGCTCCAGCTGCTGACTCAAAAGAAGTCAAAACCACTGTTCTCCCTTCGACTGAGGGCCAGCACGCTACAATTGCTGGTGAACCAGGTATTCAGATCCCAGACAACAAGGAGGCCTTCACCAAGTTCGAAGCTCCTAGACCAACTGTTGTGGAGAAGAAGCTCACTCAGAAGGAGAAGAAGAAGTTGAAGAGAGTCCAACACAGAAAGAAAAAGAACGGCAGGGGTGTGGCTGTCGCCCCGGTCGTCTCCGAGCCCTCTAGCAAGGATGACGATGTGGCTTCACCAGAAGAGATTGCAGCGCAGGAAATCCCAGGTGCTTTCCCTGTTGAACCATTGCACCACTTGCCAGCCTCTGAGTCTAAGGATATCGATACTACTGCCGTCAAGACTGAGACTGTGCCAGAAGTAAAGGATGTCAAGACCGACTCTGTTGAACCAGAGGCTTCCAAGGAAGTGGATGTGCCTTCTGCTCCTTCTGCCACTGAACTTGTGTCTGCTACCGAACCCGACATTGAGACTAAAGAGCATGTTGCAGAGATCAACGAGCAGATTGAAAGCTCTGTCCCAACCGTTGCACCAGCTGTTATGGACCCAGTACTTGCTAAGGAGCTCGACACAGAAACCAAGGAGCACGTTGATGAGCTCAATGACGAGATTAAACACGTTGTTCCAAAGGCTGAGCCTGTCGATGTGAAGAAGGACGAAAAGAAATCTGAGGATGTTATTGTTGCTGCTGGTTACTCCACCCTTGACCCAGCAAATGCCCCAGCTTCGCCTGCTTTATCTAACGCTGCACAAGTGGGTGTCCCTGCTCCGGAAAAGGAGGTCGATGCTTCTCCATTGGAAAAAGAGCACAAAGAGGTTGAGCCAGTTGCTGAGCCAGTTGCTGAGCCAGTTGTTGAGCCAGTTGTTGAGACAGCTGCTGCGCCAGTTGCTGAGCCAGTTGCTGAGCCAGTTATTGAGACAGCTGCTGCGCCAGTTGCTGAGCCAGTTGCTGAGCCAGTTGCCGAACCAGTTGCTGAGCCAGTTGTTGAGACAGCTGCTGCGCCAGTTGCCGAGCCAGTTGCCGAGCCAGTTGTTGAGACATCTGCTGAGCCAGTTGCTGAGCCAGTTACTGAGCCAGTTGCTGAGAAGTCTGATGAGGCTGCTGTGGAAGCATCTTCTATCCCAGCCGACGATGTCTCTGAGGAAATCGTCTTGGCCCAAGGTAACGGTGATGTCGCTGCCGCTCTTGCTTTGCAAGAGGGTGAGGATGTTACTGTTGAGGAGATCAAGCCTACCAAGTCGGAAGCCGAGAGATTGAAGCAAGAGGCCAACATCCCACTGAAGAACGTCACCAGTGACCCTGTTGCTGCTGTAGAGGGTGCCGCTTCCAAGGGCAAGGCCGCTGGTGCCAGAGGTAAGGAGAATGCCAAGGAAACCGCCACCAAGAAGAAGAGTAGCATCTCCAGATTCTTCAGAAAGATATTCAAGTAGTGGAACTGGACGTTACAAATCCGAGGTCAGATGTCTCAACAGGTAGTGGATCGAGTTTGAGGGCATCTGATGGCCGCGCCTGATACCCTGTGGGCCTAAGGCTGCTTTGTATTATTTTCGTAAAATCCATATTAATGACAGCAGTGTTTATGTTTTTATAAGTGAGCTCTTGCTGACCACGTAAAGTTATTGGTGATACTGAGTAATCAAGTGCGGAGAAAATCGAGGAAATGCGAGTAAAGAGCTAAGATTACTGGTGGTCATTGAACATGGAGCCTAAAGAGTCTATGTAAGCGAAGGAATCTAGGAAAAGAACTCATAATAAATAATAAGATCTTTACATGAAACCGATATTAAACTCACTACAAACGATTTTATAACATAATGTTTAATTATACTATCTAACTTGATTTCCCTTCATATTATTATTTGCAAGCCCTATTAATCTTTGGAGTATTCAAGTGCATTATCGCTAGAATGTCATTTGAGCCCTAAGAATACTAAAATGATTATTATTTGGGCCCATAACCCCACCCTAGTGGTGAAACGACTGGAATAATTAGTTTTGCTTCCACAAGTTAGGGCCTAGTTTCCAACACATAGCCCTAATAATTACACGCCTCATATACATACCCATAACACCCGTATTCATAGGTCTGAAACATTGCGCAGATCACCGGACCATCGCAACTTCTTTTTTGTGCTTATCCACCTGTTCGAAATTTGGTCCACTGTGCGTTTTGTGCCCTGTTCCACCGCCACCATCACCCGTTTACATCGAAGGTACTTCCATGGATATGTAGGAAAACTCAACCTATATACGCGTGTTTCCTGCACTTCCTTCTAAACCCAAACAAAACGTATCTCGAATCCTTCTTTGCTTACTTTGTCCTCGGTAGTGCTCACACCAAAACATCCCATCTCTTAATTTTTCTTCTCATCAGGGAAAAATAAAAATAACAACCACTATAATGGAAAACGACAACCAATACAACGACAACGACGCCCCAGTTGCTGCCCCAACTGAGTACCCAGTTGCCCCAGCTGGTGGTAAGCTCTTCGTGAGACCATTCAGCTTTGAGGTTGACTCTCAGGCTATCAAGGAGCACTTCTCCAGCGCTGGTAACGTCATCGATGTCCACGTTCTCAAGGGATTTGCCTTTGTCAGCTACGACAGCGCTGAGTCTGCTCAGCAGGCTGTTTCCACCTTGGCTGGCTCCACATTTGAGGGACAGGAGTTGCAGGTTGAGGTTGCCCGTGAAAAGAGAGAGGACACCAGAGGTAAGTACAGAGTCAAGGTGACCAACTTGCCAGAGGGTACTGCTTGGCAGGACTTCAAGGACTTCGTCAGAGACAAGACTGGTTCCACCCCAACCTTTGCCAAGGTTTTCCACGACTACGACTCTAACGCCACTATTGGTGCTTTGGAGTTTGGCTCCGCTGAGGAGTTGGAGAAGGCCATCCCATTGTTGGACAAGTCCGAGTTCGCTGACGTGACCATCGATGCTGAAGAAGACACCTCTCCATTCATTCCACCTCCACCAAGAAGGGGTGGTTTCGGTGGCCGTGGCGACTTCAGAGGTGGCCGTGGTGGCTTCAGAGGTGGCCGTGGTGACTTCAGAGGTGGCCGTGGTGGCTTCAGAGGTGGCCGTGGTGACTTCAGAGGTGGCCGTGGTGGTTACGACCGTGACAACTTCCGTGGAAGAGACAGCGGTGACTCTTACCAGAGAGACAGATCGCCAACCAGATACTAAGTGCTGAGTAAGCGACGCCTAGTGTAACTGGAAGTTACATTTTAACAAGTTATGATATGGCAGATGAGGAAAGGATAAGTCTTGACGACTGTTTGATGATACTGATTATGACATTGGAATCTTTTGAATGTGGAGTTAAATTGCCCAACCCGATGTGGATACTGTACTTTATTTGTGTGTTTTTTATATTAAAATTGTGGATGATCGTGGGTTTGGGTGTAAGCGTAAAGAGGTAAGGATGGAAATGGTGGAAAAGCAATTTATGATGTTTTGACCTTCGGGAAAGGTAATTGGAGGTCAATAGCCTCCGCAAAATTATTCATTTCTGAGTTACGATTTTTTCGATGATTTTATAGAGTTAGAATGATAATCAAGATCTATAGATCTTTAGGATGAAGTGGAATGTGAGTAGAGGCAGGCTGCCAAATTCATTTTCTTAATCGGATCATCAGATTTCCGATCCCCTGATCCCATTTGTCGGACTGCACATAAAGAGATTGGCAAACCTCAAAATGTGAAACTCAAGGATTTCCCAAAGACTCTTACAAACTGCCTTGGTCACAAATCATCAGTAAACTGGGTTTTTTCTTATCGTTTAGCTTTGGTTTGCTCACTTATGCACACATTTCAAAAAGCCATCTCAAAGTTGATCGCCAGACTATTTCTAAAATATTCGACTAATAATTCGAATAAATCAATGACATCTTACGGACCACACCCACTTCAAACTTACAAGGTATTCCACCATCTTTCCAATTGTAGCAAGAGTGTTATTTTTATACACGGTGGGGCGTGGCGTGACCCCAACAATACATTCAATGACTTTACAACCATGGCGGCCGTGGTACCAGTCAACACTTTTGGTATAAATTATCGCCTCTCACCTGAGGTCAAGCATCCGCTGCATTTGCAAGATGTACTTTCTGCTATTCAGGCCATTGTGGATAGATACCCAACAGACGAAGTGACTCTTGTAGGGCACTCTGTTGGTGCCACGCTCATAATGCAGGTACTTCTGCAGAAGGACGTTAAGGTCAATAAGGCTGTCTTTCTTGACGGAATATACGACATCAAGGACCTTTTAAAAGAGTACCCCAATTACGACTTCGTGAACGAAGCCCACCACAAGGTCGAGGATCCGCTTCCTCTCGTACAAAAACCGCAGAGCGTTGTTGTTCAATCTACTGAAGATGAGCTTTTGTCCCCTCGGCAAAGTGACGCTTTTTGTAAGAGGCTAGACAGAGAGGGAGTACAGTACGAGTATTTGAAACGGCCTTTCGGGAAGCATGAGGAGGTTTATAGGCACGAGGAGGTGTGTAAAATAGTAAGGGAGTTTGTCGAGAGAGAAATTTAAAGATTTAGAGGTAAAGGGGCTTACGGTGAAAGTAGTTGTAATATCGAATGGACTGAGATAAAAAGGCACCTTAGAAATATGCAAAATCCATGAACTCTTTCGATTTATTAGATCATTGAATTCTCATTAATCATTAAAATCTCATCCAAGCTTTTTAATCTCTTCAAACTCTCAATAATTAGCTCTAGGGCATTTTGAGTTACAGTATTTTTGTTCACGGTCCATCTGACTATTATTCTGGGAGAGTAATACACTTCTTCAGTCAGTTAACTACAACGTATAACTGTAAGTCATTCTTCCTGCCACAAATAGACTGCCAACGCATCTACTTTCTGTATAATGTTCAGCTTGAGAGCTATACGACCACGATTTAGGCCTTTCAGGCGGTTTTACTCAGAACTCAGAACAAACGAAGTCGGTTCAATCTACCAACAACCTGTCCCCAAGCCCGATGATCTCATTCTTGTTGCGATGAGCTCTGGCGTAGACTCACTGGTAGCTGCAGCGCTATATGCCAAATCACACAAGAAGGTCAAGGGCATCTACATGGCAAATTGGTCTCAAACAGCACGGTGTACCGAAGCTGAATGGAACGAGGTACAGAAAATCTCTTCCCAACTCGGCATAGACTGCGAAAGGGTCAACTTTGAGAAAGAGTATTGGAATGATGTTTTCCAACCTATGATCTCCATGTACCAAAAGGGATGGACCCCAAATCCCGATACCGGGTGCAATAAAGAGATCAAATTTGGTCGCTTATTCAGTCATTGTAGTGAAAAGTACGCGGATTCGAACTGGTGGCTAGTTACGGGACATTATGCTCGTGTGATGCAGCACACAGAGACAGGTGAAAGCCATCTTTTGCGGGCATACTCAAAGAACAAAGATCAATCTTACTATCTTTCACTGGTACCGCAAGCTACTTTAAAGAGGATATTGATGCCGATTGGCCATTACCACAAGCCGCAAATCCGTGAACTAGCAAAAGAATTTGCCCTTCCGAACGCTGGCAAACCGGACTCACAAGGACTTTGTTTCGTCTCACAGGAGCACAAGAACTTCAGAGAGTTTTTGAATGAATACATCCCTCCATCACCCGGTGACATTGTTACTGAAGATGGGAAGGTTTGGGGTAAGCATCAAGGATTGTGGCATTGTACTATTGGCCAAAAGTCCACTGTTCTGATGCCTCAAGGTGATCCGAGATACAAAGGAGTGTGGTTTGTCCTGGAAAAGAACTTTGAAAAGAACCAGTTGGTGATTGTGAAAGGAAGAGACAACCCCAAACTTTACAGAAAGGACTTGTTTGTCACGGATTTTGAGTGGATGGCCAACTGGGATAAATCAAAGCCGATTGAGCTCCAATACAGATCTTTGCAGGAGCCCTTGGAAGTGAACCATTTACAAGAGCATGAGGGCAATTTGATTATTGTGTTACACACCGCCGCGAGGGCAATGGCTCCAGGCCAAAATGTTGTATTGTACCAGGAGAACAAGGTGCTCGGTTCTGGAGTGATCGGAATAGAGGGAAAAAGTTGCATAGAGGAAAACGAAGCGAAATGGAAATAATAACTTGCAAGAGAACATTGCGGAATTGGGCAGCTTTGAGGAAATTAGTCACTCGGATAATCATGTAAATAGAAGATTTAAATACAGAGTCGTTACAAACTATTTCCGACATTATAATCATTTACATTTCCCAGTACATACATCTGCACGCCCATAAATAACCTAGAAAGCAGCAATTGGATACAATCTCTCGTCTGCTTTTTCCTCAGTCTGTTCTTCTTTCAACTTCTTCAAGTGCTCCAACACCATGTGGATCATGTCTCTGTGCTTGGCAACTTCATCCAAGCTAATCTTGTCCTTCAAAGAGAGCGAGCTAAACAAGTCACCCACATCTTCAGAATCGGACTGGTCATCAGAGTCACTATCAGAGTCCTGCTCACTGAGACTTGAACTGTCGCTGCTGTCCGACAACGATTGGCCAGACTTCTGGAAAGATGGCGCACCATAATCAACAGAAACAGCATATTGCGAAAGTGCAGGTGGGTGGTGTGCGTGGAGACCCGAGTATGCACCGATTGGCCTGTTGACCTGTGGGTGTGCAGGCAAGTAAGAAGAGTGGTTGTTCACCATCACATTACTATCAAACTTGCTACCAGAGGAGTTTGAAATCTGTGGTAAGGAAGGGTAAACCGAGCTTCCAGACTGTTGTGGGGGGTACTGAGCAGCCAAAGACTGATATTGAAGATCAATATTACTTGCCAACGAGAAGAAGAACTTCTCTGCATCATAAACATTGGCACCAAGGGTACCGGTGTTGTGCATAGGTACAGCACTCGGGGCAGCAGGTACCTGCAGCGGCACAGGGTGGAGGTGGTGGTAGTTGCTCTCATCCAACAGACTCAACCTGTTGTACATATCAGTGTTGTATGCGGAACTTGGCTCAGTTCTTTGCTTCTTTGCAGCATTGTCGAAGAAGTTGAAATCGTTCAAGATGGAGTTCACAACATTCATATTGTGCTGTGAGTTTGTGTCATATCTGCGCTTTCTATTATAGTCATCATACAGAGGATATGAAGGGAAGTGTGGATGCGTGGAGTTTGTAGCAGCTTCTGAGGCTCTTTGCTGTTTGAGCAACTCACGCTGCTGCTTCTTGATCTTTTTTGGGTTGTCGTCGGCGTGTATCTTCGAATGCTTCTTCAAGTCCTGTGGTCTCTTGAAACTCTTTGGGCACAAAGTACAGTGGAAAGGCTTGAGTGGAACGTGAACACGCAAGTGAGATGTAATGTGATCTCTCTTGATGGTTGAAGTACCGCATTTGTTCCAGTCACATGTAAGCAGCAAGTTGTTACTGGATTTGCGGCCCACATGTTCGTCACAAAGGTGATCGTATAAAATTTCAGGGGTCTCGAAGATATCCTGGCAGTCGCCCCATTGGCATTTAAAGGGGCCTTGGAGGTCAGAATCCTTAATCTTTTTATAGGTCTTCTTCACTTTGACTGGTGGTGCCAGAGACTGGTCCACGACTGGGTGCGGAGGTGCTTGTGCACGCAAGTCCTTATTGTTTCTCTGGTCCCAGAAGTACAAGTCATCGAGTTCCATGCTTGGGTACAAAACTGGTTGGGTCTTGTTGATAGGCGAGTTTGCAGAGGACTGCGAAGTGAAGGAAGTTTGCGGTGAAACTCCTTCGTTATTTGGGGATCCTGACCCCGAGGATGAGCCTGGGGAGAAGGAGCCTGGGTTGGTCTCATAGTGTGGGTTGTGTGGTTGCTGAGCATCTTGCTGTTGTGAATCCTCCCTAGAGGCAGTAGCGTTAAGATAAGATACAGGGTGTACGTTGAAATTCATCTTGGCCGTTCAGTGCTGCAAGCAGAAACCTCGTGTTTATATAAGGCAACCACTTTTTAGGTATAAAAGAGCCAAGAAATTTAATTTGCACCAAAAGAAATGCAACAAATATTGGCGCCAAGAACAGGCGTCATTTATCTGGGCACGTGAGACGGTTGAAAAACGTGTGTTGGGAGGCGAAGCAAGCGGGGGATAAACCAAGACAAGCCAGATAAAGGGACTCCAAGAATTTAGAGATACATATAAACTCTAGGCAGAGAAAAGCGTATATGGTGCAGAAAAAAGAAACACAAATCCACAAAACCGGGCTTAGTCACGACAAAAAAATGCCTTCAGCCAGATTCGAACTGACGATCTCCTCATTACTAGTGAGGTGCCTTACCAACTTGGCCATAAAGGCTTGACAAATCTCCTGGGGGTGAGTCGAACACCCGATCTCAAGATTACTTTGAGTAACTCATTACAGTCTCGCGCCTTAGCCAGCTTGGCCACCAAGAGGATTTGTTGGAAGCTTTTAGACATACATAAATAAGTAGGGAGAAGTACCTGATATATAAAGAATTACCAATGGAATCAGTTTGAGCCAAGGCAAATTGGAAAGGGGATTGTTTGACTGAGGAGATTTTCTTACTGAGAAAGTATAACACTAGGTAATTTTTAAAACAAAGACCCAGAGGTTGAGTTGTTTAATTAGAGTGGCAAGAAATACCGTAGCTACCTCAGGAGCAGAAAGGGCATCATGAAATACACTAAATAGTGGGTGATTGCCAACAGAGCGAGCTATTAGAAGGTATAATGTCAGTAAAATGCTCAATGAACTTACATTCAACGAAACGCGTTGCAAAATGTTCATTGCATATATCTGAAGACACAAAACAAAAAGCTTTCTGAAGAGTTGATACAAGAATCAGCAGATTAATGGATTGATGGCTAAAAGATGCAAATCCAACAACAAGCCATACCATGTATGACAAGACTATGTACACTTTTTCCCGGAAAAACAAATACAATACCTCTGTACAATGGGTTAAACATGAAGTAACGCTCGTAACCATTAGTTGATCGGATGTAATGAAGGATGTTCACTACAATTTCTTAGGCGATAAGCCCGTCTTCGGTTTCCAGTGATCCACTTGGATTGTCTGATTATATGGAATCACTCCAACACAACATATCGTGCATGAATAGAGGTATGCACAATTAAAGCATGTAGTGTGTGGATTGCCGAATTAGGTAATGCTACTGATATATGAGGCAACCTTCGCATAGACCGGTTATTCCGAAAGAGAAACGGCGGGGTTTAAGGTTTCCAAAACAATCACATGCAGCATCCTTTTCAGGAAGGGGAATTCCCTACAAGAGGATAGAACAAATGCTACATTAGGAAAACCCTGCGGTTTGAGTTCCGGGGGTATGATCTCCTGGTTTTAGAGCGCAGGCTTTAGACAGCAAGGATGGGGATAAGGAGCTTGTATTAATTAATTCCTCATATTAGGTACGGAGCCTGTTGTATAGGTGTGTTTTATATATTGTAGAGCTCCAGTTGTACAACCTTATGTGTAGATTTATAACCTTATATATAGTTTTATTCTTTTGTTAACGGTAGCAGACCGTTATCTATTTTTTAATTTGCACGGTTCATCACGTTGTGTCTACGACACAGACCATATGCCTACGTCCCCGAACTCCCCGGAGATATTAGTTTGAGACATTAAAATAACACCACTAGTACGTCCAGGGACATTGCGCTTACATAGTAAATTAGAATTTGAACGATAGGTTGTATTAATGTGAATGGTGCAAGTAATGAACATACTGATGTAATGCATCTACTTAGCTTAAATATAATCTACAATCACCCAAATTTATGTCAATTTATTGTATGCGATGGACCATAATGGTCATATGGAGGTGGGATGATTATCCCTTGCAGAATCGGCACTATGGCCGGGTATTATCAGCACAAAGTTTGCCTCGGAGCCGACATAAATAAGGTATTCACAGATAAGAAATCATAGGGAGGCGAGTATTCAAACTCATTTTGATGTTGGAAACCAAAGTCTATTCTTATGAGCAAATTGACAGGAAGAAAAAGTTTACCTACCTTCCAACCCTCAGTTGTAAAAAAAGCTCATTCAATAACGATGAATAGGATCATCTCAGTCTTGATGGAGCTTTTCTCTTCTTAAGCTCAGCAAACACATACAATCAAATAAAACCTTCTGTAAAGATCTTAGTTAACCACCTTCAATATCCTCCTCAGATAGTCAACGTCATCATTCAAGCTCTTTCCACTCACGTTTGTATTCATAAACATTGTGCCCGGGTCCAACCTGTTGTCCAACTCGGTAATAGGGAACATCATAGCATCAGGCGGGAGGTTCAGGTCACCGTGGCCTTGCAGAGTCAACTTCTTCCGCGACAAACTACGACCCACAGTCAGATCCAGATCCAAGTTGAAAAAGGAGAGGAGTGACTTACCTGAGCTGTTACGCTTCAAATTCTCTTGTGACTGTGGTGTCGACACCTTGACAGGGCCCAAGGATTCATCAGTGCTGTATCTGTTTTCCTCATCAGAGTAGTCGTCGTGATTTTCTGTAGCTCCAGCACCACCTGCACAACAGCAGCAGTAGAGGAGCCCCAAAATGAGGCCAACAACCACTACTCCCACAGCAGTGAAAGTACCCGCGACCTTCCCTTTCGAGTCAAAGAAAGAACTCTTTGACTTTGGCGAACTAGAAGGCAGCTCTTGTGCTGCTGACGTAGTCGGGCTTGCACTCACATACTCCGTGTTAACCACTGCAGTTTGTAATCCCCCGACCGTTTTGATGGATACCACGGTTGTAGGCACAAGGGATATAAGTGCACTTTGCGACAGTGCGGAAGTGGATGAGCTGCTAGATGAAGACGACGAGGACGAAGAGGATGATGATCGACTCGATGAGCTAGATGTGACCTGAATTGTGGATTCTACCACCAATGTGCTTTTTACAATGGTTGTTTCTTGGGTGATTTGAGTGGTCTGAGTGATCTCTGTGGTGGCAACATCTGTGGTGGCATCATCCAGTGACAGGGATGTGGTTGGAGTGGAAGTGGATGACGTGGGTGAAGTGGATGACGTGGGTGAAGTGGATGAAGTGGGTGAAGTGGATGAAGTGGATGTGGTCGAGGTTGAAGAAGAGGTCTTGGTTGATGTCAGGGTCTTCAGTGTCGATGTCAGCGTACCAGACGGCTGACCTACCAAAATGTAACCATAGTAGCCGTTTCCGGCACACTTTTCCGAGGGGAATCCGGGACAATCCAGATCACAACTGCTGTCGTCTGCAGTCAGAGCCGGCACCACGTTCGAACACCAACAATTGTAGCTCTGAACAATAGCAACAGCGTATCCGTTCCCTCTACAGTAGTCTGAACAGTAGCCGTTCAGCATAAACTGGTACAGCGTTTGGTCAGACCCTGTGTTGCTCGATGAGCACATGTTGAGTGCAGCATGAAGGGGTGTGGCAAATAGAAGGACCAACCACAACATCTTGGTGAACACACTGGTGAAGTTAAAAGATGAAATGTTTCTGGATAAAATGTTTGTGATAAAAATAGCGAAATCGAAAGGGCTTTTATCGCAGGGGTGTGATCGTACTTTTCGTACTACTTATGTTTTAATACGGTAGCGAATGCAAAAGTGTATTTTTGGCAGCTTCAGGAGCGTTGGAATGGAGTGTGGCCCAAGAGTGTGTGAAAAAGGCAAACCACTCTGTTATTATACTATCGCATCCCCCATTGGGCACAAAAAGAAACTATCATCGGAGACACTAAAACCGGCCGCCAATACCGGTAGCGAAAAATATTTGGGTGAGATTTGAGGATGCAAAGGCGCTTCTACTGCGCAAAATGGATTAAGGTACAGAGTGGGCGATGGTTAGAACTAGTTGTGTAGCGCAAAGACCAACTATCTTGGCTTTTTTGTGTGTGTGCAGAGCAAACACTAATATTTGACTACCCTTCTCGGAAATGCACCTGAAACCGCCATTTCCACGTTTCGAGCGATGGTTAAGAAGGAGATACCCAACACTATGATCATAGGTCAGGAGACTGGAAAAGCTTGGTAAACTTGGTTTTACTGGTGGAATGTTGGGCGGAAATCCTCCTGGGTATACAGAGAAATGCACACGGCAAAAGGAGCACGCCTAGAATGCTGCACTCGGTCACCGATCTCTTCTGACTCTCATGCAGATGTGAATCTTTTCAGTGACACAATACTTATTGTGCAAGTGTTCATAATAGCAACCGTCTTACGTACAGTACGAAAGTAGTCACCCGACGAGATGATGAGCACGGTCAATGTGGTTTGGGTGTGGGGTGTGTGGGCTCCTGCAAAGATGCGGAGACCGGAAAAGATCTCTTGATTTGGAATTTTATCATGCTACTTTTGGGTGTTTACAATTTGCTACAATAGAGATCGCCCTTTAGACTTTTTAATTGTGCGCACATAGGTTCCAGGTTTGTGTACAAAGAACAGACTGTTTTGCCCGTGAGGCTAGGGTTTTTGTGGTTTGGAGGATGACTTTTATGCCCTGCAGTGAGAGTAAGCTCTTTGTGTTGGGGTAGATGTGTTGGCTGCATACTGTTAAACTATTCTGTAAATATGTAATCTGCCTAGGTATAATTTAACTATTCTATAAGTCATTTGGTAACTTTACCTGTAATTTATTCTTTTTGCTTCTGATTGTCTACGTTGATTGTGTTCTGTTGATTGTGTGTTAATTATTTGCTGTTTGTAATTTGTTCATTTTTGTACATTTGTATTTCTATTCCGTTTTGCTGTCACTTATGGAACACCTTGAAATTCGCTCCTCGGTATATTAATGAACAACCAGGAATGCACACTGGCTGCGGCTGCTCTGTGCGGCTGCTTGGTCGACATGTGAGCTGTGTAATTTATTTGTAAAGGATGCGAGACTTTGTGAATGGGAAGGTGAACCCACTTAAAATAGATGCTAGTGAATTCTTCATTAGTACAAGATAGGGTATTCGGTAGTTGAGGATTGTTTAGACTGCTGTCTAGTATTTGGGGCTTAGTGGTGTTCGGTGTTTTAGTATTGTTTGGTGCTTAGTTGGGGCTAGTATTTGGGGCTTAGTGCTCTTTCGTAGTTTACTATGTAGTAGTTTAGTTATTGTGCATTGAGAGTGTTAATGGTAGTAGTTTAGCTACTGTGCATTTAGAGCGCTAATGGGTTCTCTTTGAACTAACCGGCTCTCTACGCTATTTGCGCACTATTTACGCAATCGGTATTTGGATACCGTTCAGTATATTCGGACTTGTTCCATGCACCAGCCTACTCATTTCGGTATTTCTCTCATTTATATTAGAAATTGCTGTACTGTTGAATGGTATGGTTCTTTTACAGTAGTTCCTTTGTAGCTTTTACCTCTCTACAGTAGTTTTGTACTAAAGAACGTGTTTTCCCTCAGCTGATCTTGTCCCAGAGAATATTCCTATGGCACTCTCTGAACAGTGAACATCACAGATAAAAAGCACCCGACAATTCGCACTGACGTCACGGTTTGTCCTTTTTTCCGAAAGAAAATAAAACTCCCAAAGTGCTGCAAAAGTGGTTGTGAGTCGCACCATGACGAGGCGACCAACTGCCGTTCATCAGGAAAAGCAGTTCTATCATGAAACATCCAAAAGTTCAGATATAACTGTTTCAGTTATTAAATTTTCAGCCAATTCTCTCACGGCCATTCACAATAAAAGAGCAAATCTTTAGTCGCACCCAGAGTTATCGTGGTAGATCTTAATCAGCACGTTTTCATTTAGTAGTTTACGATTGGTGGCTTTTAGCTTTGTCAATGACTATATTTACAGTAATGCTACTCAGTACTACTCAGTCCTACCATCCTCCAACTATTCCTTGTTATGTTGCTGAAATCACCTCTCTTGTACACTCATCCTAACCCTTCTATAATGCTCTATTCAATTAAAAACTTTTGATCAAACCTCTCCTCTCCATCTCCTTCCTCGTTTCAGCCAACTTCGCGCCGTTTCGTAACCTCGAGAACTTGATGTGGTTGTTCTTCGTGTGCTTGGACAACAAAGCTCTCGGAATAACCACCTTTTCTGCTTCGGAAAGCCCAAGTGGATCAGCAGCGTAGTCCCACAGAGCTATTTTGCTCTGTAATTGTTTCCATTCGCCCACCTCTTCTGCGGAAAGCTCCAAGTTGGTCTTTGTGCGCTGCAAAATGAACTCCAACTCATCAAAACGCCTGCCCACAATCATCCGGCACTGGCTATACCGTTCACCAACACTCATCTTGTCATTCCTGTAAACATTGACCTCGTTGGGAATATTAAACTGCTCGATCATGTCGTGGATAACCCCACGCACGATGAACACAACCAATTCAATGTTGCTCTTGGTGACAGAGTCCAATAGCAGCTGGATGGTGTAGGAGTAGGTTTGGGGAAGCCTGTGGGTTTTTTCGTGGTAGAGAGAAAGGATATTGTACACGGGTTCGGGGTAGATACGGTTCCCAAAGGGCTCATCGATACTTTCAGTGTTTTGCATATCAGAGGTTTCGTTTTGAGATGATTCTCTTGTTTCAGACAATTCATTTATCTCAGATAATTCCTTGTGCTCGAAAACATCCCTCAGTACTTCAGGACATCCCTCATCTTTGCAAACCGCACCATGTTTTCTCACTTCCAAAACACCGCGTCCTTTCTCTGTCGTTCTAAGACCGCGCCTGTGCATCTCCATCAACACCTTAATGGTATGCTCGTCACAGAGAAGCTCTTTTCTCTCTCCAGAATGTAACATCCTGTGGGCAGCTACCTTATTGGAGTACTTGCTTCTTGTTTGCCAGTCTTTGCAACGCAAATCTTGCTCAATGAATTGGATCAACTCGTCAGTATCGGTTGTGGTCTCCGCAAAGTCGTCCACGATCTTATAAATCAAGTGCTCCAGCATTGGGAGGTCCATGTGTTGCACCTTGGTGAGGAATAGCTCGCGGAGGAAAATATTGTTGATGCAGTCATATATGCGGTTGAAAGTCGACAAGTTGAGCTGGATGCCCAACTTATCCGAGAGACGAAGATACTCGAGCACCGCCTGGTAGGTGTTTGTATTCCCCCTGATATGGGAGTGGATCAGTGCGCACTTGAGCAAGTGGTTGATGGTATCGATGTTGGGCAGATGTCCATCCTTGCGCATCATCAAAAGAAGCACGCGCGCAAAACTCGACTGGTTCTTGTCAAAACCAAACCACTTGATGAGGTAGTTGTATGTGTGCACCGATCGCACGTGCTTGAACTCTTCGTTATTTAAGCTGTGTGTGTGGAGTAGAATGCGAGGAATGATGCCCAGTTTCAACGACAGCGAGCTTCTGTAGAGGAACTTCAGATGTGTGAGAACGTAGATGTATTCCCTGAACAGAGCAGGGGTCAAGGGCTGCGGAACCGGTGGAAGTTCATGGAACGAAATCGGCGGATACTCGTATCTTGCGTTACTTGAGTGTTCTGTGCTTGTGAGATCTTCTGTTACCAAAGTTCCCAAAAAGTCCATCATCTTGTGGAAGTACATTCGGTCCTGGAGCAAAAATACGTCGCTTTTGCCATTTCTTTTGGTGTTCTCCCACCTGAGCCTAGCATTGGACTTGTCGAAAGGCTCGTTATTGTTGCTCAACAACTTCAAGTTTGCAATGTTGAGGGGTTTGAGGAACTCGCGGTACACATCGAGCTGTGTGTTTGCATGTTGTGACGAAGACTCGACTCTTTTTTGGGGTTTTCGCGAGTTGGGTCGTTTTGGTATTGACGGGGTTATGGATGGAGGATTCTTTTGGAGAGAGTCAATCTGGCGGGCGTACTTTACTATCTTGCTGATAGTACCTCGCATCGAAAGCATTGTGTGAGAGTATATTGGTTGAATATGATGAGTGGATATGCTAAATGTGATCCTGTGAGTTCTTGTTGATAGCTCTTACTGACTGTAGTTGCTTGTTACTTATTGATCTTTCTTTGAAGACTTATCGGTGGGTATGATCTCTTGACGATCTATTGTTGGTATCTTGATGATATCTTGTTCTCTTTGATTTCTCGACTATGTCTAATGTTGATCACCTCTTTATAATATCCTTCTTTATATTGACGGACTACCTCTTTCCCTCTTTATTGTTACTCAGATGATTCGTAGCTTCTCGTCAGTTCCTTTTCTTTTCCTTTCTTCAGTCCTTTCTTCAGTCCTTTCCTTCACTTCTCTCCACCTTTTTTGTATGTTCACCTTTTGTTCGGACTACATCCTGTATACAAAAGTAAAGTTTTTTATATCATCACGAAATGGCTTCACCACAGAGAGAAGGGTTCAGTGTCCCCGTTTCGTTCACACACGCTGCTCTTGGGCAGGCCACGAGCAAGTCTCTCGGTGTCAGATACAACTGCGCCCAGTGCGCTGCTTCGTTTTCCTTGGGAAAAAACGATGCCATCAGATGCAAGGAGTGTGGTCACAGAGTCATCTACAAGGCCAGAACCAGAAGAATGGTGCAGTTTGAGGCTAGGTAGTGGTTTTTTACGAATAAATGGATAGAAGAAGATTGTAGAAGGTTGCTTGCGAGGTATTAGATTGGCGAGGGTGCTTGGAACAGGCAGAGGGGCGACTGGACGAAGGTGACTGATGGATGAAGGCGACTGGTGGACGAAGGCTGATACGTGGGCGATGGAGGGCGATGGAGGGCGATGGAGGACTATTATGTTATCACCAGCTCCGTCGGTTTTGCGAAGAAGTTATCAAGCGGTAGATAATATAAAGTTGTTTAGGGAGGGAGACTTGGGTGAATTATTAGTTTATCTTTAATGAATAATTAGTTGAGCCGAGCAGTGAAAATAATCAGTTAAACTAGGAATTGCGAAGAGTAATCGCTGTTTAAGCAATGATACATCCGCCTACTAAGTATTCCTGGAGGTTGGTCCGGGGACTCGCTACTCTAGACGCTTGTTGATCGCATTACATTCCTCTTTTCTGCAAATGTTGTATACACACTTGTAGACTTTAGTTCGTACATGTCAGGAGATGAGCAAACATCCCACAGTCTACTTCAAGAAAAAGGTCCCTTGGCCCAGTTGGTTAAGGCGTGGTGCTAATAACGCCAAGATCAGCAGTTCGATCCTGCTAGGGACCATTTCTTGGGCGTGTGGCGTAGTTGGTAGCGCGTACCCTTAGCATGGGTAAGGTCTCGGGTTCGATTCCTGACTCGTCCATTCTTTTTTGAATTTTTTGTTGTCGCGAGGTTATTGTTAATGAAGTTGTTTATAATGGTATACTGGATGGATTTGTTCAGAAGTTCTTTTAGTAGGCTATGAAAATTTGCACCTCTCTACCCAGAGTTGTATCTTTTGACCTCCCCGAACTAAAATGGTTGCCAGACTTTTCCTCTTTGTACCAGTTTTTAGTCATTTTGATATGCTCCTTTCGGGTATTTTACTTTTGTATGCTTCTTTCGAGGACTGTGCATTTCCTTCGCAGGCCTGCTACACGTAATTTGAATATCTCGATACGCAAAATGGCTACTCTGCCACTCGACCAAGTGCGTTCCATTATCAAAGCAAGTAACATCAGAAAGATGGAGGACCCCATTGTGTGGGTGGACTGCGAGATGACCGGATTGGATGTCTACAACGATAACATCATCGAGATCTGCTGTTTGATCACCGATGGTGACTTGAACGTGGTTGACGAAGTCGGATACGAGTCGACTGTTTTCCAGCCCAAGGAGGTTTTGGACAGCATGAACGAATGGTGCATCAAACAGCACAATGAATCTGGACTCGTGAAGAAAGTGCTTGCAAACCCCGACAAGACCACCGAGAAGGTCCAAGAAGAGTTGTTGGCGTATATTAAGAGCTACATACCCGTTGAAAGGCGAGCTGTTATGGCTGGAAACCTGATCCACATGGACAAGTTCTTTATGAACCGTGAGTTTCCCAAGGTCATCGAGCACTTGCACTACCGCCTAATCGATGTTTCGAGTTTCCTGGAGCTAGGAAAGAGGCACAACCCATCCTTGATGAGGGTGTGTCCTAAGAAGGCCAATGCTCACACTGCGAGGGCAGACATTTTAGAGAGCATTGCTCAGTTGAGGTGGTTCAGGGAGAATTATTTGAAGAGTGAGGAGGAGACGAGAGATTTTGTTGCCAGTACAAGGGACGCTTAAAGAAATGGGGAAAGGGGTATGTGTGAGGGTAATAAGGTTATACTGAATGGGGAAGAGCTTATTAGTGAAGGGGAATAAAATATTATATTGATTGGAGAGGAGCAAGCATATCTACAAACGGGTGACTTAGGTAAGTGTCAAACCCGAGTATAATCGATTTTGGGTGTGATATTACGAGAGGAAGGTTTAGGTCATGGTCGCGCCTGCATAGCAGGTCTTTTAGTGACTATAAAATTCATTTCTATTGAAAAGTTATTCGGATGACGAGGATGTTGGAAAGCTATTCTGATACAACTTCAATTCTGCAGTCAAATGCTCATTAAATAAGAATACATGATCACATGTGATGAGCAAACCGTCATGAAAGTTTCGCTCACGATTTAATAGATGAGACTGCTTTTGCATTAAAAAAATGCCTTGTTGGGAGCTCGCTAGAATGGACGGTATAGCCCTTCTGAGCGAACCATGTATTTCTATCAGGATATTGAAAAAGGCAGTTAGATGTAAATCCGTTCTAGTCACTAATGTCACCACATTTCAACGCACTGAAGAGCCGCTCTAAGTGCGCTGCTTCTTCAGTTCTCGAGTTGATCTAAGCAGTCAAGGCAAACTAAAAGAGATTCTGAGGTGATGGTTCGTGAAGCTATTGGATTTACGGAATGGAGCCATAAATATTTCTGTAGATACGAGGTGTTCACTAGTTCATAATTTTATGGTTATCACTCAGCTCTCATTGAATATGCTAGTATCATGTCAATCACTATGCCAGTATCATTATGTTAGTATTTCAGGCAAAAACCCAACTCAGCCCCTTAACTCATATTGGTCTCATCCCTTCCCAGTAAATAAACACTACTCATTTATAATTCTTTCCATCTACTCCTCACCTACTGCCAATTAGTTCCTCTATGATTCCTCACTCATTTCATCATTTGCTCTTCTATGAAACCTCAATGTCCCGTTAGTTTGTCACCAGTTTACCAGTTCGGTTCTGTGTCTCTAACTCCGTCAGTTCGCTGTTTCTCTTTTCATCTCCACTATGCACGACAAATACCGAAAACAACTCGCACCCTTGGCGGAACACATAAAGAATGGAAAGAAAGTAACATTCTTCATCGGCGCAGGCGCACTGACCAGCGTGGGAATCCCAGATTTCCGCTCTCCGAAAACTGGCCTCTATGCAAACTTGGAGAAGTTGAATCTCCCATACAGCGAAGCTGTGTTCGACATCGACTACTTCCGCGAAAAACCAAAGGCATTCTACACACTAGCATCCCAATTATACCCGGGAACGTTCTTCCCAAGCAAGTTCCACTACTTTATGCGTCTTTTACAGGATAAAAACCAGTTGAAGAGGGTGTACTCGCAGAATATCGATACTTTGGAGAGAATTGCAGGCATTGATGGAGAGTACATTGTGGAGGCACACGGACTGTTCGCAGAAAACCACTGCATCGACTGCGGTAAGGAGATGTCGACAGAGGAACTCAAAAGGCAGATGTTTGGCGAGGAAAACGACGGTATACCTACATGTACTTGCAAAGGCTATGTGAAGCCCGATATTGTGTTTTTTGGCGAGGGGCTACCAGAACGTTTCTTTGAGAGTTGGGAGGAGGACCGCAAAGATGTCGAAGTTGCTATAGTGGCAGGAACCTCCTTGACTGTGCACCCTTTTGCTTCTCTTCCTTCTGATCTTGGCAAGCGCAGTCTCAGGGTATTGGCAAACAAGGAATTAGTGGGCGATTTTGGCAGGAGAAAGACAGATATATTGTGTTTGCATGCTTGTGATGAGTTTGCGGAGGTGCTTTGTGACTGTTTGGGTTGGTCAAAGGACTTGGAGGGTTTGATGAGGAGGGAACGGGTTAAGTTTGAGAGGGAGAGAGGGGAAAAGAAGAGCAAGGAGAGGGATGAAAAGGACGAGGAGAGGGAGAATAAGTCGAGCGAGGAAGAGGATGAAAAGAAGGATGAAGAGAGGGAAGATAAGCCTGAAAAGAAACCGCAACATCAGTCGAAGTCACAGCAAGAAGTTACCGATGAAGCGGATGATGTGCTTGAAAAGGTCAAAGGTTTACACATTTAGTGTTGGGTAATCTATGCCGCGTATGTCATTGATTAGTTATGGCAGAGTGTATTCTATGAAGGTTATCCGAGTGATATTTGTTGAGTTGGTTATTTTTGAGTCTATTGAATTGAGATTACAGTTTTGGTTACTGGTTGATTAGTTTACGCTGGTGGACCAAATTTAACATTGATATGGACGTTTCTTTGCTTGAACTCAAAAATCTCGTCAACATTTAACCAAATTCCTGGCATATATCCATGGATTTCGAGTGATTGGGCTTTGTGGAAGAGATTTTGAATGTATTTCTATTTAGTCAATGTTTCACTAAAAACATATCTATAGAATACAGTATGAGTTCCAGAGGCTACCATTAAGAATCTCTAAGACCACGAAGTGATTTTCATTTCAAGCTTATTTGAATCACATATTGGTAAATGGGGTTTGTGTATTGCATTTGGAATTGTGTGTCTACGAAATTGTGTATGGAGAGCATGGGCAGTATTGCGGATGTTTGTTTTCATATATTTCATATCTTAATTTTCTTGCAAGCCCTTTGTTGAGTATTACAGCCCACCAAATATCAGTTCTCATTTCTCACTTAAATACCTGTTTCAACCAATTCAGCCCCCTCACTTAAATACTCAGGTGTTTACTATCTGCCCCAATGAATCGAGTTAATCAATTACACCCTTCTACCTATTAGTACTCACTATTGAGTTAACTGCTAGTAAATATCAGTATTTCGCTAAAGGCACCATCAGAGGTCGTCCATGCGCACATGTGAAAGGCATTTTGCACATTTTTATTCCCTCAACTAGTGCTTCCATCTGGTTACGCGTGAGCAAATCGCCAAACATAACTGCCCCGCGACACGCTTGGGTATTGAGAACATCCACTATACACCGCGGAAGGTGCATTACCATGGAGAACCAGTTTTCTGCACTGACCCTGTTGAGTTGTGCAAGCTTCACAGAGGACTCCAAATCATGGGCATGATCAAGGAGGAAGTCGGCCAATAACAGCGGATTCTTCTCGACTGAGCGAATCAAACAATGGGGGAGGTGTGTGGCTTGGACGACGGCCGAAAACTTCAAGATAATTCCATAGGTGCGAAAGTTATTTTGGTAGTGTTGGAGCAGTTTCAAATCTTTGTTTGTAAGATCGAGGGTTAATGGCTCTAGCAACCGTAGCAGAACTCGCCTGGCCAACACGGCATCGACGTAGTCTTTGAACAAGCGTTCCACGCGGATCCTTTCATCGCACGCGTGTTGGTCCAATGCTATTAATGTGCGCGAGCTGCGGATGAGAACAAACTTGCGGTCAACCTGGCCCACAATCGAGTGCGTGCCGAAAACGTCGTTCTTAAAGATCCTTAGTTCTGTTTGTGGAGAGGCCAACGAGGCTTTAAGGATGCCCTTTCTAGGGCTCAGTGGTTGTGAGCCGAGTGTCTCGTTATGATAGTCCAGAGTTTGAGAGGATCTGCATTCGTATCCACGAGTCTGGAGAAAGGAAAGAACCACTCTTTTCATCATGCGTAGGCACCGTGACCATAAGAAGGGGGATATATGGGAAAGAAGGAGCGGTTTCTTGTTGGTTGGGATGACAGGATAATCCGCATTAGGGGGTAGATTTCTTGAATTCGAATCATTTGGGACGTGTAAGAGATATTGCGAATGTTGCGAGTTTGTTTGGGACAAAGATTTGAAGTCATTCATAGTGTCTGTGTCCAGGAAACTTTTGGAATTAGCCATAGTGTCTCTGCCCTTGAAACTTTCGGAATTGTTCACAGCGGTCCTTTCATGAAAAGTTTCGGAATCATTCGGGTCCTTGGAACTTTTCTGATTTTCCAAAACTTCCTCTGTTTCATCATTTTCCATTCCGAAGGCTTTATGCTCAGCATTGAATCGGGCTGAAGTCAGATTGACCGGTGTTTGAGGGAAACTAAGTGTTCTCTCGCTCTGGGAGGAATGTATATTTTCACCCTGCCAATTCAGATTCTTCTCAGCCTCAGTAATATCAAAGAGAAACACTGGGTATTCTCTCTTCCTACCCTCGAAATTAGCCTCCGTAAAAAGTGCCGTGACTGTTTTCAAATCTTGCCGCACGGAAGTGCCATTCACAAATACATACTGATGCTGAGCGGGACCATACAACTGGGTTCCAATAGCCCCCCTCAACAAAAGTCCTTTGTGAGATGCCTGAAAAGTCTCAAAAGGCAATTCAAGGTCAAACAATCCCGCAAGCAAATCCGAGTACGTCTTTGGTCGGAAGTGCATCGCCACAGCCCCTCCCACCTCGACTATTACCTCTGTATCAAGTGCGTGCACCAAACATCCCAACATCTTGCGCTTGATTTCGCTGAGATGTTTGTGTGGTTGGACACTGAGTAATGTTGTGCGTCTGACAGGGATACTGCTGAACAAGTTTCGCACCGAGACTCGTGTGCCAGAAGCATGATTTAATATTGAAAAAGTGGCCAATTGATCTAGCGAGCCGAGAACTGCTGAAGCAAAGCAAGTATCTGGGGTTTTGCAGCTAAATGAGGGACAGAAGCGTGAAGTACACACTCTATCGCGGTCTTCAATTGGCGCTCCATTATGGTTGATTTCCACGCTGAGCGTAGATAGATCTAGTGCGATTGAGATAGACGAAGCATTTGAATCGATGGAAATTTGCAAAAGCTTGGAAACGGCAGTGTCGAAGGAGTCAATAACTGTGGCGGCTTCCAAGCGGCCTGAAGTAGGGGCGTCTAGGGAGTATATTGGCATGACATTGTTAAGAGGATGTTTTTTGACTTTTCTAAATGAGATTTTCAAAGAAGGTAATTTAGGCGGAAGGTTGGAAATTGATTGAAGAGATGATGATGTGATGGTGATGCAATGGATTATGAGGCGAGTGGATGATATTAGTTGAGTAGTTTAGTGGTGAATATTTGAGAAGTCGATAGTTGAAGAAGTGACGAGCTGAGACGATAAGAAGATGGATGGGTGATCGATACCTTAATGGGGGAAGCAATAAAGCAATAAAGAGTTGATATGTTGATTAGTGACCTGTTATTCAGTATGCATCAAAGGTATGCAGCAAGCCAAAGTCATCGAGGAGCTGTGCATTCGCGGAATAGGAAGCCATTTGCGGCCTTTTGGACTGTAGTTTGAAAATAGCGAGAATTGACTAGAATTTAGGAATCGGGAAAGGAAGATAAGAGTGCTGTACAGAATGGCTAAATCAGCAGTAGCTGGAAGAGCGATTTTGCAGCAATGAAGAAGGAGCCCCGGTAAACGCAGGATGAACAAAAACTGGGAATGGAAATACCACAGCCGTAACAACCAACACGCTCTTAGATGTCCAAATATCATCCATGCCTTTCCACAATGGCTGCAAAATCGTTCTTAACATATTTCCACCTATTGAAAATGAGCACTGCAAGCAAACCCCACACACACAGCCATTAACTGTACCGCATCTCAGCTACATCGAGCCTTGTACTTCCCAATGCTGCTCAGTCCAAGCTGCTAGGGCCACCATTACGTCACAAATTACGTCATCACAAATCATGATCTGAGCCCAAGGCCTTATATGTAGATCTCTTGCTGTTACAGTGTCACTGTAACAGCTGTCAATATCTCGTTCGATCTCATAAATCACTCATACTGTCCTTTTTTCAAACTCTCAATTCTATTTCCCCAGTCCCTATTTCATCTCTAATTCATCTCCATTTCCTCAGTCTACCTTTTCTTTTTCACTCTTTTCACTCTTCTCATGGCAAAGAAAGATAAGAAGGCCAAGGAGGCCAAGAAGGCAAGGACAGCGGAAAAGGCCAAGAAGAACCAGTCCAAGGCCGAGGTCAAGAACAAGAAGCTCGCCAAAAAACTCGGAGATGAGGAGGAAGATGAGGATATCGACCAGATTCTCGAACAGTTCGCCAAAGAGCAGCAGGAGTTCGAGGCCATCAACGTCGAGGTGTGCAAGCGCCCATCCAAGCGCTTGAACCCAAGCATGGTTGCCAACCCACAGCATGGAAAGCGCGAGCTCATTTTATTTGGAGGTGAAGCCACCGAAAATGGCCATTCGCGCTTTTACAACGACTTGTTCACCTACAACATCGACAACGACTTATGGAGGAAAATATCCTCGAAGAACTCGCCATTACCGAGATCTTCGCACGCCATGTGTGCGCACCCATCCGGTGTTATGGTCATGTTCGGGGGAGAGTTTTCGTCTCCAAAGCAGTCGACTTTCTACCACTACGGAGACACTTGGATTTTGGACGCAGATACCAAAGAGTGGACCAAGATTGACCAAAAGCGCGGCCCAAGTGCGCGCTCAGGCCACAGGATGGCTGTGTGGAAAAACTACGTCATCATGCACGGTGGATTCCGTGACTTGGGAACCATGACTACATACTTGAGCGATGTGTGGTTGTTTGACATCACCACCTACAAGTGGATACAGGTGGAATTCCCGCCCAACCACCCGATCCCTGATGCGCGTTCGGGGCATTCTTTTATTCCGTATGCTGATGGAGCGGTGTTGTGGGGTGGATACTGCAAGGTCAAGGCCAAGAAGGGATTGCAGAAGGGTAAGGTTCTCACGGACTGCTGGCTCCTCAAGATGAAGTCTGACGCCAAGGGCATCAGGTTTGAAAGAAGAAGGAAAACGGGATTCAATCCAACTCCAAGAGTGGGATGTTCGTTGACATTCCACAAGAACAGAGGTATTCTCTTTGGAGGTGTGTACGATTATGAAGAGAGTGAGGAGCAGATTGACTCCGACTTCTACAACAACCTTTACTCGTATCAGATCGAGACCAACCGCTGGTACAACATGTCGTTGAAGCCACAGCGTAAGAAGCAGCAGCAGAAGGAGACCAAGTCGCGAGACGAGGACTTGGAGGAGATTCTCAATTCTATTTTGGCCAAGGCCAAGTTGAATGACGATGATGAAGACGACGAGTTGTCTCAGATTGCGAAGTTGAAGCAGTTGGAGGAAGAAGAGGAAAAGGTCGAGATGGTGGAGTATCCCGTGGTGAACCAGTTGCCACATCCACGTTTCAACGCCACTACTTGTGTCGTCGACGACACTTTGTACATTTATGGAGGTGTTTTTGAGCGTGGTGAGCTGGAGTTTAACTTGGACTCTTTATATGCCATTGATTTGGGAAGATTGGACGGTGTCAAGGTTTTGTGGGAGGACTTGACGGAGTTGGATCAGGAAGAAGAGGCTTCCGACGAGGAGTATAGTGATGATGATGATGATGAGGATGACGACGAAGAGGAGACAGACACCAAGTTGGAAGTTGAGGAGGAAGAGGAAGAGGAAGAAGAGGAAGAAGAAGAGGATGAGATTCCCGACCCTAGACCGTGGTTGCCCCACCCCAAGCCTTTCGAGAGTCTTCGTGCGTTCTATGTGCGTACTGGTGCAAACTTCTTGGAGTGGTCTATTTCGAGTAACCGTGAGGCACGAGGCAAGTACTTGAAAAAGGCGGCGTTTGACTTGTGTGAGGACAGATTCTGGGAGAGAAGGGAGCAGGTGAGTATTGCGGAGGACAACTTGGAGGAGATGGGGGGTGTCGGAGAGGTCATAGAGAAGGATCAGGCGCAGAAGGGTAAGAGAAGATAAGTTTGATTTGTTGATGAGCGTTGCCAAAGACTACTGGGATGAATTGACCGGGCAATACCAGACAAAGTAAGGGCCACCAGAGAAAGACTCGCTGTACATAGAGGATCATGTGGATCAAGAATAGACTATAGATCAAGTCCTGGCGATACAGAGACAAAGTCAGCGAATTAGAAGGTGAGGGCAAGTGGTAGAGTGGTGTTTAGAGTACACAACAAGTAAGATGAAATAGAGTATGTCACATATGGACAATTTCTATAAGCGCAAGCACGTATTGCTAGTTAACGATTAAGTACAAGCACATAGATTTTGCACATTCTTAGTATTATGAATTTCGGCCACTCATTCACAACTGTGTCACAAACAGAAATAAGGGGCATTTAAGTCATTGAGGTGAAATCACTCCTCATTTTCAATTTGGTGTAAGGTCAAGAATGAAAAATTCACAATGGGTGCAAAATTTAAGATATATATAGGAGGGGATGTACAGAGTCAAGGAATGTAAATAAATGAAGTGAAACGAAACGTTATATAACAAGATAAGGTTTCGTATGACCGTAAGCCTGAAATTTCTCTAGGTGCACAAGAATATATCCTTAAGTATCACTTTGTTTAATTTCATAAACAAGTTGAAGTTTACGGTCTTCTGTAGATCTGGGTCATCTGTATATCTGGGTCATCTGGAGCTATCTCCCGTCCTACAAGACTTATTGTCACACATAAACTAATGAACCTTTTGCAGGAAGTCAACGTAAATCCACCCTTTTTAAGCCACCGCTAAAACCTCTATCGGGGCCTATTCTAAAGGAAGAATAAGACTATGTGAATCAAAGGAAGAGCTGGTAGGTAGTAAAACTAAGATAACGTTCTTAAATTAATATCCAATCCGTCCATTCTCTTGAATAAAGACCATTATGTACTACTGCGGAATTTCAAGAGTCAACTTTCCAGTGGTCTCGCTGTTCTCGAGAGCCCTGGTAGCCTCTGGGTATTCACTCAAAGGGTACACCTTGGATATGTCAAAGTCGAGCTTACCCAGATCAATCTGGCTTCTCAATTCATTGAAGTAGTGATCAAACAGCTCCTTCGTAGAAACATAACCAAATAACGATGGTCTCAGCAACTTGATGTTCTTAGGAGTGAGTCTACCGATGGAGAAAGGTGGAACAGGGCCAGAGGCATTACCATAACTAACAAAAGAGCCCTTGAGTGCCAATGATTCAAGAGACACCTCGAAAGAGTCCTTTCCAACAGAGTCAAAAGTGGCTGCAACACCCGCACCGTTTGTGAATTCCTTTACCTTGGCTACCACGTCGTCGGTCTTGTGGTTGATGAGAAATTCTGCCCCCAAATTCGCAGCCAAATCCAATTTTTCTTTAGTCAGCGCAATGGCAATGACATGCGCACCCTTGGACTTGAGCAACTGGACAAGTAATCTGCCCACACCGCCAGCAGCGGCCCACACCAAGATGTATTCGCCTTTTTGAACCTTGTGAGCTTCTTCAATGAAAGAAAGTGGTGTCAAACCACCAACAAGGGCTGACCCGTAAAGCTTCAAGTCCTCATCTGTTGCATCATCGCCGAGGTTTGCGTATGCCGTGTGGGAGTCGCTGATTTTGGTGTACTGAGCAAAGGTAGCCGATGAAAGGTATGCGATTTTGTCACCCACCTTGAAGTTTTTGACCTCTGAGCCAACTGCCGCAACAATTCCGGAAGCCTCTCTCCCGAGAACTGCCGGAAGCGAGGGAAGTGGGTAGATTCCCTTTCTGAAGTAGGATTCGATAAGGTTGATACCGGCGTATTTGTTTTTAATGATTACATCTGTGGGCGCGGATACCTGTGGAGCTGGTACTTCGGCGTATTTGAGGACGTCGAGAGACTCGCTTGTTTCGGTGAATTGAATAACGTGGTGGGTTTTAGGAATTGACATTGTGGCGATTGACCATCAGGCTTGCTGTGCTTATATATTGGCCCGTGATTAGTAATGAGAAAATGTGGCGATAGTTTGGCAAATTAAGTGTGGAGGTGAGAAGTGGTGGCGGATGAGAGGAATGTTAGGTAAAGGGATGGGAATGCGATGACAAGCGGATGATGTGGAAAAGGGTAAATTGATGAGTTGGTAGGAATCTTGGATCAATAGGTTGGCCATTTGATTGCTGAATGATCTTTGTGATTATTGTGTGGGGGTGATATGATCAGATAATATTCTATGATTAGTAATGTGATGGTGGCGAGTCTATGATTGTTAGTATGAGTGGTCAGTAAAATGTCAGCGGCAAAGAGCTTATCACTTTGGTTGGGCCAGTAGAGTGTTACAATCGTTGAAAGCGCTCAGAAATGGAGTCGTTAACTATTTGAAGAAATTTGAAAGGACTTTCAGCTGCGAAAAGGTTGGAGAGTTATTCTAGCGCACCACGTTGAAGCATACGAGTGTGTAAAGTGTTAAGGGTATGGCGGAGTAAAGTATATGATCAAATGTAAAATAAAGTACAGTTTGAGCGTAGTTCTTTTGACAGAAGAAAAGAGTAAGATGAAAAAACTACGCCATTTAGATAGAAGGCATTGTTTGTCATCTTTTGTTGGTATATCTAAGTTTTTTAGGTGGTATATCTGAGTTTTTTAGGT
Source organism: Kodamaea restingae (assembly GCA_003707425.3). Classification (NCBI taxonomy): domain Eukaryota; kingdom Fungi; phylum Ascomycota; class Pichiomycetes; order Serinales; family Debaryomycetaceae; genus Kodamaea; species Kodamaea restingae. The sequence continues at coordinate 376,667 of PPJA03000011.1, forward strand.
GGTATATTTGAGTTTTTTAGGTGGTATATCCAAATCTTGTTGGTGGTATATCCCATTCCATTCTTGGATTCCCATAGTCGGATTTTTCTCTGGATTGCTCTAATACCACCAAATTTCTTTTATTAAACAGCGCGTCTTTGCCTCAGAACTTTGCTATAAGTCGTCGCAAAGGCCAACCTCTCAGATCTGAAAAGTGCAAGTTATCTTCTTCAGTGCTGCATACAGGAATGGCTGCAAAAACAATATTTTTTAATCACAGCAAAGTGACACAGTCTTGGTTGCAGAAAGAAGCCGTTTCTCCTTATACAACAAGTCCATTTCTGCTTATCCCAACGATCGCATTTTTCAGCTTGTTTTGTGTTTGGGCCGTCAAAGTCATACACATTGGGGCAGTTTATCTTGAACTTTCTACATGCACTATTCTATCTTCTGTCTTTTTATTTATACATTTTTATTCTCCATTTCCACATGAAAGAACACAACCTATACCAAATCCGTTTGGCTTGCAACTATATGTATTTTTTATGTCAATAACAACTACTCCAATGCATCTTACCATCTTGTCTTGTGAGACTATGTTCATCTCAACATATAATCTCCGTCTGTAATCCCTGTATCGTAGAACCTAGTTCCCTCCCTCATCCAATCTCATCATCCTACTCATTCATCATCTTTGTCAACCTTGTATTCAACCCTATTCTTATTCAACTATACTTATTTCAACCTTCCCAATACCTCGCATCCATTCCACCTAAGCGAAATGGATTCCAACCTGATGGAATGCATATAACAACTTTAAGAAGTCCGTCTGGTCCATCTTGCTCGAACGCTTGTCCGAAAATCCAGTGTCGGTCAAGACCTGCTCAATCTTCTGCTTGACAACATCCGTCAAGCTGGCACGGTCGTCCATAGGAACGTCCTCGTTGTTGGTAGCCAACCACGTCTTGTAGTTCTTCTCCAAAATCTCCAACACATTGTTCGACTTGAAGCCTGCAGCAATGGTCTTGTTCTTTCTCACGAAACAGATTCTCAATAAACCATCCCACTCGTTGAAGTCGATGTTTGGTCTTGGGCTCTTCACCTCAATACGCACAACCGACGACTCGACCTGTGGAGGAGGTCTGAAGTTGTTTTTGCCTACCTTCATGATGTGCGTGACGTTGGCCCACATCTGAACGTTAGCAGACAAACGACAGTACAAGGAATCACCTGGTCTGGCCAATAAACGCAAGGCAAACTCACGCTGGAACATAAGAATCGACACTCTTGGTGGGTTAGGCTGGTTTAACAACTTGAACACCAATGGTGAGGAGATTTGGTACGGCGTGTTCGAAATACACACATCGAAGTACGGCAACTCGGTCTTCATAAAGTCTCCAAGGAGAATCTCCAACTTCTTCTGTTGCGGAGTACCGTGGACTCTTTTGGTCAACTCTGCAGCCATACGAGGGTCCATCTCGACGGCCACAACCTTGCGGGCCTGCTCGAGAATACGAACGGTCAAGTTACCGGTACCTGGACCGACCTCCAACACGATGTCACTGGGTCTGATGTTGGCCTTGTCCACGATACCTTGGGCAACAAGCGGGTTTTTAAGGATATGTTGACCGAGGTTGGTGTTGAACTTGAACACGGAGTTCATGTGCTGGTCTGCGGACACAGTTCCGCTGCCGTTGAACTTCTTGTTAGGTGCTTTGCCCATGGTGATGCGATGAGAAGATTAGGTAAGCGATGAAAAATGAAAAACGAGTGATAGATGAGCTTACATAATTGGGCGTGCACAATTGAGAGTGCATAAATGTGCGAGGTTGAGCTTTCTTCGAAGAAGTGAAAGTACTAGAGTAGTTGCGAGTGGTTGGGGAGGGCTGAATGTTGGATAGCGCTGACATGAAGAAGCGAGGCGAGATTACGTAAGCTAGACCCGGTCATGTAAGCGCGTGCACTTGGCTTACAGAATCCAGGTGAAAAACCTACGTTATCGGCTGATGCATGTTGCAAGAGTGAGAGACTTGCTCTTGGCTACCATTGGCCGCTTTTCTTAAGTGATTGTGCTTTAGTCATAGTAACGCACCAGTGAGTTAAGTCTATCATGTTGAAACATGATGTTCTCTACTTTTAATGGTACATTATCTCCGAGGTAGCGTTGACTTTTACTAGAGAGGTTAATCTGGGCTATGAGAAAACCACAATCATACTTCAGCCGACGCAATATCTTTGGGCCACGGACAATAGGGTGGAACAATAACTGCGATTAATTCTGCTAACAACCGTTTTTTTATTTTACCTTCCGAATTCAGTTCCATAAGATCTCTCTTCTTCACCTGTCAACATTACATTTATGCCATACTCGCACATACTTTATCACATACCCCTTTCCATCACACACCTCTTGCCGTAATTTCAGTTCTTCGAATAGATTGCCTATTCTCACACAATCCGCTTATTAACCCCGTCAAAATCCCTGAATCACCCTTTTTTCAGCTTGGTGAAGTCCACACATCCCTCACATGCTAGTAAGCATCCAGTTCACGCCTCAATTACCTCAATTCTGTCCCTCGCAGCCTTTATTACCGTTTACGTACATTTTACCACAAGGGGTTTGGGCGATGCTATTATTCACGCATTAGTTGACAACGCCGGGATTGGTAACAATTGTGCACCGTTCAAAAACCAGTCATCAACATCCATGGCCCTTCGTATTACATTGTTTACAGGCCGTATTGTTTCCTGGTTACCACACTTGCCTCGCTTACGGATTTTTGTGTGAGATCTTGATATGTCGCGTCGTTGGCATGACAATAGTTCGTGTTTGTACACGGCAAAAATGAATATTCGAAACAAATCCGAATTGTGATCACTATTGTTCGAAGGACCGAAGGCGGAGAAAATCAGCGAGGCGAGACTCAGGCAGAAGGGAATCAGGTTTGGATATTATATTACGAGGCGGATCAGAGCAAGGCAGATCAGAAAATAAGATATTGAAAGGAAATTAGAGAACGGAACATCAGAAACGAAAAGATCAGAGACAACGAAAAGATCAGAAACGAAGGGATCAGAGACAACAGACAAGTCCAGAACTAGGAAGAATAATACTACGGTCAACGGCAAACTCCACTACCCGAATCACAAATATTCAGCACCATGAGCCAACACCCCTTGGCGGTCCCACCCATGCCCGATTTTGAGCAGTTGATGCCCAAGAGCTGCGACAACCACGGGCTTCTCAAGCTAAACAAAATATTGGCCGACATCCACGACTATGCAATAACAGTGCTACACGTTTTAGCTAAAGGCCACTCGATTCTGGACATCGAGTGGTGCAGCGACTCGCGCACAAACATCTTACACCTCCACAACATCGCCAACTCGCTCGACAAAGCGCTTCTGCAGGTTCCCTCGATCTCCCAAGACTCGCCAGTGTACTCCAAGTTCGGCCAGGTGTCTGAGCTCGTCGTGGATGTGCAGAAGAGCGCACTAGAGCTCCGGAACAAAGCAGACTTGGCGGTCGATTACACGGATTTGACCCGGAACGTCCTTGGTTCTGTCGAGACTGAAATCAACCAGTGTGTGGAGGCATACCGGCTTTTGCCGATGTTTGTTGACAGCACAGGCGGTGAATACGAATGGGATGAGCTTGCGCAAGTGCTAAATCCTGCGTCGTCCTTACCGCCCTTTACGCTCGGCGACGAGACCATCTATAACGAGATCAAGTCCTTGGGCCAGCGACTCGAGCCTTTTGCGATTTCTCTCGACATTATAGCGCGCAAAATCGACGACTTTTCCAGAGTGTGCGAAGACACAGGCGTCAATGATAAACTACTGGATGCTTTCGAGACACTCAGGTACACTTACGAGCAGTTGCGCCATGACTTAGCATTATTTGGGGAGAACTGGATGAGGTCCAAGTGGGCAGAGATCATAGGGACTCTTGTCAAGGGTGCCGAAGAAAGGCTTTCAGACCCTTCCCTTTTTCGCATCGTGCTGGACGCTATGCGCTACTCGCAGAAACACTTGGAGTCACTCCAAGACCCATTCGTCATTATTCAATTCAACGAGCTCATTCCCCTTTGGGAGAAGGCATACACCGGAGATACAGACATCGTTGCACCCCGCCGTGTTGTGTACACTGGCGAGAGCAGGCGAGACTCGTTGTCCGCTATTAAGAACTTAAACTTGTCGACCAGAGGCCATAGCATTATAAAGTCACCATCGAGCATGCCGGTTGCGAATACTCATGAGCATGCTTTCGCAGAGTCACTTGAAAGTTTCCTGGTAAATCGTCTTCTGAGCAACTACCGCGGACGCCAGCTGGTAAGCTTCCACCGTGTCCAGTGCTTGATGGAGAAGTCTACTGGGGATTTGGCACATAAAAGACGGTACCTGAAGGACCACGATGCAGTAAACAAGGAGATAAAGGTAGCTGCAGATAGCGGCTTCTCTACGAGCTCGCCAAAAAGTGTCGAACTTGAGCCGATGCATCAGGTGGAAGACAATTTGCAAGGATTCCAAGCCACGCCCTTTCCGAGTCTCGAGTTTCCAACCCACGAGATCGTCAGCTCTAAGCAAAGTGTGCCAGATGTTGACTTCTCCAGATGTCTGCTTGACGAAAGCTATACACCTGGACTTGTGCTCATCAAGAAGCTACTATCCAGCAAATTCCAGCAGCGTAGCAGGATTCCGCTTGTCACCAAGTTCCAAGTCCCTTTCATCCACAAGCTTCCAGGAAAGACACGGATTCCGCGTTTGGTGGGTTTTAACGACAACGCGCATGATTTGACGTGGGATCTGTTGATGGACAATCTGGCGAATTACACCAGATCCTCGCACACCAGTCCCATTACATGTTACGACAAGGGGATGTCGATTGACCTTCAGTCGGCCGTGAATGCGTTTTGATAAATTGCTATTTACATGATATTGGTAGATTTTGTAGACGTTGTGAGTTGAGAAAGAAATTGTCGATGAGGGAATATAGTTAGAACTTCTGTGACCAAATCACTTTGACTCTAGGACATGAATCCTGGTACAATCCATCGTTTATGCAGGACCGTACCACAGGCTCATTCAGCATGAATGTTGGATGACCAAGTCTAGTACTTTGAAAAGGACTAAGTCGCTCTATTTTTGGCTCTGGTTACCACAACGGCCCTTTTCATTTTTATAATGGTATCCAATTAGCCGTTCTGCACTGATCAGGTAGGAACTATAGAATGCTCATAATTTCAAGATACCGATTGTGCTGGTATGTCATGGTTACTTTCAGGACATCAAGTCCTCATGGTATTCATCAAGTCCGGTATTCGTCAAGTCCGGTATTCGTCAAGTCCTCGTGGTATTCATCAAGTCCTCATGGTATTCATCAAGTCCTCGTGGTATTCATCAAGTCCTCATGGTATTCATCAAGTCCTCGTGGTATTCATCAAGTCCTCGTGGTATTCATCAAGTCCTCGTGGTATTCGTCAAATCCTCGTGGTATTCGTCAAATCCTCCTGGCATTTATTTACCAATGCTCAACTTTTCCTGACCTCTCTCTTTCTCTTTCTCTCCCCAGCTGATTGAATCGCTCAACCAAACTACCCTGATCACTCCTCACTCCAGTTTCCCATTATTTTCACTCAGATTCGCTGCGTCCCTCATGGTCTTACTGGTAAAGCCATCCAAGAAAAAGTCTCTTCCAAACAACCTGTACATCAAACTGTTCTTCTCGGTCCTCCATTTTTCTTCCTCGGTGTACTTGCGTACCTGCTGACCATCGAGCATCTCTCCCTCTTGGACCTTTTTAGTGGACTTTCCCTCCAAACGGCGGTACATCTCGTAACTGGAGATGAATATAAGCGGGATCAGAAACAAAACCATGTACATGCCGTAGTATCTTCCCTTCAACTCCTTGGGTGCTTTTTTCCAGTTTGCTCTTCCTGTCTCTGCGAGTTCCTTGACAAAATCTGACTGTGCATGTTGTTGGACCAACTTCTGGATGTTGGACTTGGGGACGGAGTTTGTCCGGAGGGAGACCTTGCGGCCCTCCTTGTGGAATGATGAGTTCGAGAACTTGTCTGACATGAAATGTGGAGAGGAAAGAAAAGAAAGGCCTTGGAAGAGAAAAGACAAAAGAATGGGGAAGGCAAGAAGAGAAATAGTTCGTTCAAGAAAAGATAACACAGACGGAAGATAAGACATGGAAGATAAGACAGACGGAAAGAGTAAGCATGTCAGGAAACCTGGGTTGTGATTAGACATTGTTAGTTCTCAGTAGAATTGGGAGAAAGGTAGGAATATCTCATAAAAGGTCAATACCTGCAAAGTAAATGGAAGATATTTATAGAACCGATAGAAGCTGGGTAGGAAAGGAAGGCAGGAGTACCTGAAAAGACACAAGTATGGAATAAAACGAAAGCCTCTTTAAGAATAAACAAAACAATCACTAGCAAAATGGAGTTTATTAATAACCACCAAAATATCTTCATCCCTTTCATGAAAAGAGCCTCCAAAGAAGGATCTGCATTTTGAACATATGCCCTTCTATTTTGGCCTCATTCAGCGGTTCCCCCTTCCTAAATATTCCAGGTCAATCGGTCGGTTACCGACTCGATTACACTCTTGTTCTCTTCTAGTTTGGCTTCTTGTTATCTTTACCTTTCTCATGTCTTCCTTTTACCTCTTTTACCTTTCTTTAACCCCTCTTTTAGCTTCACCTTTTAGCTAAACCTCATAGCTTCCCTTTTAGCTACCCTTTCTATATATTTCTATATGTTCCTATATATTTCGTATCCCTTTCTCTCTCTTGTCTGTCTTTTCTGCCTTTCCTTTTCTGTCTTGTTTTTGGCTTTTCTCGTTTCATCTTTTCAATGTCCATTCAATCAACTTTACCCCCCCAATTGCAGGCTCACCCCAAACCTGACAACGTCGTCTACACGTACGGTACCGCTGGGTTCCGCATGAAGGCCGATTTGCTCGATTACGTCAACTTCACCGTGGGTATTCTCGCGGCATTGAGATCAAAGTACTTAGGCGGCAAAAGCATAGGTGTCATGATCACCGCATCCCACAACCCTCCTCCAGACAACGGAGTGAAGGTGGTGGACCCCCTCGGGTCTATGTTGGAGTCGAAATGGGAGGAATATGCTACCAGATTGGCCAACTCTTCGCACTCTGAATTGTTGCCAGACATTTTGTCTTTGGCAAAAGAAGTCGGAATTGATCTCGATAGCCCAGCGTCAGTTATCGTTGCCAGGGACTCCAGAGAGTCAAGCCCACGTCTTTCTGCAGCCACAATTGCAGGAATCAGCGCGATCCCCAACTCTGTGCACACCGACTACGGCATGCTCACTACCCCACAGTTGCATTACTTGACCAAAACGTTGAACGAACCCCTGTTCGGAGAGACCTCCGAGCAGGGCTACTACACCAAGATGGCCAAGGCATTCAAGCAGATCTTTGAATTGTCAAAGAGCAATGCTGCGATTTCCATCACCGTCGATGCTGCCAATGGTATTGGCGCTCCGAAAATTAGAGACTTGGTCGACCAGCACTTGCACAAGGAAATTTCGTGCACTCTTGTAAACAGCAGCTACGATGTTCCAGAACTCTTGAACTCAGACTGTGGAGCAGACTATGTCAAGACCAACCAGCGCTTGCCTAAAAACGTCGACTCGCCTGTTGTCAACACCTTGTACGCCTCGTTCGACGGTGATGCTGACAGATTGATCTGCTACTACCAGTCCGAGAAGGAGTTCCGCTTGTTGGACGGCGACAAGTTGGCCACGTTGATGGCGTTGTTTTTCCAGAAGTTGTTTGCTAAGCTCAAGTTGGACTTGCACATTGGGGTTGTTCAAACCGCCTATGCCAACGGCTCTTCCACCAAGTACGTCGAGCAGGTGTTAAACATTCCTGTGAGATGCACGCCTACTGGTGTCAAGCACTTGCACCACGAGGCGGAGAACTTCGACATTGGAGTGTACTTCGAGGCCAACGGCCACGGTACGGTTATCTTTTCGAGAGCTGCTGAGGACAAGATTTTCGCATACCAAGCCGAATCTGCCGAGGAGAAGGAGGCAATCAGCGTGTTGCAGAGCTTTACCCAGTTGATCAACCAGACTGTTGGTGATGCTATTTCCGATCTCTTGGCTGTGCTTGTAATTTTGCACTACCTCGGCTTGAGCCCGGCAGAATGGGATGCTTCTTACCAAGACTTGCCCAACAAGTTGACGAAGGTGGTGGTCCCAGACCGCACAGTGTTCAAGACCACCAACGCAGAGCGTACTTTGACCGAGCCAGTGGGTTTGCAGGCCAAGATTGACGAGATTGTTGGTAAGTATGAGCAGGGCCGTTCGTTTGTGAGGGCTTCGGGAACAGAGGATGCTGTGAGAGTTTACGCGGAGGGAAAGACGAGAGAGGATACTGAGGCTATCTCGGATGCAGTAGGAAAGTTGTTGAAGTGAGAGCAGAGAGAGCGACATAACGGATGAAGCTAGTACAGCAAATACACGAATAAAGATAGAGAGGAGACAGTGTAGTGAACGTAGCGAATAAGGCTAACGACTAAACAACGAAGTGAAATGGATGAACAAAAGTGAGCACTCCGGAATCGATCTCCATTAAAGCTGATGCTTATGGAATAGACCCAACTTAAAACCAAGCATATTAGTTTATTCCCCTAAGTGCTCATCAACCAGCTGATATCAGTTTGGTGGCTGCAAAAAAAATTCAACTTAATCAGGGTTAGGGGCAGAAGAAAGGCGCCAATCAAAGGACGACGCAATAGATCCTAGCGCTAACGAAGAAATGGAAATCTGAGTGACTCATAAATTACGTTACTAAAGTTCGGGAACTGGACTCACACACTATCTAGCATGTTAAAGAAAGTGCTCGCATGTCTAAAAGCAACTTTTGATAACCTACAGCTGTATATGAAAGCAAGCTTTGGCCGATGTGTTTCGGGTTGCACCGTAATATGTTTTCCGCTTGGCAGACTTGAACCGAAGCCCAAAAGTGCAACTCCCAACGAATTTTCGCTCTTCCCAAGTGTAGTCGAACTAGCAGTATTTAACTTGTAAAATAGGCAAACTGTTGAATCTAAGCAAGCCAAGCATAAGTACAAGTGACAAAACTAGTGCAATGCATCTACAATAACAGGAAAAACGTTAAATGTTCGAAATGCAAAACTAATACTTTGATGACAACTATACGTGCGCCTTATAATAATGACTTCTTGACACTCATGTGGGCACTTGTGGTAGCAGCCTCGGTGCCCAACTTCCCCTCACCCTCATTTCTCACCTCTTTTCCCCCCTATAATGAACCCGTTTATACTCGTCTGGCTTCTCCAAATTCTTGCCCAAGCTCCACAAACCCTTCTTCAGCAGCTTCGCCCGGGACTCCAACCGGCGATACAACGACTCGCTATCGCCGTACTCGGCACCACCCCCACCATAAACCACAGCGAGCCCATTGCGCAACATCTCTGCACTGACATCCTTCCTTCCGGTCCACTTCCAAACATTCGCCTTGGCCACGACTCGCTTGTACTGATCCACAGAATAGGGCGTGATGGTGACGTTTCTGCCGAGGATATAATTGCGCAACCAAATGAGTGCATCTTCGCTGAACGGCTGTGCTGGTTTCCCGAAATGTGCGCGTTCTGGCGCATCCATGCCGCACAAACGCACAGACAAGGTTTGGTCTTTGAGCTCCTTGGGGGTTTTTGGAACCTGTCTCAACCAGCCCCATCCTAGCCACATGCCGCCAGGAGTGTGGAAGAAGCGGAAGTTGTCGCCGTCGCCCACGCGCGTAACCCGGCCATAGAGCGGGCGATTGCGGTCGATGATGCCTGGGGTGAGGTCCAAGTATGTGCGGATCCGCCGCACGTAGCGTTTGTAGAGGCGGAACAGCAACAAAACCAGTCCTGTCGTGCCTGTGGTGAGGAGGAGGACTTTAGGGTGAAGGAGGCTGATCTGATCGTCCATAAAAAAGAGATGTGAGGGAATTTGCGTTAGGTATTGTGGGAGTGAAGATAGAGTGACTACGGAGTGAAAAAAGGAGTATTCTTGGAAGTGTACTAGGATGGGCCATACATAGCTTGATTGTGGTTTAGTGACTAAAATGGGCAGTAACTATAAAGCACTTATTATGAACTTAATATAAGACTTAATGTAAATATTAGACTTAATGTAAATATTAGACTTAATGTAACTTGATATGAGACTTAGTAGAATGTAACTTGGTAGAATGCCACATACCGTTATGAGACTAGGCATGATGTTACCAACTTCAATATCACTATGTCACTTAATATACAGTAACTGAAATTTTAGTGTGTTATAATGCACTGTAAGGCACTACTATAATCCACTACAAAATAGCCCCATATCGTCACTATAGAGTCGCCAACAATACTTTTTGCTGATACAATACAAAGTAGTTCAATCAGAGTAAGTATACAGAAACAGGAGTAAAGAGTCAGATGTGGTAGCTTTGATATCCTCACTTTTAGAGTGCTTCCTTACCAAAATCAATTTCAGCCTTATTCTCAGCAAGTGCCAGAGTAGTATTTCAAACCGATGAAATATCTTCCGCTTTTCTGAACGACTCACATACAACAAAATCTCTATTGAGACTTCTCCATACCATAAACTTTACACAAATCGACAATCTTACGCAAAGTGTCAGCCAATTGCTTCATATTCTCAGAATCCACAATAGCACAATTAATTACAGCTTGGCAAAATAGCCCATCATACTACTCTGGATATCTGTATGTTACCACCTTCTACGGAACCCCACACACACTCAAAGCACTTTCTCACGCAGCTAGTCACCCACCCTTCAGTTAAAAACTTTCAATACATCATTATCTCTCATCTACATGTCTCCCTCGCCTCTTCTTACTATCCATTGGTTCTCCACACCAGAGCAATATATTCACATCCATCTTTCCTCAACATGCCTGTTCTTGTATTTTTCCGCTATCAGCTATCTCGATATTTTTGATCACCTTTTTCTCAATATGTCGATAGCCGACGGAGAGTACGATATCGATGTTTCGCAGTTGTTTGACACAATACTGCCTGTCAACGACCACGAGAACATCGCCATGCGGTATGGGTTCATCCCCGACTCCATGGATCAGCTGAAACCGCTCACACTCTACCAAAACTCGCAAGAGTGTGTTCTCAAGGCAGACTCTGTTGAAGGAAAGCCCATCTTTTTCGAGGGAATCCCACAGCGACATCGCGAGGGCCAGCCCAACGACGCCTACTACCTCACATATGTACCGCTGGACAACAAAAGAATACACCTTCGTAGGTTGAACCTGACGATTCGTTTCAGCAAGTCGCGGAACGTGGCGCTGTTGCTGCAGAAAATCGAATTGTGGGAGACCCAGAAGAAGGAGGCTGAAAGAAAGAAGAGGATAGAGGATAGGGAGAGAGACAGAAGGTTTGAGGAGAAGGAGAAAGAGAGGGAGAGGGAAAAAGAGAGGGAGAGGGAAAAAGAAAGAGAGAGGGAGAGGGAGAGGGAAAGGAGGCTAGAAGAAAAGAGGCTAGAAGAAAAGAGATTAGAGAGGGAAAACTCAGAAAGGGCCACCAAACCCAAGTTCGAGTCAACTTCGCGCCCAGCGCCAAAACCTGCAGCTGCACCGTTCCTCAAACTGACGAGAAAGAAAGCCACTTTGCCAAAACCTGTGAATGCACGGTCGCGAAACTCACCCGCGACAAACTCTGTAGCACTGAAGAGAGTCTCGCCCTCCGATTGCACGCCGCAGAAAACGGTGCCCAGAGCCAGTACCGTTTCATCAAAGAGAGCCCCTGTCAATGTAACTCCTCGGGAGGAGGCAATAATAAGCGAGAGCGACTTCGACGACTTGCACGACTACGACTTGGATGAAAAGGGCACGCAATTCGCAGAGTTCGAGCGTGGTGGCCAGCAGGGTAAGCCCAAGCCTATTGTGGAGAAGGCTGATGACGCGGATATGGACGATGACTTCAAGGACTTGGAGGATCAGTTACAGGAAGTTTTGGGTGGGGATGACGATGAGGGCCCGCAAAGCTCGTACACTGCACCTAAGGGAGCCACAATTTCAAACAACTTCGGAGGATTTGGCGCTGATTCCGACGACAGTGATGCGGACGATTACCAATATTCTGGACTCGGCATCAACATTCGTGTAGACGAGGGAACGCTGTCCAAGCCTCAGGTTTACAGGCAGAGTTTCTCGACGGGGAGCTCTCAGAGGCCGACCAGTTTGAGAGATTACGTTCAGGATGAGAGCAGCGAAGAGGAGTAGTGGATTATTGCTAAGTGCACATAATGCATATTTTTGTGGGGTTAAGAGTGGCCCTACTCTTTGGGGGCACCCACCTGTGGGATTTAGGCTTTTGAGTTTTGTAAGGCCGTCTAGACTGGCCGTCTTGGGAAGGCTTCCAGTGTCATTTAATCAGCATTCAAGTTGAGAAGTATATTTAGTTCAATAAATGCAAGTCCATTTAAGGTTATAATTCTTTTTTAGTTGTTGATCAGAGGTCCAAATCTTTAAGTGATAGAGCCGCAAAGACGGAGAAGGAAATTACTGTATTTGTGGATACCAATGCTCTCTTGAGTGTCGGTCAACATCTGTGTTAATGTTGATCTTTTTGTGATCTTTTTGTGATCTTTTGGCTTTTTTCATCTTTTTGCAGCCATTTCTTGCGAAACATATACACCAAGAAGGAAAAGCTTGTTCTGACTAAGTTTTGAGAAATTCTAGCGAATATTAACCCTCATTCGAATTATAACGAAATAGCTACCAAACAGAGTATTCAACACAATAAAGACTTCTACCAGTGATGCCAATAATGAACTGATATTCATAAAAGTTATCCAGGCAATTCCGAAAATAGTGGCCCTATTTGTAGTAGAAAGACAAATCATCGAAGCTTCAGGCGCAGTTTAGTTGTCGCTAAAAGCGTGGATGACTGATACATCCAAAGGCCAGTCTCATAAAGTTTTCTTACCTTTTATTCAAGTGGTATCTATATAGTTTTGATTCATTTTACAATCTCAAGTATATCAGTCTATCGACATTCTTGAATGACTATTTTAATCTAACAGTTTCTATTTAGTTTCCTTTCCATTTATATTTGGTACCAGTCTTTACTTTCCTCATAATAGACCATCTTCATTTTAGTTCACTTACCCAGACCATTCATTCTACCAATGTGGTGGAGATTATAGATATCATGCTCGTTGGAACATCTCCCTCCGTATCCACAGATTCAATAGATCTAACCACATCAAATCCTTTGATGACTTCGCCAAAAACCAGGTGCTTGTTGTTCAAATGAACCGCAGGCTCTGTTGTGATAAAAAATTGAGAACCATTGGTGTTGGGCCCCGCATTCGCCATGCTTACCATAAAGGGCTTATTGTGGTTAAGCAATCGGTGGAATTCGTCTGCAAAGTGACCACCCCACGCACACTCTCCGCCAGTTCCGTTTCCTAACGGGTCTCCAGTCTGGATCATGAAGCCTTTAATCACCCTGTGGAAAATCACATTGTTGTAATACTTTCGCTTGCATAACAAAATGAAGTTTTCCACGGTTTTGGGTGCAAGCTTGAAAAACTTGATTGTGATATCCCCCATAGTTGTGTGAAAAATACACCCCGAGAACCCGTCCTTTTTTAAAGCAGAGGAAGCGACTGCTGGCGAGTTAGAAAACATATACAACAGGTTTTGAAAGCTTCCCACAACAACACTCTCGCGAGAAAGTTGAGCATTGATAAGCGCATTGTTCAGCGCAAACTTGCCGATGTCAAACTTCGTAAGATCCACTTTGTTGAGCAAGCCAATGCGATCGAATCTTAAACCTTCCTCATTGCACATCTGCCCCACTGTTACCCCACTGTCTATGTCGACAGCTTTGATGCCATCAGAAGCATATAACAAGGCCCTGTTGTTGAAAACCAAGTTGGAGATTTCTTTTCGGATTCCATACTTGCTTTCCAACGCAATCGTCCTGAGGCACTTCCCTGTTCTGAAGTCAAAGACACGTATGTCTTGGTTGGTTAGGACAACAAAACGCTGGCCGTCCAGACAAATGTCCAGCACCTGCAATTTAGCTTTTGCCAACGTAAACAAGTCTGTTTCCGCCTTGTACTTGAAGTCCACATTGGGGGAAGAACCATCAAGTTTCCAGTACTCCATGATACCTTTTGCGTCAGAAGATACTATAGTATCCTCAAAACAGATGATACTTCGAAGTGGAACCCTGTGTATTGGTTTGATTTCGTCCATAGTATCTTCGAGCGGGTCCACGAGGTAAAGCTTGGGTGAGTCATTTTCAGAAATTAACAACTTACTACCGTACCACGCGTTGGCTACTGGTGTTGAAACGTTGGGTGCAAAGGGTATGCTCAAAACAGACGTCATGTCGAGAGCATTGACATCGAAAACTTTGACTTGTGTGTCAACTGCTATCAACATTGATCCCGATTTATTGAACAAAAGCTGCTTTACAGGCGCAGACCCCAAGAATTGCTTGATGCATTCCAACCCAATGCTTGATTGTTTCCAAAACTGAACGGATCCATTCTGAAGACCAAGGATAATGAGTTCGTGGTTGGGAGAAACTGCGAAGGCCGTGATGTTGGAGGGTTGTTGATAGATATGCGGATGGAGATTGTCGAGCGATGCAAAGGGGTTTGGGGGGAGCTTGGGGCTTTGAATGTTTGTATGCTGAGGCGTTTGCTGGTTTGTGCTTTTAGCGCGTGATTGTTTGGAAGACCCGTCCGCAGTTTTTCTCTTTGTTATGCTAAAGGATGGTGTTTGTACTTCAGCACTTTCGACATGCTTTGGAGAGATCTTTGATAGTTTGGTTTCATTAGCTGTATCATTAGTTGAGGCAAGATCTTCACTTTTATTGGTAGTTGAAGCAGGTTCTTCCTTTTTATTGGTAGTTGAAGCAGGTTCTTCCTTTTTATTGGTAGTTGAAGCAGGTTCTTCCGTTTTATTGGTAGTTGAAGCAGGTTCTTCCGTTTTATTGGTAGTTGAAGTGTGTTGGGGCCTTTCGGAACAACTTCCATTTGGAGTCTTCTCATCTAGGGGCCGACTTCCCACATTTCTCTTTAACGATGGTCCCACGAAATCATCCAGATCACTATCCGAGTCCAGGTAGTTTTCACCCCCTACCGCGCTTGCCAGTCTTTTCATGCAAAAGCAGTGTCAATGTTGAGACAATTCTGGAGAAGAGTCAATTTTTGGTACATTTTTGCCACTCGTTTTGGTAGGCCATTGAACTGGGTTGATGTTCACTTGATTCTCTAAAACGATTAGGTGAATGTGACGTTTGCAATGGACTGAACCGTAAATATTGACGTATGAGTCTCAAAGATTGAATTTGACTCGGGTCTTTATATGTTATAAGAGGAGCCTTGATGGTACTAGTATATTTTGCTAGCAACATCTTTAAATAGCACCGAATACGTAGAAAATATCATAAGGGGGGTAAGACAGACGCTTCATACTTAAACAAACTCTGTGAACTTAAAAAGGCTGCAGGCTTTAACAGATGCGCATACTTATGATAACATTCTAAGAAATTTGAGTTCTACAATTTTATGAAATATTCACATGGACTCCACAACATACAGTGAGCTTTCCAACCGCATTGCGGCGTTAGAAATTGCTCTTAGCACTCCCACCGACCGCAAAGAACCACTTCTTAACGAGGTAGACAACCTTAACCGCTCGCTTGAGCAGATTTATTCCAGTAACCCCGAGTTCGAGAAGCTCAATCGACTTGTGGCGGACTTAGGAGGTTGGAAGAAAGTAGAGACGAGGGGGAGTAAAGTGAGTGGCAATAACTCCCATGAGAGTATAAACGAGGAAGAGAATATCGAGGGCACCAGAAACAAAGCTGATGTGGCTGAAACCTCGAGTCACCCTACACACGAACAATCAAAAGATGATGAACTCTTGCTGAAACAGCAAATGATACTTCTCAAATACCCCCAAATTCAGCAGGCTTATGCAAACATTGAAAAGCTTGCCGGATTCGACATTCCACAAATCGTTAACTACATGAGTAACAGCCAGGATAAGGTGCACAACTTCAACGTTGATCGGAACAAGGTGGCACAAATGGAGCCCCGGGTTGCAGAGCTTTCAGCAAAGTTCCATGCAGTTGTTGTGCGCAACATGCTTGTGGCGGAAAGATACATCGACTTGATGATACGGGAAAATAGCTTTTGGTTGGATGTCCAACTGAGATTGAGTTCTTTGGAAAGGAATAAAAAAGGGGAGGGGGTGAGCAAGTACTGAGAGTTTGGGAAAAGCATTAACATGTGCCTATTTCGAAATGGGGGGAATGGTTGTGGAACATGGAGTACAATTTATCACGTTTCAACAAGTAGCCGTTATTAGCATGTGAAGAAACACGGCTACTATTTGCTGAGGATTATTTTTAATATTGAGGGCTCAAGCTCCGTTGTATGACTAAGGAACATATGATTCATGAATTTACGAGTTATTCAAGTAGCGTTTCTTGTGCAAAAGGAGCGTTTTGTAGGAATATACGGCAATGGGGATGTTGGTTTCTGGTTGATTTGCTATTGCCTTCATTTCAAGGTGTGCAATGTTAGAACGCCATATTTTTACCATACAACCGGTGCATTAAAAGGAACTTCCGTAGCTTTTGCTCTCCTTACATTTTGATTAAGGTAAGGCAAATTGATACAGTTATCATTACTTTTAGTTGGGTTTCCAAGACATTATTTGGAAAGTCTGCATCAGTTTCGTTTCTATGAACTCCCACCAATTGACTTCTGTGTATCTAGTTAAAAGAGTGTAACTGTATTAAGTGAACTTCCGTGTGCTACGTTTTGACTAAAGAGTTTAGTTCTTTATATGTTCCTCTTGCGTGAATAGTGAAAATAAAGTGTTACACATAAGTCATAAGTTAACTTCTAGGCTAATGATAAGGAAACCGATATGGAGCTCGCACTTAAAGCGTTCCATAAAATATTTCTTCTTCCTATAGTACCATACTAAGCCCATGTAGTTATCACGCCTCAATGGATTCATAGATTAAAAAGAGATTACTGAGCTTTTTATCGGTATTATCAGTTGGCTGCAAATACTTTCAATCAAAAGAACCTAATCTTGCATTGATCAATAGAAACGAGTGTCTATATATTGAAATGATTAAATTAATTGGATAATAACTACTATCTTGCAAATTCTGACTTTTCCGTTGAATACATCTGCTTTCAGGTCGATCCAGTTTTGTTTTTTGCAGCCATTTTCCTTTTGTAAAAATGCAGGCGCCTATAAATTTAGACCACTGCAGCCAAAAAGTTAACATTATAAAC
Source organism: Kodamaea restingae (assembly GCA_003707425.3). NCBI lineage: Eukaryota > Fungi > Ascomycota > Pichiomycetes > Serinales > Debaryomycetaceae > Kodamaea > Kodamaea restingae. The sequence continues at coordinate 394,007 of PPJA03000011.1, forward strand.
TACTTTTCTTTCTCAACATACATACAGCCAGTACTAATGCAATTCATTAGGTGATCTCTTCCATTCTATCATTATACATTAGACCGAAGTATCCCGCTTCTCTACTAACACCTAGCTCTTCTCACTATCTGGATTTATACTATACTTTCAGCAATGCTGGAAGTTGCAATGGATAGCGAAACCACTGCAGCTTTGAGAATGAAGCTTTGAGAATGGGGCTTGTGGCATGATGGAATGCTGAAAGACTAGTAACCAACTACATGATGGTTTATGTGAAGTTGAGCGGTAAAATTGGTTAGTGGTACAACCCGCTTTCCAAAGAGTGCAAGGAGTAAGCGGTAAGCAGTGTAAGACTCATGGTTATAGAGCCTACACCCCCGCCATATTGGCGATCCGTACGGTCACTACATCTTATGAAAGGGGTGCATGCTTTAGGCTGCATATAGCCAATAACCCTGCAGCATGCGTCAGGGGAGGGTAGTTGTATGCAAGTGCCTGACATTATGCGCCACAAGCCAATAAGCCAGTTACTAAAAGCAATGCATGGACTAGTTACTCAATAGATAGTCACAATCAGTTAAGTCTACTTGATGTAGAGATTCGGCTATTGCACATTTATAACCTTGCGTCTATTTCCGCTGTTTTACGCCTTAAAGTTTTCGTCATATTGCCAGAGACTTTATTGCTGTATGTAACAGTGGTTTACAACAGCTGAACTATTAACACCCTAAGGTTGTGTCCTTGTAGACGCGATAAAACTAGCGTCAAATAATTTGCAACCGATGCTGAATCACCTCAATGAGAGGTGCTGATTTCAATTTAACCTGTCGTCAGCATTCATTGCCACACTTGCAGACTTGCTTCGCCTCTGAAAGATTACCGACCGTCTGAAATTGCCCCTCAATCCACAATACGACTCTGTTACATCACGACTAAAACGTAGAAACGCTTTGTAACCAGCTTCAGTTCTGAAATCTTCACACATCGAATAAACCTTTCCTCCGTTTACAGATGATGTTTGCTACATTCACTAAACTCACAGCTTTATCGTACCCTCACTGAATTGATCAGTCACTCTTAGTACCCAAACTAAAAACTACTCGGTCGTCTTCAGTACACCCTAACTTGATTTTATCATTCCTCAATTATCACTTCTATACCGAAATAGTCTTCCATACATTCAATCCCTCTCCTCCAGTACTCACCAAACAGCCTGGAATCTGCTTGTGCCATCTCACATCCTTCACATCACGCTGCCAGTGCACAAACAACAACTGCGGTGGAATGTCGTGCAACTCCTTCAATTCCTTACGCTGCTGAGAGATCTCCTCGTCATCCGCCTCAACAGCCAAATCCCACAAAGTCACTGTGTTGTCCTCAGAAGAAACTGCAATGATCGACTCATCCAATGGGTTGAACGAGATCGAGGTCACGGCAGACTTGTGGAAGTCGTAGTGCGCAACAGGCGCAGGCGTTCCCGCGCCAAAGTTACGCAAGTCCCAAACACTCCAGGAACCATCGTCGTGGCCAGAAGCCAATAAGTGGTTGATTTTGTCACACCACGAAATCACATTGACATCGGTGTTAGAGGCCTGCACTGAGATCGCAGGCTTGTGCTTCTTGGAACGGGTGTCCCAAATGCGAACGTAACCATCGGTACCAGCAGTAGCAAACACAGTGTTCTCTCCAGTACTCCACTGGATGTCCTCAATCAGCGCATCAGAAGCATAGAATGGGGTCTTGTCGGTTGTCCAGCTGGAAGTCGTGCGTGTAGTCAAGTGAACACGTCCAGTCAAGTCTCCAGACAACAATGCACCGGTGCTAATGAGAGGCGACCAGTCCAAACCGTATCCCTCCACATTACCGTGGTTGCGCACAGTGTAAACGGGTCTTCTGGCGGACTTTGGAACCACGAAACCAGGCGTGTCGAAGGCCTTGAACTGCAGAGCAAGGTCGTAGATTAAAACCTCTCCGCTTTCCGACATGGTAGCAGTGAGGTACTCGCCGGTTGTCTGTGCGTGTGGCGACACTCTGATTCTGTTGGTAGTGTGCTTCAACGGGATGCGCTCACTGTCCATCACAGGGTCGACATCCTCTTCATCACTTTCCTCGTCATCTTCGTCATCATCCTTGACAAGGGTCTTGCCCAACTTGGACAACTTCATGGCAATCATCTCGTTATCTTTGCTGCGCTCAGCCTGAGTGGCGGTGGCAACATACAAAGACGCAGGGAAACTTCTACGCTCATTTCCTAATGCATCGGGAACGACATCCACTGTCAAACATGGCCATGGGAGGTTCACATTGTGCAACATGTCGTAGACAGTGGGGTCGGCTTCCATCACCTCATCGGGTCCCAAGGGGCGCGATTTGTGTGGAAGATAGATGCTGGACTCAGGCTCAGCCTCTTCTTGCTGCTCGAGTTCCTCGATCTTCTTCGCGGCCTCGTCCTCATCCATTTCCTCGTCGTCATCGAGCTCGATGATCTCGCCATCGCTCTCAAAGTCGTCTCCGTAGGGGTCTTCGAACTCACCAATTTCGATATCCTTCTCATCTGCAGTGGTTGTTGGTGCCGGTGCGGAGTTTGGGCTAGTCTTGGCAGCCCCGCGATGCTGGGCTAACTCGTCTTCGGCTGCTCTTTTTGACATGATGAAAATTTGAAAAGAGATGAGAAAAGAAGTGAGTTAACCTGAGCGAAAAACAGCACCACAAGAGGATAAGTGAACATTAGCAATACAAGAGTACGTTAGCATTTAGCAAGTCGATAACTCAGATAAGTTATACAAGCTTGATTGACTAGTATCTTGACTTAGTGTCTGAGTTATATGATGGTGAGAGTTGAATAACTGGCTTTAGGTGTGAAGAGTTGCAAAATAAAATTTAGACTAGTGGTGAGAGCAGCGAAATATGATGAACTTAATATGTGAGAGGCGGGGGATAGCAAGGTGGGCAATGGTCAATTATATAACGAGAAATTACATCATACCCTGAATAGATGTGGCTCTTTCTGGTCTTGCTGAGTGCAGACTTTTCTCAAAAAGAGCTTTAAAATTCCTTGCAGAATGCTACTGTGTTGAATTTAAAGGTCAACCTAACATCAATGGGTTGTAAATCTCTCAGAATCAAATGATAGCCGGAGAGATATAGATGAAGAACTTTGCGAGGATGTGATCTTCACTGATAATCAGGTCGAAAACAGTTTTTTCGGTTTCGAACCGTTTCTGGGCTTATGGCGTAGTGGCTTAAACTTCGGTTTACAGCTTGAGTGAGCAGTTCGATCCTTCAAATCCTCGCTTTAGTCAAATATGTGGCGCAGTGGAAAGCTGCATGAAGATTTACACCTTCAAACACTAGTTGAAGTTCGACCCCAGGAACTATCGAAATAATTTCCAAATGTGGCGCAGTGGCTTGAAGTGCGAGGAGTAGTTGTTTGTAGACAACAAGGTCGTTTTGTACTCAGTTCGATTCCATAGGAGTCATATATTTGCTTTTACAATTTATGAACTTTACACTGTGTGATCGATCATTGAGTTTGGGTCGGTGCCAACTTAGAATTTTGGAATGTTGTTGATAATGATATTCTGGAGAGTAACAAGAAGATTATTTTGGTAGTCATTTTGCAGTCATTTTATTCATTTTGCAGTCATTTTATATTCATTTTGCAATTAGCTACAGTCACTTTGCAATTAGTTCCAGTCAATTAGCAGTCGTTTTCGAACTACATACTATCTGCTAGGTCTTTCCAACAAGTTATCGTGCACAATGGGCTTCAAAAGACTATCTTTTTCAGTCAGCGATTCTATTCACTTCCAGGTGTCAATAGTGCCAAGTCATCTCAGCGCTCTTGGACAGTATGAAGTCACCTAACCAGTCCAGTACGAGAATATCTGAGCAGTTTCAAGGGTTCAAAGGTATTTCGACTATCCCTTAGCCAGAAACTGTTTAAACAACAGTGTCCCGGCAACATGCCTAAAACAGACAGCTCATTTGTGCGCTGATATCACCATGAGAATCCACCATCCATAGTTCATTTTTGTTACTTACTTCACCACTCTAAAAGCTCCTATATTTGCCACACGTTCATTTACTGTTAATTCCGGCAGTTTGTGACATCCATACGAGTATTACATTTCTTAAAAATTTATGCCGTCATTTCTAGACCAGGAACCCCCACCAAATTACATCGCCGGAGTCGGCCGTGGAGCCACTGGCTTCACCACTAGTGCTGAGTCAGCCCTCCCGGAGGTTCCCGATGCCGATGCAGGTCTTTTGTCCGGCCTCCAGGACAAGGATGATGAAGAAGCAGAGGACATCTACAACCAGGTAGAGGAAAGATTGAACCGCAAGAAGGCAAAAGCACTGACAGAGCTGTCACTTATTGCACAAACATCTTCGTTCGCCTCTTTGAAACGCGATTTGGCGCAGGTCACCGACTCGCAATGGGAAAACTTGCCCGATGCCATGGACATGACCCGCAGAAACAAGCGCTTGAACTTGGCAGATAAGATGCTGCAGAGGTTTTACGCTGTTCCAGATAACATAGCGACAGTTGGTCAACAGGGGCTGTCTTCCTCAAACAAAGACATGTTTACTACAGACTTTTCTGCAATCTCTGCATCACGTAACACGCTCCTTGGGAGCGAAATCGACAAGATGTTACCTCAATCAACGATGACTAATGTCGATGACTACATAGCTCAGCTTGAACTGGACTCAAAGGTTGCGGATATTTCGAAAACACGTTCGATTCTCGCGTCGTTGCGCAGTACCGAGCCAAACAGACCTGACGCCTGGATTGCAAGTGCAAGGCTCGAGGAAGAAGCTAACAACTGGACTGCTGCAAAGAGACTCATACGCCAGGGATGTAGCGTGATTCCACGTAACGAAAACATTTGGCTCGAGAGTGTGCGGATCCACTCAAAAGCTGCCGATGGCATCAAGTTGTGTAAAGTGCTAGTGACCGATGCGCTAAAGTACAATTCTCGATCGACACGTTTGTGGACTACTGCAGTGGAATTGGAGAATTCTGCAGACGTGGCTGCGCGTAGAAAGATTTTGATGCGCGCATTGGAGTCTCTTCCGCAAAGTGCTGAGTTGTGGACCATGTTGGTCGACTTGGAGCAGGACAATGACGCCAAAAAGAAGCTCTTGAAAAAAGCAGTAGAACTTTGTGCGCAAGAATGGCGTTTCTGGGAGCAATTGGTGGGCATGTCAACAGCTTCCGAGGCCCGCGATGCGTTGAATCGTGCGAGAAAGGTTCTTGTGGGCGACCATCGTGTTTGGGTGGCGGCTGCAAAACTCGAGGAACGCGAAAACGGCACCGAAGCCAAAATTCAAAAGCTTGTCAAGAAGGGCTTGCCTGTTGAGGACTGGTTATTGGAAGCCAATGATGCAATTGATGAGGGATGCCCTATCACCGGCGACGCCATAATTACTGCATCGTTGGAAGCTGCAGATTTGACAGCACCGGAGTTGTTTGGCATCACTAAGCGTGCTGAAAGTGCACATGCTCGTCTGAGTGTGTACAGACATATTGTAGCCAAGTTTCCGCACGACAAGAGTGTATGGGTTCGTCTATTTGGTGTCTTGAAGGAAAATGGCGACGACGTCTTTGCATTTTACAGTCTTGCGAGGGACAAAAACCCACTGGAGGCACTCTTCTACATGATGCATGCAAAGGACGAATGGATCGTGAATAAAAGCGTCAGTTTGGCGAGGGAGATATTGCAAGCGGGCCATATAGAACTACCTGAAAACGAGGCAATTTGGCTTGCAAGAGTGAAGTTGGAGGCGAAAACCGCAAACTACAAGGACGCTTACGCGATTTCCAAGCAGATGGTCGAGCGCTTGCCTACGAGTAGCGCACGAGTGTGGTATAAACACATCCATCTAGTAAGGTACTTGAGGGAAAAGAATGATACAGGGCCTGAAGCCTCTCAAGAAACGTACTCTGAACTTCTCATTTCCCTATCCAACAAAGCTCTAGAAAATTTTCCCGATAACCACAAACTATACCTTCAGAAAGCCCAGATTCTTGTGGACCTTGGCAAAACCACGGAGGCTAGAGAAACAGCAATGATCGGGACGAGAACCTCTTCAACAACTACGGATCTCTGGCTTCTTGTTGCAGATCTTGACGGAGACGTCGCCATTAAGGCCAGATCAACAATAGACTCTGCAATATCGCAACACAGTAGTCCCCAGCTTTGGGTACGCAAGATCCAGCTCGAGATCGACGCCAAAAATATGGTTAGTGCAAGACAGCTCAGCAACAAGGCCTTACAGCAGTTTCCTACAAATGCTTCTCTTTGGGTGCAGCACCTTGGGCTCATTCCCAAGATGCTGCAGCGCAAGAATGCTTTCTTGGATGCCTTGAAAAAGACAGAGAATTCTCCCGTGGTGCTCACAAGTATTGCCGTATTTTTCTGGCTCGATGGAAAGCACGAAAAGGCCAAGTCATGGCTCGAGCGTGCAGTGGTAGCGGGACCGAGAAATGGCGACACATGGGCCTGGCTCCATGCTTATGCATCGAAGTACGGTAATGCGAGTGAGTTGGAGAAAGACTTCGAGGCGAAGTACGATGATGTGAACGAAGGCGATGCGTGGAATCCTTGGAACAAGGCCGTGGAAAACTTTGACAAACTGCCTGTTCAATTATTAAGTGGTTTGGGCCAGAAGTTCTTGAACGAATGGGGGTTATGAGAAGACCGCAAATGGTTGAAAGTTTAATAACTAAGAATTAGTGAAAGGCACTTATGTGAGGAGACTAAATTATAGATTATTTGTGTATTTATATGTATTCATATACTAGTGTAGAACCTAGCCGAGGCACTAAATTAATCTGCGCAGTATCCTGCTTTTGAGAATTAGCAACAACGCCCGCCATCAACAAAAGCTGCTGCTATCATTGAAGCACTTCTTCATAAAGTAGAAAACTGTTAAAACTGTTCTATACTACTACTGACCTCAAAATATCGTAACCATTATGGAGAAATACACATTAAAATAGTATAATTCGACATGTGTGAGTCATGCTATCAAGCACAGAAAACCTCATCATGCGGTGGACAACATTGTCCGTCGTTCAGTTTAAGCAACCTGAGAAAGCTTCGGTATAGCAACAGCAGCAATTAGCTGCATACTTTTGGCATTCAAGTTAAATCTTGTTTCTCAGCAGTCGGAGTCATCACGGGTATTTGCTGACTCCAAATGCGTTGATTTGTAAAGATGCAATTCAATTAAGTTCTTTGCATTATCTCAAAACGCAGTAGATAGGCACGCACTTAAGACCGCTGGGGTGACAGGAACATACCGACTATACCAACGAGCAAGTCGAAAAAGTCATCTGTATATCATAACCTCTAACCTCTAAAGAGTCCAGCAAATGATAAAATTGGTGAGATTAGACTCTCTCGTCAATTCTTTGATTTATTCAATCAAAGTCTCGAGCATTTGAAGGGATTGACGTCACATATAGAACAGGTTCTGAAGCCATTTTTGGCTCATAGTGGTCTGTAAAAAACTGGGTAAACAATGAGAATCCTCTGTATGACCTTTTCTCCAACTTTGCATTACTCATTAAGAGGAGCACAAAAAAGCCGTTGTCCCAACATGGTCGCCCTGATGTTAAATCAGCTAAAAGTACACCAAATAGTTCATCAGTTCCTGGAAAGTCCAGTGCCATCACTCAGTCATGAAGCATAACACTCAATAGTTACCACTAGTTCGCTGCATACCCAATCCATCCAGAAACCCTAAATTTCTTCATCATTAGCTCATCTTGATTGACTGTTTCCTTCTCAGTAGTAGCTGTTTCTCACTTCTTCTCGACTTTCAACTTATACAATTCCAAATTTAAATCACTCAAAAATAAAGGAATCTGCTCATGCGTATACCTTTCCAGAACAGTTTCAAACAAAGCTTTGAACTCATACCTTCCGTAAGCCTTCAAAGACTTGAGCTCAGTATCTATGACTAAATATGAACCCTCCTCGAACCGCAGGGTCAATTTGATGCGAGACAGTATATCATCTGGATTAGTGGCACTAGGCAAAAACTCAATGATAAACCCAAAGTACTTTGACATCATCAGTAAAATATCCTTGCTTTTCTGTGCATAAACCTCCTTCAACCGTTGTATTCTCTTCGTGAGCTGGTCTATTTTGGTTTGTAAAATTTCCTTGTCAGCCTCCTGGCGCTCAAACACCGCTCTCGGCACAGTTGGGATGGCCTTACCATCTGCGCCCATCTTTTGGTTCTCTATCAACGCTTTGTTTTCAGCACGCAATGCATCGAGAATCAGCTTTTTGAGCAGCTGCTGGGCCGATAAAGGATTCAGTTTCATCTGAAGAAGCTGGAGCTGCGACCTTTTCTCCCTCACCTCATCAGCAACGGTAAGCTGGTGCTTGAGATCCAGTACCTTAGCTTCCAAAAGACGTATTTGTGCCTGGCATTGTATATTTTCCTCATGCAACCGTTGATGTCTGTCGATATGTGCGTCCGAAAGGCGCTGTTTCTTCACGGGAGGTTCCAGTTTCTGTTTTGTCTCTGCTTTCAACGCGGTGATCTCGTTCTTGTATTCGTCTACCAACTTTTCCAAGTTGGTCAAGTATTGATTGGTGGACTCGTTGGAAGGCTGCTTGGAGATTTCCTCGCGCAAATACTCGATTTCTTTTGCATTGAGCGCGCGTGTACGTTCTAATTTGTCTAGAACGACCTGTTTGGCCTTGAGGTCGTCTGCTAGCGACATTCGCGAAGCTTTTTCCTTGGTCAACTCGCTCTCCAAGTTGGAAATCTTGACTTCATGTGCCAGTAACTCGGCTGTCGCTTCGCCTAACTTGTCTCTGACAACCGCAAGCTCGCACTCTGTCTGCCTGTTTCTCTCCAAGAACTCAGTAACTCCTAGATCGTCACCGAAAACAGAGTATTTTTCCTTCATCTTGATGTTTTCAATCTCCAACTCGTAGCATTTTTCCTGGAGTCGTTCCAATTGCGCGACTTTACTCATAAGAGACAAGTTCTTCTGTTTAAGGAGCTCAACAGAGGTCCTTTGTTGCAACATGCGGTCCAATTTGAGCTGCAACTCGTTGTTTGTCTTCTGAAGCAAGGCGTTTTTCAACTGCAAGTTCGATTGCACCTTCAGACTCGATGATTGTGTGGAGTGTTGGGACTCAAGTTTAGAGACCAAGTCATCATTTGTCTGCTGTAATCGCGCGACAACTGCATTCAAACCTTTGATCTGTGCGGTGAGCTCATCATTCGCCTTCAATTGATAATTCAAGTCTGTTTTTACGTGCTCATATTTGCGTACTGTTCGGTTGTGCTGTGAGTCGAGTTCTGCGTATGCTTTGGAGTTGCCAAACTGGCCCTTTTTCTGTTCGTTGATGGTTTTCGTGAGAGCGTCGATCTGTGTTTGGTGGATTTGTGCTTGGTTGGCACATTTCTGTGCCAACAGCTCCTTTTCCTCGTGTAAAAACTTCACGCTTGCCTTGAGCTTGTTGCACTCATCGTTTTTGGCGGCTAAAAGCCCTTCAAACCGCGTAATCTGGTCCGCATTCTGCTTCCGGAGTATCTCACACTCGGTTCCGAGGGCCTCCACTTTGTACTGTAGGCCGGACGGTTTTTCGGGGTACTCGATGAACGAGCTGGACATTTAACAAGAGTGTGAATTTATCTATTTAGGATTTATTTTAGTACGATTAAATTCGATTTGGATTTACAACCACCAGCGCAAACATGTCAAAGATGTGAGTATCAGTATTCTTTAGTGAATGTGGTGACGAATCTACTTTCGCGGATTGCAGGCGATATACAAGTTAGTGCATTGTCTGTACGGCTCATCGTTGTGTGACGATGATTGTGAGCTGCTACCCCCTGTACAGATATTGGGTTGGTGAACGGAATCAGTTTGTTTGCCTCAGCAGAATGCACCGGGAGATTGAACAAGAAGATGTTTGTTGCGGGCCCTGAAGCGTGCATCCGATTCTGACCTCGTGAAGCGCTGATGCTAAGTATACTGCCAATTCTACAACTCGTTACTTGAGCTGATTTCAGGATATCAACTTACTGGTGAATGGTGGCCTAGTTTCTCTCTCTGGATGGTTTTTCCACAGGGGTAACGAATCAATTGAAAATGTCGAGGTTCCATATCCAGTTGTGTGAAATATCTGAAGTATACCAACACCTAGTCATACTACAGTGTCCCATGTTAAACGGGTCCAACTTGCACTCGAAACTTCCTTTATGTCTCATCTACATTATCAGTTTCCACAAACTTCCCACTGAATACTAACAAACAGTCCCAGAAACTTCAAGCTCTTGGAGGAGCTCGAGAAAGGCGAAAAGGGCCTCGGTGCTGAGTCGATCTCATACGGCTTGACGAACCAGGACGACATCACCATGACCTACTGGAACGGGACAATCTTGGGTCCCCCACACTCCACCCACGAGAACCGTATCTATTCGTTGAACATTGTGTGCGGAGAGAAGTACCCTGACCAGCCTCCTACTGTCACTTTCGTGTCCAAGATCAATTTGCCATGTGTTGACAGCAAGGGAAATGTTATCACTGACCAGTTTGAGACCTTGAAGAACTGGAAGCGCACCTACACCATGGAGACGGTGTTGTTGGAGTTGCGTAAGAGCATGGCACTGGCTGCAAACAAGAAGTTGGCCCAGCCTTCGGAGGGCGAGACCTATTAGAGCAGATACGCCCGATGTTACCGATAGGACAGCTAAAGTGAGGGCAATGGACACCACAAGATAAACGGAAGTAGTATAACTTGGTATGTGGTTAGGTGATTACTATGGATATGATTATGTTTGTGATTAGCATTCTATCCGTGTGATCTTGTCTTCAGGTGCCGAATGCGAAAATAAATGTACCACACTCTAACACATAGTTTCAGTGGACCTGAATGTTTATGGTCGATCCGAATGTGGTTGAATTTACCCACTGTTTTAATAACCACTCTTGCCGTGCTCACCAGCAACCCTGAATGCTATTTTCACTGGATCTCAATGTAGTGCCTCAATTTGCTATCAATGTATACTGCTCAAGTAACACAGGGGAGAAAATGGGGGATAAAAATCCCAATTGAAAACAGCCTACAACCCGCCATTCATATAATGTCATTCACTCATTAAGGTTTCTTTGGTTTTATCTGCTTAAAAACTAGCCTTAGGTGAAAGATAACCCCACATCACAATACTATTCCCACTTAGTGTACCAGTGTATCTGAACTCTATCGTATTGTCATGGATTTTAGTATAAAGTTGATATCATGTATAATTCTTTGACATCATATCATGTAAGTTTACGATTATATCATTATCTTGAGCATCATCACGAAGACGTCTTTTGCATCTTTCATTTTTGATATCTCAATCATTCTCATCTTCTTGTGTCATTCTTTGACCATTCCTTCCATATATTACCCTTGTTTTCCCTCACCCATTGTCAGGCTTCGGAATATTCACCACACATTTCGAAACACCCATAAACCTACCTCACAAAGCACAAAGCTTAATCCCCCTCCCACTCCAGCATCATTTTCTGAAACTCCTGCTCAGCACTCATAAATTCCTTCACTGCAGACTCATACTTCTTTTCCAGAAACAAATCTGCATTGGTCTCTGCAGTGGTCACCTCAATATTTACCCATCTTTCCTTCACTTTACCCTTGACCTTTTCGCTCATGAGACAACGCTGGAATATCCTTTTGAATGGGAGACATATAATTTCTGGCGGCGCATTTTCATGCGTTCGGAAAGTGCATTGGTGCTGTGTGAGCTCACGCAACGAGCACTGGTATTTTTCAGGGTCATTGAGCTGCTTTTTGTACTGCGATCGCACTTCGGACGCTGAATAAACTGGGACTGGTGGAGCCATTGGAATGAATAATCAAAAGCTGTTTTTAGCAAAAAAAGATGGTATGAAAAGAACCAATTGAAGTCGTTCAGCTAGAAGAGTTTAGTAATCGCTATATGATAGTGATAGAAGAAGCGCTAGTATTTCCACTGAGCTAACGTTCAAACAAAACTACATTTCCGGAAATTTTTAAAGAGTAAGCGAGTTTGTTATCCTGGTTTTCTGGTGTTTCTGTATTATCAGGTATTCAATTATTTCTATGCGATTTGCTTTCTGGTGTGCGTTGACATTTCTCCTCTCTTGACGAGAGGAGGGTTCCCTCAAAAACCATACCATTCTTGTGGAAATAAATGTGAATGAACGGAAGCAACGAACATGAATAGTTGGAGTATGGGAAATCATGGCATCTTTAAAGAGCACAGAGTTAGTTGGGAGGAACATTCTGGGTAGGCAGTTTAATGAAGTTTCAGAGAGGAAATGCCAGTTATTCATTAGCACATTTAAAAGCGTATGGAGCTCTTAGCACCAGATTAATGTTGTGTGAGGCGAAAACCAGACTTAGCCATAAGGAGCGACCACTTCATTTATCGAAATCTTCTTCGATGGACCGAAGAAGCCAGCGAAGATCAGGTTATTCAAATCAACCAAAAAGATGATCTTCTATAGTTGACCTTCCATCGTTGACCTTCCATAGTTGATCATGCTTGCTGTTTGGCAGTAGATTCACGTCCAAGAGCCTTTGTTGTCCTTCAGTCTGCACGAATTCACTTACTATCTATTCGGTTACTACTATGGCAGACAGTTCATCAACACTTTTCATTATATCAAACCCTTGACTGCATACTCCCGATTTGAAGTGGTGGCTACTTTGCAATACTCAATGGTTAGGCTTGTACAGACTTTTGAGCAACCTCGGAAAGAAGATCCCCAGCGACATTCCTCACAGACTTCTAATAGACTTTCAAATACCTGTATGTCCCCTGCTCAACTTGAGAGGTTCGTAAGCAATTTCCATGCACCTTTTTTGCAATCCCACCAACTCCCTACTGACTGCGTAAGTTTGTCGTTGCGTCAGGCCTCATCTTTTGTAACCTACTAACACCTCACATCTATTCCCTTCCGCTTCTCCAGCTCCCTCAACTCAAACATCACCTGAACACCCACAAACAACGCCAGCAGCGCACATACAAAAAAGCGCACACCGGCAAACGTGCCAAACATCTCTCCCAAAAGCTTTTGGGTGCCGTCCAGGCCCAAACAGAACCCAAACAAGTTGGCAATCATCATCATCCAGATGTTGACAACTCCGCCAGCAGCACACAAGTGCCTGTACCAGGGCCGTCCCGAGTACTTCTTGAAGTATATAGTGGCACAGATTTCCGGGAGCAAAAATAAGACCACAAGCCACCCCCACATAAGGAGTTTGAGCTCGATATCGTGCCAGACAGCAACAAAACTGAACACAACAAGCAGGCTGAAAATACGCCCGGAAACCCCCGACGGACCAGTGCCCCCCAATGGCGCATATACGTATCTAATGACCCATCGGTTGAAAGACCTGTGCCAAGCACGCCAGAACGCAAGCGCCGAGTAGTTGTTGTCCATGCACCGGATCATGTTTTCAGGTGGATCAATGCCATCAAGCAAAGCCCACAACCGGAAGAAACGCCACGGAATCAACAATTTGAGCCAGATGATGTTGAGGTTGAACATCCCAAGCATGGAGATCTGGAACGGCGTGTTGCCCTCCCACGCCTTAGTCTTCGAGACAGCAACCACATACATAAAGTGGAGCAAAAACTCCATGACGAGAATGCAGAACGCAAGACGGAGGGCATATTTTGCTATGCGCTTGGTGTCCTTCACCGACTTGAGCGGCCTGTACTTGGTTTGGTAGATGTAGTCATTGAAGGTGAGCACTGGTCCTGCAATAAAGAGAGGTATGTAACCGAGGTACGAAAGATAGTTTGAAAGAGAGTAGTCGGCGACGGGTATAGGTGCTTCCAAGCGTTCCCTATCGTTGAGCTCCGGCACTTCGAGGCTAAATTCGTGAATGTTGGAACCGAGAGAAGCCTGGGTGGAGCTCTGGAGGCCCGCGCTTCCAACTGGTGTTCCGTCCTCTCCGAACGTTTGTAACTCGGCAGAAAGCTCCGGAACACGGAACTTCTTCTCAAGATAGTCCACGTTGAACGAGATCATGCGGAGCAAGGAAAAATTGTAGGAAACGTCCCATCTTTCGACCAATCCCGTGAAGCCATGGTCGATAAAAGATATACCCACAGGTGTTTTTGAGTAAAACTCATTCAAAAACAACGATGCGATCCCGTATGCCCAGAGAGCAGCCACCGCATACCTGTAGTTTGGCATGTAGCGGCCAATTGCAAACATGATAGCAAAGTGAATCCCTAACTTGAAGGTGTTGACTCCGTGTACCACAAACAAAAACATGATGCCCAGGTAGAGATCCACGGTGATGCGCGGCACCTTCATCAGGATTATGCCTCTCCTCAGAGTGACCAGGCCCACGAGCATTGCAATGAGGGCAAAGAAGTTGGCGCGGAAAAAGCGGTACTGCTGATCGGAGTTGTCGACCTTTCTGCCAAACATCCAGCCGTCACTGAGCAAGTGCTGGAATCTGGGGTAGTTGGGGTTGGTCTCATTTGACGCGTCCATCGCGGTTTTGTACATGAGGGGGACACATATCGCAAAGACCACTGCGTAGATGCGATACTCAAGTGTGTTCCAGCGCGAGACCGGGTTTGAGCGGCTGATCACCGTTTGCTTTTTGGTTGCATCTGGAATAAGACGCGTGTCCAAAGTCTCGAGGGCAAAAAAGTCGAGAAATTGGGATAGCATGCGTGGTGGAGGAAACTAGTGAATGGTGAGGAGACTAGTTGGGGAGTCTGAGGATGATAATTGTGTGGTCTGTTGAGCGTTGATGATGACCAGTTGGAATGGTCTTTTAGGTAATTGAAAAAAGCTACTTACTGAGAAGTAGTAAAGAGTAAAGTGTTAACGAAGGGTAAATGTACAGAAACGGCAGTTATAGGCAATGTCAGAGATGAACGATAGAGGTAATTATTATACGAAAGGTAGGGTAAAGGCCACGAAGGTTTGTCTTTCAGGGATATCGCTTTTAGGGATCGTGATCTGAAAAGAACCCGATGTAAAGGCTGACGGAGATGGCCAACTTGGATATCTGAATGTGTAGAAGCAAGTTTACAAATGATGGAGAGTGAAATATGAAACGTTGTGGAAGGTGGCCTTCCGTATTACGAGCAAATCGAGCTTATGATGCGCAGTATCTAATTAATCCAGTAAGGTCCTGACTAGCTTCTTGGTGATCCCAGGCTCACACTCAGTTTTCTCTAGCTTCTCGTTGATTCCAGGCTCTCACTCAGTTTGCTCTAGCTTCTCGTTGATCCCAGGCTCACACTCAGTTTGCTCTAGTAACTGCTTGCTCAATTAGCCAAAACATTACTTACTTAGCCAAAACATTACTTACTTATTACCAAAACATTACTTACTATCACACTTCTTGATTAGCTGGCGGCTCTTCACCCTCACTGGCAAAGGTCTCAGTGTCTTCTTCATCAACTTAGTTCACTCTTCACTAACTTCGTTACGAAGACTTCAGTTCAACTCAGCTCAGATATCTTTTTTCACCATGCCAGACTTCTCGCGAAGACCAAACCCCCCGGGCTGGACGCCCCCCAAAGCACCCTACAACCCCTACGATGACCGCGACGTGCGCCCGCCTGAAGGATACCCCTCGGAATTTAAAACTCCTGGGTCCCAGCCCTCAGGCTTCTCGTCCATCCCCAAGCAGCCCACACAATTTGCGAAAGTCAATGAGACAATGCTGCGTTTAAACTACACACCGCGGCCGTTGAGTGAGACATTCCCGGGCCAGTACAAGGTGTTGCGTCGCATCGACACCAATCAGCGCTTAAACACCGGGACTCGTTGGTTCGGCACGTTTTTGGGTGCTACTGTAGTGGTCTACTGCGCATTTTTCCACAGGTGGAACGACGGCTACGAGAACGTCATGAGCGACTTTTACCGTATGCGCCTCAGGTGGCAGGAAAAGCTTCTTGGCGGTCTCAATGACCGCGACCACGAAGACTTGTACTTTCCAAAGGGTTCGAACATGGTTCTCAAGAATGTGCGTGACACTGACTACATCCCCGAGGAGTTGCGTAGGACCACAGAAAACGAGTTTGCTTTGAACAGGCCTGCTGAGAGGCATGTTTTGGAGGCCGAGAGGTTCAGGCAGGCTGAGGAGGAGAGACTTTTGCGTGAGTTGGACGAGCCAAGTACCGCTAGCGAGGCTGGCAAAGCGGGGCTGAGGCGTTGGTGGGGAGGCAGAACATAGGCCATTAAGATAGAGGCGAGATACCAGGAGGTTGTTTAGAGGAGAATAAGGTGGTTAGGATGATAAGAAGGTGGTTAGGTTGATAAAGGTGGTTAGGATGATAAGAAGGGTGATCCAAAAGATTATTGGAAAATTAACTGACGATGAGTTTTGTTTGGCCAGATCTTGAAAGACTCTTGCATCTGTGTTCCGCATGTCAGGGTGAATCTGGAATTGAGTCAGATAGTAAATAGCAAAGAATCCGCAGATTCTTGGACAATATAGATTATGAGGAGGAGTGTAGATGATAATATCATGAGAAGCGGTGAATCATGTTCTTATGCCAATATTCGTAAATTCACGTTCTTATGTCCAATTCATAAAGTCAGTCATGATCATGCTCTTCATAAAGTCATTTTCTTCACAAATCATGTTCTTGTCAGGTACCAAGGGTACTGCGTAGTGCACACAAACTATCCCAAGGTCAGCCATACCTTCGGTCTTACCTGCTTGTGGCCATTGGCCCCCCATTTTCCCTGCCCCGAATTGGTCCTATTGTTCTTGCCCCGGCATCTTCCTACCACACGCGGTTCGGGAACAAGCTATACCATACCAGAGTTACTATATGTTCTGTTTCAATTCCCTCATCAAATAAACAAGTTAGTTATAAGCAGACTCACTAATCAGAGAAGAATCTAACAGTCCTGGGCTAATCATCTTCTTCATAAACCATGCTCTTCATAAATCATCTTCGTCCTAAAGTCATCCTTACTTCCAATTCAGAAATCCATGTTCTCACGTCCACTTCATATCATTCCTTCTCTTGTCTTATTTTCTCGCTTACGCTCAATTCTCTTATTCTGTGTTCTTTTTTCATGCAATGTTCATCTTTGACATCCTAACACTATCAATCCGCATCACCCTCTCGCTAGTCGTGCAGCTCTTTCTCTCCATATGGAAGAACCCGCATAAGCACAAGGTTTCCACCATAAACGACCGCATTCTCGCCTCCAAAGACATTAACGAAATTGTCGCAAACTACGGGTACATCATACGCGAACACGTCGTCACCACACGCGACAACTACGTCCTCATCCTCCACAAACTCGAAAAACCCAACGCAAAACCACTGCATACCGGTCGAATCGCATACTTCCACCATGGCCTCTGCACAAACTCGGAGTTGTTCGTCTTGGGGTCGGAATACAATAAAAACTTGCCCTATCTTTTGGTGGAACTCGGCTGGGAGGTTTGGTTGGGCAACAATCGCGGAAACAAGTACTCCCGCAAACACATGAAGATGCCAGTCTCCGACTCTCGCTACTGGGACTTTCTGTTGGACGAGTTTGCCTACTACGATATCCCCGACACCATCAACTACTTGCATCTGCTTTATGGCCCAGACGACAAGATCACCTTTGTTGGCTTCCTGCAGGGATGCGCGCAGTTGTTTGCAAGCTTGAGCTTGCACCCGCACTTGCAAAAACGCCTTGGTCTATTTGTGGGCTTCTCCCCACCCATCATTCCTAGCAAGTATACACTGCAAGAAGGTGCAAGCAGAGTGCTCAAGAAAGTTGTCGAGCTCACTGCCGACGATAACCTCTTTCTTTATTCGCTTTTCGGGCGCCGTGCCATCTTGCCGTCAGTATCATTTTGGGTGAATGTTCTTCCCAATTGGCTCTTTGAGAAGGTGGTAGACATTTCGCTTGCTTTGCTCTTCAATTGGGACACTTCCAACATATCTTCAGAACAAAAACGTGTGGGATATAAGCACATGTACCTGTGCACCAGTGTCAAGACTGTCATTCACTGGTTCCAAATTATCTACCACAACCGATTCCAGATGTTTGACGAGACTTGTAAGGTTGGCTTGTCGAGCCTCTCTACGTGGTCCAATTCTGCGGGATCGAACTTCCCGTCGCATAAACCACCGCCTTTCCCGGTGGCCCACCATTTGGATTTGAAAATGCTCTTGGTGTACGGCGATCGGGACAACCTCATCGACATCGAGCAGACAAAGGATCTTATTTTGAACCAAAATAGCCGTATGAAGGATAAGCTCTCTGTGATTGAGTGCGCGACATACGAGCATATGGATACTTTGTGGGCTAGTGATGTTTATGAAAAGGTCTTTTCGCGCGTGATAGAAGAGATGAGCAACCACCACTCACGGAAGGAGTCGGCGAGTGATTAGAGCGGGTAGATCATGGAGTTATTTGGATTGAGTATCAACTAGACTTAATTGATAGCTGAGATCTCGATGAAGGTAGACTTAGTGCTAAGGACAGGAAGGGAGAGTACATTGTCAGATCGACGATGCATAAGAACTGCATGCCTACCTCAACACCAAACACGCACTTTATGCTGACCGGTTCCGAACTACACAGGAATGCCACATCGATTTTATCCCATTGCACACACAATTATGTGTGGCATCTTCAGAAGAGACTTTTGGATCGCTCGTACTTCAGCTCGTTTCCAATCGCTATAACAAAAATGAAGAGTCTAACATGCTCCTGAGGTTTTTATTAGTGGTTCCAGCGGTCCTATCAGATCAATTCTTTTTTCAACCGCCATTCATTAGCACAAGGCATACTTATACCCTTCGAATGCACATCGGTAGCATTTGCATGGCACTCTACCAACCTGGGTGTCCAAAACCAAGCATTTCACACACCTACTGGAACATGTGGCAAGTAATCACTTAACAAGCTGCAAAATATGGGCAGCTAAACAGTAGTGACGCACAAACTGTGTGATACTTAACTGAGGTTCAAGCATATAAAATTTTACAGAATCGTCATATACTGACCAACTGAGTGGCAGGGCTACATTTTTATGCTTATTCTTAGCTTACATCTGCCAGTGCTTTTGGTGAATCTTATCCTTAGAGGTGTTTTCAAGATTATAGCATTATCATGGTATTAACTTTAAAATATATTGTTGCCACTCCCAAGACTTTTATGAACCCTTCTGGTGAGCTATCAATCTCACATTTTCACAACCATTTATCCTTATTCTCTATTTGTCTTCAGGTTACAGCTCAAATGCTTTCACCAACACCATTTCATTTGCACCTGTTACTTTCTCTAACAAGCTCACATTTTTCATTACCCTTTTTGTAACCCTTCTTGAACAACTTCTACTCAATTGAACATCTTGCATCCATTTTTAACAAACGCAACCTCCTTTACACTGCTCGACACTGCAAGTCATCATATCTCGCAGTCTTGTCGCTAAACCGTTAACACATCGCTCTCAGCACATCTCACTCTTTTAACTAGACCGCCTGAATCCTCTCTTAAGACCCAGCATCACCTAGTCCTCACACATCTCGCAACTTACCCGGACACCGAAAAGTATAAATACGCCATCTTCGCCTTTTTTTGACGATAACGCAAAAATCACCGCCATTAGCAACGTTATAGCATCCCTTCGAGGTTGAACCCATTATGGCGTTCTGACCCATGACCGATGGGATACAGTTGTGTTGGGGCGTTCGCGTTCCATCTAAGGTGGACGGGAGAATAAGTAGCTCGCTACGGCGCTGGTCTTGGGTGCAGCACTCCATCTGAGCATTCTGTGTTCTAAGGGATTACCTTCGTGTACCCGTATGAGGAGTGGTGCAAGGATCAACGGCACATTTGTAGACCGCCTTTCTTTTGTAACTTTTGTACACATTTTTCACCGTCTTTTTCTTTTCCACATGAGATTGACGTCAATAGCATTGCTATGGCAGATCTCCCTAGCATATGCACTACATAGCGACGGTTCCAACTGCAGCCTGGTCTATAGCATCCCCTTCGCGCAGCAATGTCAACACGTCATTGACTATTGCAGCGAGGACCCTTCAGCCGAATATTTGAACATCTTCTACTGTCGCTTTCACTTTGAAAATACCGCGCTTTCCATATCTCCACTATTCGTCTCGCTCGTGCTTCTATTCACGGCGCTCGGGTTGACTGCACTGACGTACTTGTGTCCCAACTTGTACACCATCTCGAAGTTTCTTCACTTGTCTGACAATTTGGCAGGATTGACGCTCTTGGCTTTAGGAAACAGTGCACCAGATGTCCTTACTACATACAAGGCCATGAGCATCGACGCCGGGAGCTTGGCCCTATCTGAACTCATGGGTGCTGCATTCTTCATCACCACGGTGGTCATAGGGACAATGGCCGTGGTCCACCCTTTCAAAGTGCCCAAGTCGCTGTTTGCACGGGATGCAGGCTTCTTCTTGGGCTTGACGTGTCTACTTTTTGTTGCGCTTTCTGACTCATTCTTGAGTTTCACCAACCTGGTGGTATTGATTGCGGTTTATGTCATCTACGTGGTTGTAGTCATATTTCTGCACACAGTCAGAAAGGCTCGGATCGCGAGAGAAAGGAGAGCGCAGTTGGCTAGAAGCCAATATGGGCCTGATGACATTTCTTTGGTGAACATCGAGCATGCGCAAGACGACCACGACGGTATCACTGGGTCGTATGGGCTTAAAGTTCTTATCAAGGAGTTGCAAAAGCACTCCAACTTGAAAAGTCCAACTAGCATTAACCGATACTACGACGATCCTGAGAATGCGTGGTGTGATGGATATCGCGACGACGTTATTGAGTCAGGTCACGAGCCAGATATATTAGATGTTACTCCACCACACATTTTGAGTGTTACTGAAGAACCACACATATTGAGTGCGGCAGAGGAACAACCAAGCATATTGGGAACTCCTGAGGAACAAACAAGCATGTGGGGATCGTCTGGTGATTTCAACATAAACGAAACAGACCCATCAAGCATCCATCACCTAACTGCAAAAAAAGACAAGCTCGTGGACCAAACTGCGCAACATCCTGAAGGAATACATGTCTTAAACGCAAATGCCAACGAAATCGGCACAAGTCGCACATCTAGTGACAGAACTTCGGAAGACTTCCCCGATGCAGAAGGCTTTCCTCGCCAGTCGCTTGAGAATTCAGAAACCCGCTCCCGCCCATCTACATCTATTGAAGAAGATGACCTCGAAATCCAGCACGAGCTTCATGAATTCCTTGACTATGAAGGTCACCAGCACTTTGGCCATCTCAACCGAAACACCTTGATGATGTTATTTATCCCACAGTTTGCAGAATTCAGAGAACTTGATTTAGGCAGCAAAGTGCACGCTATTTTGGCACTTCCAGCAGCACTATTGCTCCGAGTTTCCAACCCGGTCCGAGATCAGGAATTGCTAGCTTATATCGGAGCCAAAAAACGCCACTCTACCACGGTGCCAAAGTTTGACTTCGATTTTGTCTTGGACAAGTTGTTGCTCACAATGCAAACATTTTTTGCAGTCAACTTTATAAGCTACAATGCACTCTCGGGAGTCAGTTCCTACTGGTTGGCTATCTTCCCCACAACACTCGCATTGTCATTGCTCTTGGCGTATCTTGTGCAACGACACTACAAAATCAGGAATAAGGAGCTCGCGCGAGACCACCTCTCCGCAATACAAGTCGTCAACTATATGCAATCCTTCCTTGGTTTCATAGTACTGATATCATGGATTTCAGTTTTTGCCACAGAGATTATCGGTATTCTAAAGGCCTCTGCCATTATTCTTCATTTGAGCGATGACATTTTGGGCCTCACTGTTTTTGCTTTGGGCAACTCAATCAGTGACTTCATATCCAATTATACCATTGCTAGCATGGGGATGCCCTTGATGGCCATTGGTGCTTGCTTCGGTGGGCCTCTTCTCCTGATCAGCTCCATGGGATTGAGCACAATTCTCGTGAGCGGCCACAGTGGGTACCTGATTGAGAAAACTGCAACCATCAACATAATTTCTTTATCTTTGATATTTAATATTGCCATTTTGTTGGTGGTGGTACCGTACAATTCATGGATGATGGATCGCAAGATCGGAATCATGCTTATCATGAATTGGGTTTTGGCGACTTCTTTGTGCTTGATATGGGAAAATTTATAAAAGAATAGAGTCTCGTACTTGAGAGTACTGAAACAATACTAGCATACAATTTCTGAAAATCACCTATTTACATGATAAATTACACATTCACCTTCATACCCTGTACTAAGCCTTATTTTACCTTTACAAACACTTTTTATAATGACCTATCACGCATATCCCCTTCTTACACGCTTATCCTCTAAACACATTTTATTGTACATCTTACACCGATATATCTTCTTGACTTTTATTCCATATACATAACTCATCACTTTAATCAACTTCCTCAACAGTTGGTCCACTAGAACCACCCGGGGCTCCACCTGGGGCTCCGCCTGGGAATCCACCTGGGGCTCCTCCTGGGAATCCACCTGGGGCTCCGCCTGGTGCTCCGCCTGGGGCACCACCCGCCTGATAAGCGCTGCCAACAATTGGGTTGGCAATACCCTCCAACTCCTTCTGTTTGTCAGTGTATTCCTCGGTCGAGGCAGAAAGCGAGTTGTCCAACCATTGGATAGTTTCGGAGATCGCACCCTCCAACTTCTTCTTGTCATCTTCAGATATCTTGTCCTTGATCTCTTCAGCGGAGTTCTTGAGAGAGTAGGTGTAAGCTTCCAAGTCGTTCTTGGCCTTAACTCTGGCAGCCTCAGCCTCATCCTGCTCCTTGAACTTCTCAGCATCACTCACCATTCTCTCAATCTCCTCCTTAGAAAGTCTGCCCTTGTCATTGGTGATGGTGATCTTTTGAGTCTTTCCAGTACCCTTCTCCAAAGCAGAGACATTCAAGATACCATTAGCATCAATGTCAAAAGTAACCTCCACTTGTGGAACACCTCTTGGGGCTGGTGGGATACCAGTCAACTCGAACTTACCCAACAAGTTGTTGTCTGCTGTCTTTGCTCTCTCACCCTCAAACACTTGGATCAACACGCCAGGCTGGTTATCCTGGTATGTGGAGAAAGTCTCAGACTTTTTGGTAGGAATGGTTGCGTTTCTAGGGATTAACTTGGTCATGATACCACCCGCAGTTTCGATACCCAAGGAAAGAGGTGCGACATCGAGAAGAAGCAAGTCCTGTGTCTTGGAAGAAGTGTCACCTGTCAAAATGGCAGCCTGAACAGCCGCACCGTATGCGACAGCCTCATCTGGGTTAATGGACTTGTTAGGCTCCTTGCCGTTGAAGAAATCCGAGACTAACTTCTGGACCTTTGGGATTCTGGTCGAACCACCCACGAGAACAATCTCGTCAACAGCGGACTTGTCAATCTTGGAGTCTCTTAACACCTTCTCGACTGGGTCCAAAGTGGATCTGAACAAGTCGGCACACAACTCTTCGAATCTGGCTCTGGTGATGGAGGTGTAGAAGTCAATTCCCTCAAACAAAGAGTCGATTTCAATTGAAGTCTGTGCGGAGGAAGACAAGGATCTCTTGGCTCTCTCACAAGAAGTTCTCAATCTTCTGAGAGCTCTCTGGTTAGTGGACAAGTCCTTCTTGTGCTTGCGCTTAAACTCCTGCACAAAGTGGTTGACCAATCTGTTGTCAAAGTCCTCACCACCCAAGTGAGTGTCACCAGCGGTAGCCTTCACCTCGAAAATGCCCTCCTCGATAGACAAGAGGGAAACGTCAAAAGTACCTCCACCAAGGTCGAAAATGAGAACATTCTTTTCCAGACCACGCTTGTCCAAACCGTAGGCTATGGCTGCGGCAGTGGGCTCATTGATAATTCTCAACACATTCAAACCTGCAATCAAGCCTGCGTCTTTGGTGGCCTGTCTCTGCGAGTCGTTGAAGTATGCTGGCACAGTCACAACAGCATCCTTGACGGTTCCACCCAAAAACTCTTCGGCAGTTTCCTTCATCTTCACCAAAACCATCGACGAGATCTCTTCTGGGGTAAACACCTTGGTCTCACCCTTGAATTCCACCTGGATGTTGGGCTTTCCACCCTTGTTCACAATCTTGAATGGAAAGTGCTTTGCATCAGCAGTAACTTCACTGTCGTCAAACTTACGACCTATCAAACGCTTGGCGTCGAAGACTGTGTTTGCTGGATTCATGGCCGCCTGATTCTTGGCAGCATCACCGATCAATCTCTCGGTATCGGTGAAGGCAACATAACTTGGAGTAGTTCTGTTACCTTGGTCGTTTGCTATAATCTCAACTCTGTCGTTAGCGAAGTGGGCCACACAAGAGTATGTGGTTCCTAAATCAATTCCAATTGCTTTGCTCATATTGTTCTTGTTTGTTGTTGTAAGGAAAGTGCCAGACAACCATTTAAATACTTTTTGCAGCCAGAGCTAGTCAGGGGTTTTAGCGGGGACAAAACCTCTAGAACGTTCTGTGCAGGTCGAAAAACAACGAGACTTTTCTAGATGTTTCAAACCCGGGTCGAATGGAATTTAGATTGTCTTGGACAAGCAGCAAGTAAACAAACTTGTGGATGTCACTGCACGTATGTCTGCGTTTCCCGTATGCTCTTTCTATTCTAGACAAACCCAAGGTACAGTGCAGAATACGTAAACTGCATCTTATGGTTTGTTGTAAACGCAATGTACGACAGAGTATCTCATACCACCTACACGCATGTACGAAATCGTTACACCTTCCCGAAACCTCCGATCACTTGTGTCGACAGCAAGCTTCTTCACCTGTACCATTTTAGCAATCGAACCACACCCCAAACGAGCAAAACACGTGAGCGAAAAAGTACTCCCAACCACAGAGTATGTCTTCGTCACCACCATCAGCAACAAATCCACTGCTGATATCTAGCGCTAGCAAGGCCACCCCAGCAACGAGCGTGCTGCCAGGCTCTTCTTACTTTGAGAAGCAGCGTGATCTACTTATTCAGGAAATATCTAACTCCATCGACTCTGTTGTTTACAATCTCGAGATGTTGAATCGTTCACTCAACGAGCTGATACAGGTTGGGAAAGAGTTTGACGATGTTGGTCGCCTTTGGTCTCACTTCTATGATGGTGTAGAGCAGGTAAAGGAACGCGAAAAGGGGGGTCTGCCTGTGGTAAACAACGACCAAGCCGTGAATATTTCTAGTGACGAGGAACTGTAGAAGCGCGTCCTTTTCACGGTACTAGGTGAAATACTTCTCAATGCTAGGAACAATCGATGAGCCTTCTGATACGTGAAATAATCAATCAGCTTTACAATTGCGAGGAATTATCCAACTACGATCACAAGGAAGAAGTAGAGCAAACTAATTAAGTTGATAGAGGAATTAGTGAAGTCAGAGGAAGGACATTGTCTGAGTGGCCAACTGACGCACCGAAGAAGTGTTTATATGTTCCTTCACTGGGATAGTCATTTACCCTAAGATCCTGAGTGATGGTCACTTTGGGCATGAATAATGATAGAAAAACAAGCTAATTTAACGAAAGGATAGAGCTGATGTAGTGTGTTAAGCAAATCAAACTCAGAGAATCATATTACTAGCAATTTCGCTGAAAGATTGGACGAAAGGGTATACTGGATACTGGTATTGTCTCTCTAGCATTCTAAGTAAAACTTTATAAACTCTACAACACAAAATAAAGAAGATTTATTTTTGGCAGGCAACATAATTAAAGAACACGAATAGTGAGTGCCGAAGCACCCAGCTCCTGATCTCCGACCATTTAGAAACACTTGTGGTGCACAATAGATGGTCCAGACTCGTCGTACTCCTGCTTCGAGATCCACATCTGCTGGAAAGTGGACAAAGAAGCCAAGATAGAACCACCGATCCAGACAGAGTACTTTCTCTCAGGTGGAGCAATGATCTTGACCTTCATGGAGGATGGGGCCAAGGCGGTGATCTCCTTCTGCATACGCTCAGCGATACCTGGGAACATGGTGGTACCACCGGACATAACAATGTTACCGTACAACTCCTTTCTAACATCAAGGTCACACTTCATGATAGAGTTGTAAGTAGTCTGGTCAATACCAGCGGCCTCCAAGCCCAAGTCAGCAGGACGGAACAAAGCCTCAGAAGCTCTGAATCTCTCGTTACCGATGGTAATAACCTGACCATCTGGCAACTCGTAAGACTTCTCAATGGCAGAAGACAGAGAGGAGGTCTGCATCTCCTGCTCGAAGTCCAAGGCGACGTAACACAACTTCTCCTTGATGTCTCTCACGATTTCTCTCTCGGCAGTGGTGGTGAAAGTGTAACCTCTCTCAGACAAGATCTTCATCAAGTAGTCGGTCAAGTCTCTACCAGCCAAGTCGATTCTCAAGATACCGTGAGGCAAGGAGAAACCAGCGTAAATTGGGACAACGTGGGTAACACCGTCACCAGAGTCCAAGACAATACCGGTGGTTCTACCAGAAGAGTACAAAGACAAAACAGCCTGGATGTTAACGTAGAAGGCTGGGACGTTGAAGGTCTCGAACATGATCTGAGTCATCTTCTCTCTGTTAGACTTAGGGTTCATTGGGGCTTCGGTCAACAAGACTGGGTGCTCCTCTGGGGCAACTCTCAACTCGTTGTAGAAGGTGTGATGCCAGATCTTTTCCATGTCGTCCCAGTTGGTAACAATACCGTGCTCGATTGGGTATCTCAAGGTCAAGATACCTCTCTTGGACTGAGCCTCGTCTCCGACGTAGGAGTCCTTCTGGCCCATACCGACCATGATACCGTGGTGTCTTGGTCTACCGACGATCGATGGGAAGACGGCACGTGGGGCGTCGTCACCAGCGAAACCGGCCTTACACATACCGGAACCGTTGTCGATAACCAAAGCTGCAACTTCTTCTACACTGTTGTTAGTATTTGACTAGAAAATGCACAAAATAGCAAATCAGGACGCGTCGAGTTGGTCGTCGAGTTGGTCGTGCGCGGCCCAAAAACAAATCGTCGAAACGACAGCAAAGCGGAAATGCCAGGAAACAGACGTAATTGAGAGACACGGGATCGGGGACCATTTCCGCGGGATCCGAACTTGATCGATTGATTGATTGATTGATGCATGATTGATTCTCTTTCATTGACTTGTGCTTCAATGATTCGTCGTGTTGAGAATCCGAAATTGCCCAACCGTCAATATGTCTAACACAGCACACACGCCTTGAAGGGTCGAAGTTGTGGCCACGGTTGATCCCCTTTGTCGATTGCTGAGGTGGCGAGAACCTTCCACCTCTTCCTAATCACTGATCTTTGCTTGAATCGCAACCAAATCTCGCGTGCTAGTCGGTATGAGTTGCTAGTGCTTCTGTGGATAGTACGTACCGCCGTCCATTGTGAATTATGTATTAGTAGGTGATGTAGTTTTGATAAACTCTACTTGAAGAAGAAGAAAAAAGTGGAAAATATATTTCGAAATGGACAAGTAGTTATAAACTCCCGAGATTTTTTCGCACGTATCAAACAGAAGTCAATTCTGTGTCATTTTTGCACACCGCATTATTTTGATTGCTTCGAATTGATTCGGCCAAAAAGGACATCTTCTGTAGGGTGTCGTCTCCAGTACCTGATCTGCACAGAGTATCCTTTTGTAGCACAAACCTCCTCGGTTTGTTTTTTTAGTGCTGGCTATTTGACGATAAGCAGTTGTATATTACCCGGCGTCCCTATTTTCCCGATTCGGAAGGCCGTGACTTACGATCGGCTCGAGGCTAAGTAGATGGCACAAAACTTACGGCCGCCGCTCTGGCGGGTATACTCTACACGCAAGATCGCATGTCCCAATACCGTCATCTATTTCCAACTTTGGCTCAGCCTTTGTGGCAGCGGTACTGCTGGAACGGGGTCATGAAAAAAGGGCAGTAAAAAAGGAGAAAAAAACACCAAGGCAATTTTAACACCGTAACAACGATGTCATCCTCAGTACCGTATGACCCATATATTCCCAGTCAGTCGACTGGCGAGCAGTCCAATGCCAGAACTGCGCAGATTCAGGCAGTACGTATAATGTTTGCTTTATTTTCAGCTAATATCAATTGAGGTGGCGGCTAGTGTCAAGATTGTCCCAAGTATGACCAGACTGTGTGCCATGAGACCTTCTATGCTTGAGTACGGAGATACGAAGGTGTTTGGTTGAATTTGTATCTAGAGACTTCTACAGAGCTAGATCAGCTCATAATGAGTTTTGAGCTGTTCCTGTCAATCAAACTGCATGAACATGAGATTGAGTTGAAATTTATGGAACTACGCTAATCGAACACTCTGATACTTGTTCAATTGGTTATGATCTACTAGCAACCTTGAACGCGCAATGACAAATATGCTCAGGACAGAGTTTATAAGTAGGTCATGACTGAGTGTGTATGTTCAAACTACCCTATGTCATGTTCTGGTTTTCGCAATTCGCCCAATTTCAATTGCAGTTGAAATCCTCACAAGCAGATCGACATGGTATCCCCATTTGATATGCATAATCATGAAACTAGAACATTTTTGCCCCATGATCGCTTGCTGTTAATCGAGCACAACACACACCTTCCCTACTAACAATCTAGCAAATCGACGACACCGTCGGCATAATGAGAGACAACATCAACAAGGTTGCCGAAAGAGGTGAACGTCTTGACTCCATAGAGAACAAAACTGACAACTTGGCCATCAGTGCGCAAGGTTTCAGAAGAGGTGCAAACAGAGTGAGAAAAGACATGTGGTGGAAGGACATGAAGATGAGATTGTGTTTGATCTTTGGTGTCATCATCGTTATTATCGTTATTGTGGTTCCTATCGCCGTTCACTTCAAGTAAGTTTATAGGCATGTATTCTTTATGTGGTTTAATGATTGTCAACGTGTGTAAGAAACAGTTGAAGACCAGTGTTCCAGGAGTACCGTCAACGGAGCGGCTTTCAAGGAGTAGCCAAAGAGGGATTCTGAATAGTAGTTCAACATAACTAGCAACAATACTGCTTAAACGAAAAGTAGCAAAAGAGGCTAACACATTCAAACGTTGCTTCTTGGGACGTATCGGGTCAAACTAGAAAGTACACAAACGCTTGATGACTTCGCTAGAACTAAACATCTTTGTGTTCTAGCTTGACGTGACTTGCCATGTCTCAAACACACGTAACGACTGGATCTACCCACGAATGGTTCTGCAAGACTCGTAAGTACTACCTTTTATCTGCAAGAATCTCAAAGATGGTAAATCTATATTGTAGCTCTGCTTGCATATCCAGTTTCATTCCAGAATATCACATAACCATCATGCCTCCCATTATTCCCATTATTCCCACTATTATGCACGAAAATATCTACTACCGCCACCATAAAGTCTCATCATACACACGATCCATCTCAGCTAACGTTATCTAGCACTGCCTGTCATCTTCTGACTTTGCTTGTGGTTTGTGTTCGCGTCGTAAATTTACAGTGACTCCTTTTTGACTCCCCATAACGAGTCAAAAAGCCTTTCATCCGCGCTTATATAAGATTAATCCCCACTTGGAAAAAAGGCTAAGATGTTTACTTCTGTTTTGAGAACTAGTGCCAGATCTGCCTTCAGAGCCCCTTTGATGGGTGCTCCAAAGAGCTTCCTCTCGACCTCCAGGGTCTTGTTGAACACTTCCAACTACAAGTTGAACAAGGACTCGCACGTCTACAAGTACCTCCAAGAAGGTCCTACCTCCATCAAGTACACCGCTGAACACGAGTACTTGGCCACATTCAGCGACGACAGCTCGTTCGTCGGTGTCACCAAGTACGCTGCCGATGCTTTGGGAGATGTTACCTTTGTTGAGTTGCCAGAGGTCGGTGACAAGGTTGAGGCTGGTGAGGCCATTGG
Organism: Kodamaea restingae; assembly: GCA_003707425.3. Classification (NCBI taxonomy): domain Eukaryota; kingdom Fungi; phylum Ascomycota; class Pichiomycetes; order Serinales; family Debaryomycetaceae; genus Kodamaea; species Kodamaea restingae. Next base: position 423,921 of record PPJA03000011.1, read on the forward strand.
ATCTGTGGAGTCTGTGAAGTCCGCTTCTGAAATCTACTCTCCTGTTTCCGGTGAGATTGTTGCCATCAACGACATCTTGGAGTCCCAGCCACAGGTCCTCAATGTTGACCCAATGGGTAACGGCTGGATCGCACAAATTAAGTTGGCCGACCCTAAGGAGGTGGAGACTTCTTCTGAGTTGCTCACCGAACAAGAATACGCAGAGTCTTTGGACAACTAAGTTTAGAATGGTAATGATAGATACGGAGTTAACGTCGATTGATATATACGGTGTACTGAATAAAGATGAATAATTATAGCATGACCGTTTCTCAAATAGCTGTGAAATTATTGGATCAGGGTTGATATCTGGAATCATTGTGCCACATCGATTTCGTGCATGTGACTAAAATCCAATGTGTCCCTGAGAAGTAAGTTTTACTGTACTCCGAGGTCATATTTGTAAATAGATACCGGTTCATTTGCAAAGCACGGGTGAATAAACAAAGCAAATTTATCAAAGAGATGTGTTTTTTTGAAATCGCTTATTGCTAACTACAATCAAGTGTAAGCGTTCCCAGTAGTGACTCTACCTTTCACCGTCGTCTATTCTTTATTTCGGCCACTGAACCTCTTTTCCCAAATATCCTCTGTTGAATACCTGCCTTTAACTGTTTACCCACTGACGTATCAATTCTCAGTTCCCACTAATCCCACAGAGTTCTTGTAAAGTATCGAAAATGAATGAACCGATGTTCCATTTCCTTACACGCAAAAGTTTAAAATCAGGCATATTCGGATTAGATAACCTAAATTTCATCTATGAACCTTACTTATTGTGAAACAGTTCGTATGGGTGAGTAGAATTAACTGACCTGAGTTACAATGTGCGGCGAAATTTTGCACCCATTTTTGAAGTCCAGCTTTTAAAAATAGCTAAACTACCAAATCCTTACATCTTGCGACTACGTTGAAAGAGCAAGCAGTTGTGTTATGCATTCTCTTTTTAGTTTCAGAATATCTCTGTTATTTTTCACATCAGATAAGGCTGTCAGAAATTTAGTATTATGAGTGTCTTTCCCATTGACTCTTGCCCTACGTGTAATTTCCACCCATTGATTATTTCCTTGAAAGCCAACATGATCCAGATCTTTTAACTCCGTAAGTTCAACATTGGTTTCGGAAGTCCTTACACCCAATATTATAACTGCATGTTCTGGACTACTTTTCTAATGGCAACCCTATTTATCCATATGCATTTAATTAGCATTATAAGTACGTTTGACAAGACATCTATATCTTTCATATATTATGTATGGTTTGGGATAATTACAAGCACTTTCTATTCGTCTGTCTTGTTTAACCACCTGCATCGACCCTTTCGAGAATTTAATCTTTAAAAATCCTATACTTAGGTCTCTAAATGACCTACTGAGTTTCTGGGTTTCTTCTGGTTCTACATACTTCATGGGAGCTTCGTAACCATACTTATAAATATAATCAATGCACCTCACATAACTTGGCAAATCCCTTCCATGACAAGTTTTCGGAGCTTATTCTACTATTACAAGACATAAAACTTCTCGCTGACTATTTTCTTATGTACTGTGTACGTGGGGTGTGTATAACTCTTAGGCACATAATTAGCACATTTAGCTGCATATCATGCAGGAGGTGTACATGAACCTGCATAAAATTGCACCCCATCATACAACGCGCTGACCGTAAGAATCGTCCAGAGTGGGAGGCGGTAACCGCCCCCCACCCAAATCCATAGACAGGTGTGGCACCCCCCTTTGCCACACCCGTCACCCCTGGCCAGCCACCCCCGCTGGCCACCCCTCCCCACCGGCACCCCGTCGGGCACCCCACCCCCAAATGACCCCCACCCCATTGGGGGCCATTTGCAGCCAATCCTTGCACCCACACTAAATACTCTATAGACACTGCCTCAGCCCAGATACTTGCCCTTTCTTATGATAGTCAGCGATTCCTCAAATAGCTCAAGGCTGTATATTGAAATCAATACTTTGCAACCACGCTTGTGCGCTGGAGAAGGTGAAGCTGTTATCAGCAACTCAGAAATCATAGTTCTGTGTCAGTATTGATACGGTAGCGTTTACCGGGATCGGACTTTTCGTCATAAGAAAGTTAGTACTGGTGTCGGCGTTTCACCTCTCCCTGAATATATCACATCCCCACTCTACTAACGGAAGTTCAATATCGCGCAGTCCAAAGGGCGTTGCCATATGGTAGCTTGAACCAGCAATCATGCACATCTCCAGATGGCTGACAGTGGGGGGACATTGCCTCCAATTGAACTTTTACGCCAATAGTAAAGCTGTTCACTTAGCAGCTATGATCAGTTTTTAGGCTGAGCCAATGAAGCATGTCGCTTCAAAGGGATGCAGTTGCATAAAAGTGGCAGCCTGTCATCTCACGCTTGTACACACTAAGCTTTAGGGTTTGCTCAAATTCTGGCTTCGAGAAGTGGTAATTTTAAATTTCACAAACAGGTTGGTCTTTGTGCACAAACCCATGTTGGATTACGTAAGATTTGCAGCCACAAGTAGTTTTTCGACATGGTCGGGAAACAGAAAACAGAAACGGTGATGGATGGAATGAGATTAAACATGTTTTAATTGGTAGGAATACCATGTCTTGTCCAAAAGATATCGTTGTTAGAAGTATGTTCATTGACCCCTTGAGTCTTTTGGAAGTATTTAATTTTTTGGATCTTTTACAAGTAGTGCTTTGGTCTTTCTTGTGTCTTGTCTTTATTCTGTCTTGTCTTCATTCTGTCCTCCGTGGTCATCATAATCTTTGTATTTTACCACATCTTTACTTACTACAAATATTTCAAAGTTGTTATTTACGTTGTCCACAGTCATTTTTTGTATTCTATCCACTGGTCTCACTGACTCAATCAGTTCGCCACCAGTGGCCTATATTTCTAACGCCAGCTGAGTTCCCTTCACAACACCCTTTACGCTCTGTGCAACATACTTAGGAATGAAGTTGTCCTCGTGCAACATCTCAAAACTCTCAGTAGCATCCTTTCCAGCATACGCCATGATACTCCCCTTTCCACCAGGATGCTGTTCCAAAAACAGAGTGAGGTCTAAAACCACATTCCGCACTATAACCCAGCAGTCAGTTGGGGTATTGTGCTTGGCAATCTCCTCCAATGTGAACTCCTTGTTGGGAATCAGAAATGGGGCTTTGGCTGGAGCCTTCGCAGAAGCCTTAGGTTCAGGTTTTTTCTCCACAGCCTTGGCTTCTGTGCTTGTTTTCTTCTCAGGAGCGTCTTCTTTCTTCAGACCATTGGTGTCCCACTCCACCACGATCTTCTGTGGGTTTGCAGGATCAATGTGCAAGTGGATCATGCCTAACCTCTCAGAAGCACCAGAGCTTGTCTCTGTCATTTCGGTCGCCAGGCTTGGTGCCTCTGCAGGTTCATCTGCAGAAGCCAACTTATGAAGTAAGTACGAAGTGGCTTCGTCTGCAGCAAGTCGCCCAAATACAACACAAGCGAGCAACGACGATCCTCCCAATCTATTGTGGCCGTGAATACCACCAGCTAATTCTCCTGCAGCATACAAGCCCTCAAATGGAACAATCTCGCCAGTGGACCCTTGATGGAGGACCTGCGACTTGTCGTTGATCTTCACACCACCCATGGTAAAGTGGAGAACACGTGTGATGTACGAAACATTGTACTTGGCGTCCTTGTCGAACACGAAAGGTGTTGCAGGGAAAAACTTCTTGCCATATGGATCCTTGATATCACCCTTGGCAGCCTTATTGTACTGTTCCAACTGCTTTTCCAAAACCAGCGGGTCCGAAAGTCCAAATTCAGCCACAAGCTCCTCCCCAGTAAGTGTCTTCATCAACTCTCTCAGTTTGTAGTGCTTGACATGAAATTCTAAGCGCTTCTCGGCCTCTTCGTTGAGAACAAGCCGAAGAGGGCCATTTCCAGCCTTGAACTGCTTCTCCATCTCACCACTAACATGATCTCTAGTGCCTAACTCGTCGACGAAACGCTCACCCTTATTGTTGAGCATAATACCACCCTCTCCTCTCAAAGCCTCAGCACCCAAAAACAAAAAACGCGGGGTAGACTTGCCTGAAATCGTGTCCTTGTCGTTCAAGTTGATCAATCCTGTGGGGTGAACCTGCACCTTGTCCATGTCAATGCCCAAACCGGTGTTTTTCATGATGATCTTGTGCCCATCACCTGTGGCGTGCACTCCGTTCGTCAGCGGCAAGTCGATAATGTCGGGCCTGTACTTGCGCAACAACGAGTTCTTGGTAAAGTCTGCAGCATATCCACCGGTGCTCATAATCACAGGCCCAGAAAGCTCGTACTTTTCTTTGGTCTGCAAATCCTTGTAGCAAACACCGGTCACGGTTGCATCATCGGCTCTGAGAAGGTCAATGACCTGGCAGTTCTTAAAGATCTGAACACGGTCTGGTTCAGCTTCGGCCAAATGCTCCAACGTCTCGAGCAACTTGTACGTGATGGCCATTCCTGGGAACTTGGAGTCCTTACCTCTGTGCGTTCTTGGTTGTGAGTGGCCACCCAATCTCAGCACGATGGTGAGGTCTAACTCGAAAATCTCCTGCAACCAGTGGATAGCATCCGCAGAATTGTACGTCAAGACCTTGATCAACTCGGGATTTGCACGATCTTTGGCTGTTGCCAAAGTGTCTTGGTAGAACTGCTCTACCGAGTCTTTGATCAGCAAGTTGACTTGCGTGCGTGTAAGTGCACCATTGATACCAGAAGTTGCTTTACCCGAGTTCCCACTCAAAAAGCCTTGTTTGTCAATCACCACCACGTTCGCACCTCTAAGGTACGCCTGGTGTGCGGCTGATAAGCCTGCCAATCCTCCACCAACAACAATAATAGGGTTTTTCATGAATTGAAGTAGTATTTCACTAAGGTCGGGGTATAGTAGAGAGCCGTGTTTTGAATATACAGTAGAATGGGTCAATTCAGCAGGTCTAAAACTTGAAAGTGTCTCTAGTAAAAGTCACCTGTAAAAACACGATAGTTATATCTCAATCTCGCTGCAGTATCGTCAGCGGTTTTCAGTCGTCAGCAGCTTCAATAACTCTCGTCAGCTGATGTTCCAATGTTCTGTGCTAATGTTCACTCGTAAGATGTCTCGTCACAGAGTATTGACAATAGTTGTCACTGGTCTTACTATCACCTGAATTTTCCTTCACAGGGGATCCTTCCCTTATATGCTTATTTTATTGAGGTGTTATTGGTTTATTCGCGGGGCAGGGATCCACCAAAGTCCGGCAGCCCAAAAAATATCCTCTTGTGATTTATTCCTGTTTGGAGGGGGGTTTTTTTTTGTATGTAGTAGCATTGCTGGTTACATTTCAGCGGGGATACTTCTTAAAGAGGAATTGGGGTGGAGGCTGCGAATAGTTGGGGGAGGGGAAATCGTACGGGGGTAGGAAGATAACGGGGAGGATGATTGACGAGTGAAAAGAGCTGAATTGGTGATCATGAGGAATTCTCACGTAATGGATTGCTTCGAATCTTCAAGGAATGAAGAGAACATCAAGATGTAGCACATATAAATATATTGATTACAGTTTATACTTAGCTGTTGTGACCGATGCTTGTCTACTGGGTATATTGTTACTGCTGAAGGGTATGAACTTTGGCGGTGCGATAATAAAAAAGGGCAAAATATAAGCTTTTGCAGTTTCTCCGCGTGATTTCGGTGTTCGGTTCTGTGTCAGCGTTCTAAGAAGTGGCTTAATGGTTTCGACTGAAGCCTGCTTGGCATTTAAAGAATGTAATGGGGCAATCTTTTCTTCTAGAACCATTGATCCGATCGTATTATTCACCCTGTCAGTTCAATGGTCAGCCAATACCCTTCATGTAAAATGTCACTTACTTCCTATTGGCCATACTTGGCTTAGTGCGAAATATACTGGAATGCAAAAGAAACATCATCAAACCCAGCCTCATTTGCAACCAACGTATCCTCATTATCTTTCAACGCGCCGTGATTCAAATGATTCCAGGTCGTACAATCTCCATACAACATTGCAGGAGGCTTCGTCACTTGTCCCCTCTCTTTATCACATCTCCCACATTGAAACGTATCATGTGTATCACAGATTGTATCTGGCTGGTAAACGAACAACTGGCGCAAATTGTCCGCACTAAACAAACGTTCCACGTCCTCTTTCTCGTCCACCACACAACTGGAAAGCGACAACTTCATTGACTGGCGCTGGAAGATCTTCTCCTCTATGGTTCCCGTCAGAATGAACCTGTAGATAAAACAATCCTTCTTCTGTCCATCTCTCCACACACGTGCCAACGCCTGTTGATCTGCAGCAGGGTTCCAGTCTGGATCAATAAGAATAAGCCTATTTGCACCAATCAAGTTAATACCACATCCACCTGCCTTCGAAGAGAGCAAGAAGATGAACTCCGCACCAGCAGGATTGTTGAACCTGTCCACCAACTTTTGACGCTTGTTGATGTTCATGGTACCGTCCAACCGCAAGCACCCATACTTCCTGGACCTGCACATTTTCTCAATGAGATCCAAAGTTTGAGTGTAGTTCGAAATAAGAACAATCTTGTCATCGGTCTGTGTTCGTATCTGGTGGAGGAATCTCTCCAATATCGTGAACTTTACACTGAACCACGTTTGGACCTCGCGTGAGCGTCCTCCACTGATAGAAGACTCGTAGTCGTCAGGAATATACTGCGCAGAGCCCTCCACATCGTCCGGTAAATTAAGCAAGTCCGGGTGGTTGCACAATTTCTTAAGCATGCCAATAGCCTTAAGTGGCTGCGATCCCAGGCCACGAAGAAGTTTCCTGATCTCAGGCGACTTAATAAAGTGCTCATAAAGCCTCTTTTGCATGGGCGAAAGACCGGTAAACAACACATACTCGTACTTTACTGGAAGGTATTTGGACAAAATGTCGTTCGTTCTTCTGATGATGAACTTGGACACAAGCGTCGAAAGTTCACCTAACTTCGCGTCACCAACCTCCCTCTCTTTGTCAGTTGCTCCAGCATCTCTTCCGCGCAAAATTGCATTCTCAAAGTTCTTACGGAAGTCCAACCTCGTGCCTAAGTACCCTGGATTGGCAAAATTCAAGAGCGAGAAGTACTCAGACAAGTCGTTTTGGATGGGTGTTCCCGATAAGATGACTCTCCTATCGCATCTTAATGCGTTAAGCGACGTGAAAGTGAGCGAGTCGCCATTTTTGAGTCGGTGACCCTCATCCGCAAGCATTAAACCCACCTCAGTACCAGCCAACCTATCGACATTTCTACGGAGAGTCTCGTACGATATGATGAGAACAGGTCGCACAATATTACGTCCTCGTGCTGTAGACCACTGTTGGAGGGCTGCTGCCAATTCGGAGGGCTTCGTCAGCTTTCCATCCACTGCCAACGGCGTCAACACGCCTTCTCCCAACCACTTGACAATCTCATTGGCCCAGTTTCTCACCAACGACGATGGACACACAATTATGCACTTGTCAATGGTTTTCTTTCCACGAGGTCCTTGCTTGAGCAAAGTCCACATCAAGGCGATACACTGCAATGTTTTACCCAATCCCATTTCGTCTGCCATAATGCACCCCTTGGCTGCGGGGTCCATCAAGCCAGAAGTGCACCGGTATAAGAACTTAACACCCGCTATCTGATGCGGACGTAAAATTTTGGATAATCGTGGATCTATCACCACAGGGACGTCCGGAAACCGAGCTAGCTCGTCTTCTGGATTTTTCACAATTCCCAAAATCTCAGCTAATGACTTGTGAACGCGTCGTTTTTTGACAAGCGGTTTTGCAGATTCAACTTCCTCCTCTTCTTTCTCTTCTTTCTGCTTGTCCTCCTTCTCGTCCTCCTTCTCGGTTGGAAAAACATCTACCGTCGGATCGTACAACACAATTGCAAACTCGCTCATTGGGTCATGGAGAGCTCTGGGGGGGAGAACGGCATTTTTCCTGGTTCCCAAGGCAGGAGGGGGGCCCAGTGACATGACGGGGTTTGCGAGCGGCACCAGAAACTTCTTCGATAGCTTTTGCTCGGACTTTGCAAGATTGTCGCCCAAAAGAATATTTCGCGGGAGAAGAGCGCCCTTTCTTTTGGTCACTATAGCGAGACCTGTGTGGTCAACTGCTGCATCTTCTACAAACTCGCCCACTTCTGCGTAGTTGACGCGTTTTTTGGCAGATCTTTGGGGAAGTCTGCTGGTGGCATTGGAGTTTTTGGCAAAAGGAACTTGAAAGGGACGTGCTAGCCTCTCCATACTGTTTGTAACGCGTGGTGGTCTTTTTTCCTTGGGCATTCCGGCGCCACATCCAAGAGGCGTTGTGAATTCCTGGAGTATTTTGGGAGGCATCTAAATGTGTTTGATTAAGCTGACAGTGGATGTAACAAAAACGTGCAATTAAATGGAGCACTTTTAGATGTATTCGTATGATACTGTTGATGATACTGTTGGGTGCTTTGTCGTCGTGTTGCTTTGTTTTGGATATTGTGCTGCTATTTGTATCACTGGTGATGATGCTATTAACGGTGGCAAATTTAAGAAAATGATAGTATTGTAGCAGTTGCGTATTTGTGTTGGACTGCTGTTTTTCAGTTTCTGTAGTAGCTGATGTTCTATATGTCTCGCTATTGCAAATGATATCGCGTAGTAGACGCGTTTGAATCACTAAAATGAGAGAAACAAAATTAGAAATAGATCGTCTACAACAATTGATTTATTACATCAAAGGATCACTTATTGAACTACCTTGATAACTTAGCTGGGCGGCGTTAATATAGAAAACTGCCAACGGTACGATTCAGTACTGATACACGATATTACACCACTACAGACTACCACGGCATCAACAAATACTGTAATACTTTCAACTACTAATTCGCCATCAACTGGTACTACAACTATCACTAGTACTACAATTATCAACTGGTACTGCAACTAATTCAACAACTATCACTAGTACTACAACTATCACTAGTACTACAACTATCACTAGTACTACAACTATCACTAGTACTACAACTATCACTAGTACTACAACTAATTCCACCTCTATTAGTTCCTGTCACTAAAAACATACACCATGGACCAGATCCTCGCTAAAGCAAGCAACCAGGCAGTCACATTCGCTATTCGATCGGGTATCTCGCTAGCATCTGGCTACGCGATCAAATCTATCGGCAGATTTCTCGACCGCATCCCAGCATCAGAGCAAAGGCGTCTCCAGGCCACAAAAGTCAAGATCCAGAGCAAAATTAATATACTCAGTGTTTCGATCGATTTAGTCAAACTCGCTGCCGCTCGTGGAAATACAACGTTGGAAGCAACTGTCGAGTTGATCGCGGACTTGAATGCAGAGTTTGATGTGTTTGACGAAACCGTCAGCACCATTTTGGATGGCCTCACCAGCAGCAACGAAAAGGAGTCTGTTAAAAGGTTAGAGGGCTATATGGACGGACTTCTTCTGCAGATCAACGACGCGATTCCTATAGTGACGTTGTCCTTGGTGACTTCTGGAGTAAATTTGAATGGACAAGTTGCCCTAGACAAGATATCCCCAGGAAGACTATTGCAAGCAGCGAACTTCTTGAATTGTCCCGAGAAGAATTATGTTGGACCAACATTCGACTTAGTCATGTACTCGATCTTCTACAACCCCAGCAGACTGAAGTACATCAGCGAAGACGACGGCTTATCGGCTATTACGTGGAAAGAAGAGTTTGCGCGGGCTTCGGTACGAATTCGCACTGATGCCAAATTCCGCTACACTTTGGAAATCACCGAGGACCTTGACGACGGCAGATACCACGAAGATGATGCAAGAGTAAAAGAACACGCTCTCAAAACCGTTGAAAGAATGTTCTTCAGTGCCTCAGGTAAATTGCTCAAGTTGGAGGGCAGGAACTCGCCTGTTTTGATAGTCAAGCTTGTTGACACTGCAGAGGAGTGGATTGCCTTGGGAGAGATAGAAGTAGGCGAATTCGAGGACGACAGCGACGACGATGGCGAACCGGTGACACCAAAGGAATCTTCACTTTCGCTTCTTGAATATCTTGTCCGGTTGGCCAAGCTCCAACAAATGGAGCAAAAGTCGATTCTCGAGATCAAGGACGAGACCCTTGCACTTTACCTCCACGACCAGCCTTTGAACAAACTCTCTGATCCCATGCCCAAGTCGAGGAAGGAGAAGCATGCAGACGAGGCTGCGCTGTTGGCGAAGAAGGAAAATTTGGAGCATACCTCGAATACAGAGAGAATGAAGAGTATGAAGATAGGGGATGAAAAGAAATGATAATGGTGAAGTTGAGCCAGCAAGAAGTCTGAAAAGGCACAAACCGTCTTATAATGATATGGGTTAATGAAGGTAAAGAAAGTTGTCAGGCAAAAAGTGTAAATCAAGAATAGCATCACATCAATTCCTTTCTACCCTACTCTTCTATCATGATCCATTTTGTCGGCCTAGCATACCTCACTATAGTAAACCTCGTAATCGCGTAAATTTGTTCTTTTCCCTTTCTGTCTTTCTCTATAACCCAGACTTTGACATTCTTCGAGAGACCGAACTGGCTTCTCTTCCTTGTACTATACTCCTTCTTACTATATTATCTTCTCTTCTTTATCATTCCGCTACTCACTCCTCCTACTACTCATTTCCTGGTACTCATCAATCTCCACTCATTTTCGGTTCGAGTTGTCACTCAGATATCACCTGACTAGCGACTACTTCTCTCACTTCTTCATCACACCTCTCTTGCTACCCAAAAAAATCATTGTTTTGCTTCTCAAACGCACCCGGCAAAAACTCCAGCAATCCCCCGATATCTACATCATACTCAAAACTCTGGTTGGGCGGAATAACAGTAGACTGGCTCATCCCTGTGTACATGTTGAGGTATGACAGAGATGTGCTCAAAGGAGGCTCCTGGAGGCCGTTGTGATGGTTCTGCAGAAACGAGGAGCCCAAAGTAGTCCCAAAATGCTGGTACTCGTCCATGCCCAAATGGCTGGAAGCAGCAGTGGCCTGTTCACTAGACGGCGGAAATGCGGCCAGGTTTTGTGCATTAGGCAAATTTCCCGATGCTAAGTTGAATATATTGTGGTCAAGTGACCGGTTCAGCGAATTGGACGCCACCGACATCACACTTTCGGGCCTCTTCGGTCGTATGGGCTGGTAATGTGTGGCGGAAGACGAGGTGGTCGACACAACCGACGTCAGCGATGCATTGGACGCCGCGTGTGGTCGCAAAGGTTTAGGCTGCTGCGTCTTGCCGGTCTTCTTTATATGATGGATGTCGCTTTTCAAGGACTCCAGGCGTTTGAGCGAGTCATGGCGCTTTAGAGGGTCTTTCTTGAGGTCCTTCTTGAGCGAGTCCTGGCGCTTGCGCTCCAGAGGGCTCATGCCTATGCTGGCAAACACGTTGGGTTGCGGACTTGATAGCTGTGAGCTCGAGTGTGATGAGTGCATGTGTGCATAGGTAGGACCTTCTGAGGATTCGTTAAAGCCTGACTGTTCAAAGCTATTCTGCAGAAGGTTCTTAAAAGGGTTTTCTTTGCGGAGACTCTGCTGCAGCAGGTTTTTACGTAGGGTCTGGTTCGCATAAAAGTTTTCCAAAGGGTCCTGTTCCAGCTGGTCCTCCTGAATGCTGAAGAACGAGTGGTTGATCTCAGGAAAGCGGACCTCCGCGAGCTGATCGGGGTAGTTGAAGTCGGAGTCCGAGTTTTCGGGTTCTCCGTGACTCTCAAGGAAGGGGGGGTTGGCGAAGTTGGTTTGGGTTTGTACGTAATTATTGAGTTTCCCAGTCCCTTGTGTGTAGTCATTCACCGCTAATGTCTTTTCTGAATTGGACTCATAGCCACTTGAAAATGTCTCCGAAGCATTAAGTTGCGTGCTCGAGTTGTTATAGCCACTTTGGAAGATGGGGTCCGCTACGTTCGATCCCTGCCTCAGGAGTTGCAGTCCTTGTCTGAGCATGCCCTGTGACCCTTTTCTACTCAACAGCCTCTCAAGCTCATCCGAGCCGGCTCGAAAGGGGTCTTTAAGGATTGTGGCACGATTTTGGCTGGCAAGCGTGATTTGGTCCTGAGCAGGCTGGGCATGGCCATTTTGGCTGTTGGCATTAAACAAGATATTTCCTTGGCTTGTCATCTGTGTAGCCTGACTGCTGTTCTGTGCACTCTGCATATTCTGACTGTTCTGTCCCGTCTGTACAGCCTGATTTCCGCTCTGAAACAGTAAGCTTCCGTGACTCCCAACATTTCCCTGAGCACCCTGGCTCCCACCCTTACTCTTAATCGCAACCTTGCCCTGGCTGATGGAGCCCTTCCCCTGGCTAGCCACAGCCTTGCTCGGAATCTTTCCACTCTTCCCCACCTTCCCAATACTCTGGCTCAACACACTGCTCATGCGACGCCCCTCCTCGACCTCAACACCCAGAAGGGGATTCGTGTTGTCCTGCTCGAAACTGTGCTGGCCAATCAACGGAAAGAAAGGAAACATCGACTCACTCGCATCCAACTCGCCTGGCGACGCATGCTGCGCCGCAAACCGCAAATCCTCGTTGGCAAGCTCGCGATTTTCGCCGAAATACTCGTGTTTCTCGGGGTTGGCTGCAAACAAATCGTAGCCAGTACCCTCAAAAGGAAGGCTGATGCTGTCCAACATTCCTTGGCCAGAAGTAGGACTGGCAAATGCCGAACTGGATCCCGTTTTCCCGTCGATGCTGGGCAGATTCTTCTCCAACGGACTCATCAGCTTCTTTTTCTCTGCAGTAGCTGCACTTATCAACAGCTGGCGCTTTGCTTTTTCCAGTGCCAGCAAGTGGTGGATGCTCAGACCCAGGCTTTTCGAGCTGGATCCGCAGGTGCAGTGCAGGGTGATGTTGCATTGGCAAGTGCCGTTTGCCTTTTTCTTCCCGCATTTGCACGTGTTGTGCAGGTTCTTGGCCTTACGCTGCTCGCGGCAGTGCTGGCACTGCAGCGCGGGCCTCCCTTTTGGCTTGATCATGGTGAGTGGCTGTTCGGTGTGGGTGCAAGTGGTGACTCGGTGGCCCCTGATGCACCGCTCGCACGCATATTTGATACCGTTGATTACAACCATTGTATAGGCAGTAGTAATGCCAGTCTGTTAAACACGAGTTCAACAGAGGGCTGGATGTGGAGAGAGTGGTGTAAAAATTTGCCAGTTAATTTGGGTAAATTAATGAACGTGAGTGAACGTACACTAAATTACCTCAGCTAGAGATATAGGTACCGAATCGCGGGAGTTTTACACCAATGACTTATCAAGCTGTCGAGTCGTTGTGCAGAACAGAAGTTTGTGTTTTAGGTCTTAAGACTTATAGGAATAGGTTGTATCAGTAGACTAAGTTGAGGTGGCTATAGAGCTGTTGAGAGACTTGGAGAAAGAGCTGGGGAAATAGCAATAAAGATCTGGATAGAGAGCCGAATGTAGACCTGGATGTGGGCCTGGATGTGTTTCCCTAGATATAATACTTCTAAGACTGCTCCAACACTTCTCCAACATGATACTGTAAGAGGTCCTGCAAAGTTTTCTGAAACGACATGTTGCCACGAGGAATTGTAGACTTGTTTGCGTGGTTTCACTGATCGATTATGAAGAAGGCTTTATGAAGTACTTTGTATTCTCTACGCTCCGTAGTGGTCTAGACTTGTGATCTAGACTCCGTGATCTAGATTCTCTCGTGTTCACACCATTGCATTGGCTAGAAAAGCTACACCGTTTACAGCATTAGCGAGCTGTCGGACGATACATTACCGACAAGTACCTGCTTCCCGTCCTCGTCGTCGTCTAATAGCTGCGCGCCTGGCTAGCTCACTTCTATTTAAAGAACACCACAACGTTGCTCAAAACCACTTTGTGGCAGTGGGCAGCAAATCAGGGCGAGGACAAACGTCAAGGTTAGATGGTGATGCGAGAGAACAGGGGGTTGGTAAGGGGCGAGGGCTGCATGGGCAGAGGAGGAAAGAGGGTACTAGGCAGGAGAGTACCAGGCAGGATATTTTGCTAAATAGTGTGTAGAAAAGAGATTAATGGGTTTCCTATAAAAGGTTGATAAAGAGTACAGGAAGGTACTAAAATGATGAGCCCCAAGACAATTAAATGAAGCGGCTGAATAGTATGACGGACTGAAGTAGATGTCGGCAGGAGCAACTGCGAGCTCATACAAGGAGAATGTACCAAATAAACTTGTCTCAACTATTTTTAAAGCAGTCTCCTCTAATTAACTAGATCGACGTTCTTCTCACACATTCCGCCACACATACAAACCCAAACAGGGTCTCTGCCCACACCTCTGACTTCAAAACATAGGACTCTCGCGCCGACACCACAGAACTACCCCTGAGCTACGGCTAAATCAAGGTAGGTCTCGAGCCCTGTTGCTGACGTAAGGGTTCGGTTATGACCACGCGGCACGTACATACGATCGGATCGCCTATTGTTCATCACTGGTTTGACACTTGCTGGGGCGGTTGGTTTTACGTGTGGTTTTAGGGTTGGTTTTGTTGTTTTCTTCCCCGCATTACCCCGGCATCTACCGATGTGGTACAAAGGTAACGGAGCACAAACGTATGGCTGAGAACTGAGCTACTAAGGAAAAGATGGTTGGTAAAAGTTAGGTATAAGCAGATGCAACAAGGTCTTAAAAACCGACCACAGATACAGGTTAATGCAGATATCAGGCTAATAGAGATATCCATGAAATTAACCGTTAATAGGCAACTGAACAGAGAAGTGAACAGTTAAATACCAGCTAGCGTATGATAATTTAAGTGGCAAGCTCACAAACTAAGTGAACTAAGAACAATAAACCATGCACAATGTTAAATATACTCGTATTTAAACATTAACCAAGCCCAATTCACTAGTCTAATCAACACCTAGACTCGTGAAACCCTCAATCATCTCATATTTTTGCTCCCATGCTTATACCTCTGGCAGTCACTAAACTACACCTCCTGATTAGGACTGTTATACCATTTCTCTGATCTAGCTATACATAGTGGATAAAGCTCTTAGGGATTAATAGGAATTAGAAAAGCTGAAATTGCTCACTGAGAGTATTTGATGCCGCCCTCGGCTGCTCAGACTAATCTACAGTTGTTTCAAATATTACTGGCCCTTGCATTCTTTCGTGGCTTCAGCTTTGCACAATTTACCAACCCTTTATCATTATTGCAAACTTCGTAATTTTTCCTTCTGCTACTTCTAGATCACCATATCCCCTGAATCATCGATACGCTGCAGTTTCTGCTTCCTCAGTTTTGCATATTTATCGTTACTCCAATGTGCGTACTCATTTTTACTAACATACTTATATCTAACTCGCAATGTTTGCCGTGCTCGATCGTATTTCTCGATTTCTTGCTTGCGTCCATTCTCTGTGGTTTTTGTAACACTCTTTCATCCTCATCCAACTCGTCCTCTACCTACAACTTTCCAAATGTAGGCTTCGACAACGGCTGGTAGTTCTCCCCAAACATCTTGTCCTGAGCAACCGCACGTCCACCAATATTCCTCAAATCCACATACAGCTCGTCCAACTGGTCAAGCAGTGTCACTCCCAACAACCGCATGTTCATCACAATCTCATCCTTCAAAATCTGCATGGCCTTATACACTCCATCATCTCCATACGTACACATGGCATACAAGAACGGACGGCCAATCCCCACACCCTTTGCTCCCAAACACAAAGCCTTGAGTATATCTGTTCCTCTGCGCACACCACCGTCAATGTAAACCTCAAACTTGTTCTTGAGGCCGCGCTTGCGCAAAACCGGGTTCAACTCCGCCAAAACCTCAATTGGAGGCTTCGCAAAGTCAAGCTGCCGACCTCCGTGGTTCGAAAGAACAATCCCATCCAATCCGTAATCAATAGCCTTTAACGAATCTGCAACCGTCTGCACTCCCTTAATAAAGAGAGGAAGCTTTGTGAGCAGCCTCAACCATGCAATGTCATCCCACAGTAATGACGAATCTATGAAGGACGAAATCGCACGCGCCGCTCCATTTTCGGTGTCCAAGTCCGTCAGATCTCTTTGTAAATGCGCCGTACTTTTGACGTTTTTCAGTCTCATGTCCTTCTCGCGTCTTCCCAACTGTGGTGCATCCACAGTCACAAACAAGCCCTTGATCCCACGGCTCTCGGCGTGCTTCAAGATATCCTCCGTTACTGAACGGTCTTGGTTCACATAAACTTGTAACCACTGTGGCTGATCATCGCGAGCCTCATCCATAATCTCGTCCAACAGGCACGAAGAAAGCATACTGATCATCTGAACAACCCCTTGGTCGTGGGCTGCGCGAGTCAACACTTTTTCTCCGTCTGGGTGCCCCAAACGGCCCAAAGCTGTTGCTGTGACATAGAACGGTGCGGCAACCTTGCTACCGAGCATCTCACAGCTGTGGTCCACCACCTTCACATCAACTAGAATCCGCGGCTGGAAGAAAATGCGCAGGTACCCAATATGGTTTTCTCGGAGCGTAATCTCGTCATCACTGCCCAGTGAGTAGTACGCCCATGCGATTTTTTCCACGGTACGACTGGCGACGTACTCAAAATCGTGAAGATTGTAAATCAAACCCAAGTCTGGTTTGCGTTTGACCAATTTCCTTCTCAAAAGCTCGTCTTCATCAGGCGGGTCGTCTTCATCGTCATCGTACTCATCCTCTTCCTCAATTGCTTCTGCAGCCTTGATTGGCTCAAACTCAATTGGGTCTTTGTCGTCCTGTTCATCATACTCCACATCGAACTCATCTACAGTGTTGGATGTTTTGATGGCAGCGGGGTTGGCGTTGGTGGCAGCCTTGGGCTGCTTTTTTTCCATCCCAGTAACTTCGCCTAAATGGTACTTCTTATCCAAGTACTTGTCAAAAGTGTCACTCGGATGAACAGGATCAAATATTTTGGTGGCGTCTTTACCAGCATATTTGAGAATAATATCAGCACCACCGGGGTGTTGGTCAATGAAATGTGTGACATCATACGCTTTTTTGTGCACAATCACCCAGCAGTCTGCCTTGGTGTTGTGTTTCTTAACTTCGTCAATGTGCATTCCAACAGTGAGTCTGTTCCAGCCAAACTCAGCACTGGTCTTGTTTGGGATAACCGCCAACATTTATACTCAATGGGGGTGTTCTGGTTTGGGAGGGGTCCCGATAAGAGTGCTTTTTTCCCCGCAAAAAAGTCCGCGAATCGCCGGTTTGTGTTTGTCAGCGAGGATTGAAAACGAAAAAGAGGTATGAGCATAATATCTATTTAAGGCGTGTATGAGCAATAGAGGAATGTTCTAAATGTACGATTGCAGGTGATTTGAGGTTTTGCGAATAGACAGGAAGTAAAGCGATTTTGAGCTTTCATAAGATCAAGGGGTGCACGAATGCTTCAAGTGAACGTGAACTTACGGAGTGCAAATGACCTAAAGTCATGTGGAGAATCAAATGGGAAGGTGGTGAGTGTAGAGAGAAGAGCAGAATTGAGTGAGGAGAACTATAAAATTGACTGTAAATTGACAACAAACTGACTATGACTAGCTATGTAATACTGATTACAGGGAAAAATCTATAGTAATTGACTGAGTACATCATTATCGAAGTTAACTTTACTAAATAGTAGGCAGATACAAAGTACCAGCTACGTTAAATGTGAATGCAGAAGTTACTAGTGGTAAGAGTAGGTGGTGACGAACACCAACATAAGCGTCGACCAATACCGTGTTTAGTAGCGAACAATAACAAAGACATAGCAAATTCCAAGTCATACAGCATAACACCACCTCATCTATGGGTTTTGTGTCTTCTAGCAAATCTCTTAAAACAGGAATGCATATCAACGGAGAAGCTGCTCCAAAGACCGGCGCAAGGAGCTGCAGAAATGGGGCAATTGGGGGGCAGCGGGGCTAGTCTGCACCACACGCGCATTATCGTAACCATGCAACAGCGGCGATAATTCAACTGCGGAGGTTCTGCTTTAGAAGGCTTGCTTTATCTCCGGAGTGCGGATGAAGAGAAAATAGGATAGCCGTACTGCAGTGTCAGGAAAAAGAACCCATGTGCAAACCTGATTATTTAGACTGGCTAGAAAGGGGTAGTGGCTTTTAGTCTGCGTATTAAGTATGCCTGTGTTGGATACATGGTTCCAGTGTCTGGACAAAATGACTATACTAGCATGATCATAGCTTATGGTAGCGAACCCAATCACATAGAATCGCACTTCTGAGTATATTTTACTCCAAGAACTCAAATATATCGTGCTTGAAGTTTTCTTTAGTGATGCGCAAAATCATGTAGAGTTTGCGCTAAGCTTAATTCCCTTGTAATGTACGATAGCTTATTTGGTTTTTGGCTCTTTCCAAGCTGCTGGATCCCTCTTATGTGACTAGATTTCCAATTGGTTTGTTCATGCTTTCATTGGAGATAGTAGTTAATGCCCCACTAGAAATAGTTAATGCCCCACTAGAAATAGTTAAAGGCCCGCTAGAAATATTTAAAGGCCATACTCTAAATAGCGCATGTTAAGGTTTACTAGAGCTGTGTAGTTGTTGGTAATTTGTTAGTTTGATGATTCTCCATTCGCTAGGGGTATCACATATGTAGCCTAAGTACTGGAATATACTTGTATTTATATTTGGTAGTTCATGAATAATCAAATTCTTTCATCAACGCTGCTAATCTAATTTGGTAGGTATACCCTATGATTGTTTTCTTGATAGAGTAATATTCTTTATACAAGGATGTATCGGCTTGGGCATCTCTGTATCGTCATGTTCCAACATATTGTACAGCGAACTTCCTTAACTCAACGCTCACGTAAAAGACATTCTAGACCCGAGTTGACTGGAACAAACATACAATTAACAATGGTCATGATTCGTACATTTCTTCTTTTTTCCCTTAATTGTATTGGTCCATATGAAAAGTATAGCAGCTATTAAGAAGGGAGATAAGGTGTTGCAAATATGGTGGCAAACATTTTTGCAACACTCAAGACAGAGCACCTAAATTAAACAAAAGACTTTAACTGGAAGTATTTTGAGTGGGATGCTGATCAAAAATTCCTCGAAATAACACTCCATTCGGCAGTCAGCCAGCCCCGCATTTACTTTTCGTTGTCTGTGTTACCAAGTTGACATTTGGTCTGCATAGTTTTAGTGGCAGGCCGCAAGCACGAATAGACAAAAAACTGGCAATACCAATTACTTCAATACAAAAAGGGTTCAAGGAGGCCTGAAAAAGTTAGCGATCGAACTGACACAGCCAAGTCCATTCGCTTTCATTGGTATGGCAACTTCCACGAACACCAGTAGCCATAAATACTTCATCTCATTCGATGAGACTCGCCCGGTACTTCACAGCACAAGTTATCACCTTCGTATTTGCTTACATGTTTGCCTTGTAAGAGGACTGTATGTTTATAGTTGCAGTGTAAGAATGCTGCATGTGTAAGAAAGCCACATGTGTAAGAATGCCACATGTGTAAGAATGCCGCATGTGTAAGAATGCTGCAACATCATACTTGTTTTGTGTCAACGTTATTGTCTTCACACTTTTATCTCTTTTACTTATTCACTAAATGATAGAGTACCGAAACAACGATTTCCAGTAGTTTAGAATACTACTCAATAAAAACAGTATGAATCTGGACGTTGCGAACGGTTGACTTAAGTGCGAAAAGTTATTACAAATTGTATTATTTATTCCCCCATGCTTGGAAGAAATGGGAAATAGAAGGTTTCGGCATAGAGAGAGGAATTTGTAGAACTTAATAATAGAGAATTTGTGGAACTTGGCAGTATGGAATTCTTGTATTGGAAGTCGTAGAGAGAACTAGGAGATTGCGCAGTGAAATTTCTGTTACAGAACTAATCTGTAACAAACTCCCGTATACCTACTTCCATGATGACATACTTTATAGCCAAACCCTTATTAATAAACTTCCATAATGATCTCCTTACAGAATTCTTAGACTTGCCTTTTAGAGGGACATCCAAAAATCCAAAATCGACACAATCTCTGACTTTTCTCCTCGGCTTGTTGCCATTGAGCACAAATATGCCCTTAATTACCAACTTCTATACTTGTTGATGTTTTTCTTTCTTACACGAACCCTCACTCAATGTCACTCCAGACGTGCATCTCTGTGCATTTTTGCATCATTTGACATTACTGCTGTCAAAAAAACGTAACAAATTTTCACCGTTTTATTTAAATTTCGCAGCCTTTTTATGAAATACCAATTGACAAGACTCAAAAAAAACCATGTAGACAGCTGGTCCAAAACAGATCGAATGAATAACAGTATTGATAATTCGTAAGAATACATTCAGAACCACTCTACTGATCTCATTTAAACTGAATGTCAATTTAAAAGCTAAGAGTAGAACTTCCTTTCTCTCTTGTTACCATTTTGCTTTCACGGGGCTACCTACCACACACACTACGCACTAAGTACACCCTGTTTACTAGTTTGTTCTTGACAGCAAGTTCTCCAAGATGTCACTGAATTTTTACTAAGCTCATCGATTACACTGCTAGCTTGTATGAGTTTACTATGTTCTCTTGACAGACGCCGTCAGTTCATCTCTCAGTTCCTAACCCAGGCGGTTAGATTTTCACATATTGAACTTGGCAAAAAATCACGTAACCATTTTAACACGTTTGTTAGACGAGCCGATCTCCTCATTAAACAAATTGAGCTTCCTCAATGACCTGGTCCACATTATTCTCGCTAAACACAGCCTGTTAAACAAGTTGAACGTAAAATGACACAAGTTTATTACAATGGGCGATAAATGTAGTGATGCGAGTATGCACCATCAATACTGTAGCAAATCCGACATGATTGCAGATAAGTAGCACAACGCAGTCACCACCAAAACAACACTATAAAATCACACTATTACCAACCAATAGAATCACCCTATTATAGAATTCGTCCCAAGCTATAAAACAACACTACCAATCAATAGAATCACACATTAATAGTACAATAGGCAGAATTTCATCAGTTTACGAGTGAATAGTACACAATGTTGATACAACATGAACGCCAAATTCAATAGTCACGAGCACCAGAATAGTATCCCACAAAGATGTGCTCAACCAGCCTAGATTTTCAGATCCGCCCACCATTATTCTACCCTATGCACCCTTTGCATTATCTGCAGGTACCCCTGACTATCAACCCGCCAAACCATCTCTTGACCAGCTCTCCCCATCAACTCTATCAACTATCCATACACTGTTAACACCAACCCTAAATACAAACCTCAATACATCAATATTATAAACTCGAAATACCCCAACTCTCCCAACCTTCTCTCCTAGCCGATCGTTTTCATCGTGTATTTTGGAACACAAAAACAAACCAAAATGAACATTTTCTTACAAGACTGAAACAACCCCCATACAATCACTCAACCATGTATATACTCCCCGTATTAATCATAATGTACTTGTCCAATTACCGAAACCAATTTACTCCAACTCTATCGCCATCCCTACCTCCTTTTCCTTTTACGCGTACTTTTTTTTTTACCCTCGCACGTCCAGATCAAATCAACACGCCAACCAAAACAAAAATTATCTCCACCACCACTTTACTCCCAACCAAACTAGAATGGTCTCGTTGTATGAAGTAGGGACCCGTTGTTGGTACCCCGACGAAACTTTGGGGTGGGTGGGTGCCAGTGTCCACCTGAACACAGTGGATCCGGCCACCAACAAACATGTGTTGGAGCTCACCCTTGAACAAGGCGGCAATATCACGATCGAGACCGACAACTTATCGGAAGACAACGATAAATTACCGCCATTGCGTAACCCTCCAATCTTGGAGGCTGCTGAGGACTTGACTTCTCTCTCTTACCTCAACGAACCTGCGGTTTTACATGCTATTAAGTTGCGTTATTCACAGTTGAACATTTACACTTATTCTGGTATTGTGCTTATTGCAACCAACCCATTCCAGCGCGTGGACCAACTCTACTCGCAGGATATAATTCAGGCTTATGCCGGAAAACGCCGTGGTGAATTGGATCCGCACCTTTTCGCCATCGCCGAGGACGCATACCGCTACATGAAGCTCGACGGAAGCAATCAGACAATCGTGGTCAGTGGTGAGTCTGGTGCTGGTAAGACTGTCAGTGCCAAGTACATCATGCGTTACTTTGCTTCTGTGGAAGAGGAACTGGAGCTCGACAACAAGGTCGGAACCGAGCACAAGTCTGACATGTCGGATGTCGAGAACCAGATCTTGGCCACCAACCCCATTATGGAGGCATTTGGTAACGCCAAGACTACCAGAAATGACAACTCTTCGAGATTTGGTAAGTACTTGGAGATATTGTTCGACAAGGAAACACTGATCATCGGTGCCCGTATCAGAACATACTTGTTGGAGCGTTCGAGATTGGTGTTCCAGCCAGAGAAGGAGCGTAACTACCACATTTTCTATCAGCTCCTTGCGGGTATGAGTGACGACGACAAGGCAAAGCTTGGTTTGACTGTCGCAGAGGACTACAAGTACACAAACCAGGGTGGTTTCCCAAAGATCGAGGGTGTCGACGACGCCCAGGAGTTTGCTGATACACGCAGTGCGTTGCTGCTCATCGGTATCGACGAGTCTCAGCAGTTCGAGATCTACAAGATCTTGGCCGCTCTTTTGCACATCGGTAACATCGAGATCACTGCTACCAGAAACGACTCCAACTTGTCGCTGGATGAATCCAACCTTGTAAAGGCATGTGAGTTGCTTGGAATCGACCCTGTAAGCTTTAGCAAGTGGTGTGTGAAGAAACAGTTGACCACGCGCTCGGAGAAAATCATCAGTAACTTGAGCCACCAACAGGCCATTGTTGCCCGTGACTCCTTTGCCAAGTACATATACTCCTCGCTTTTCGACTGGTTGGTGGATTACGTCAACACAGACTTGTGTCCACCTGAGGTTGAGAGCCGCATCAAGTCCTTCATCGGTGTGTTGGATATCTACGGTTTCGAGCACTTTGAGAAGAACTCTTTCGAGCAGTTCTGTATCAACTACGCTAACGAAAAGTTGCAGCAGGAATTTAACCAGCATGTCTTCAAGTTGGAGCAGGAAGAGTACGTCAAGGAAGAGATTGAATGGTCGTTCATTGACTTCGTGGACAACCAGCCTTGTATCAACTTGATTGAAAACCGTTTGGGTATTCTTTCGCTCTTGGACGAGGAGTCCAGACTCCCTGCAGGAAACGACCAGCTGTGGATCGAGAAGATGTACCAGACCTTGGACAAGGCACCTACCAACAAGGTTTTCAAGAAGCCTCGTTTCGGTCAGACCAAGTTCATCGTTGCGCATTATGCGCTCGATGTGGCCTATGACATCGATGGCTTCATAGAAAAGAACAGAGACACTGTTGGTGAGGGCCATTTGGAGGTGTTGAAGGGTACAAGCAATGAGATGCTCAAGTCCGTGTTGGCTATCATCGACAAGAACACAGAAGCGTTGGAGGCTGCAAACGCCACATCTTCAGGCCCTGCAAAGAAGTCCATCGCGAACAAAAAGCCAACTTTGGGATCGATCTTCAAGAACTCATTGATTGAGTTGATGAAAACCATAGATTCAACCAATGTCCACTACATCCGTTGTATCAAGCCCAATGAGCAGAAGAAGGCCTGGGAGTTCGACTCCTTGATGGTTTTGTCGCAGTTGCGTGCTTGTGGTGTTTTGGAAACTATTCGTATTTCTTGTGCCGGTTTCCCAAGTAGATGGTCCTACGTGGAATTTGCTGACAGATACCACATTTTGGTGCATTCCGATCTCTGGATCAAGGTGATGAGCAGTGAAAACACCACCCAGGAATCTGTCTCGGAGTTGTGCAACATGATCTTGTCAGAGAACATAGACGACAAGGGCAAGTACCAGTTAGGAAACACGAAGATCTTCTTTAAGGCTGGTATGTTGGCTCACTTTGAGAAGTTGCGTTCTGACAAGTTGTACAAGTCTGCTGTGATGATCCAGAAGAACATGAGGAAACACTACTACCGTAAGCAGTTCTTGGAAATCCAGCAGTCTCACACTAAGTTGCAATCTTTGATCCGTGGCCACATTAGAAGAACCCAAATCAGAAGGGACAGAGAAGCAGCAGCTGCAATCATGATACAGACTTTGGTACGTAGTACTACGGTTAGGAAACAGACTAAGCAAGCCCTCCAGGCAATCATAATATTACAGAAGTCGATCAGAGGACGCCAAGCCCGTGCGGCAATGACGCAGAAGCGCTTGGAGAAGTCGACGCTTGTGTTGCAAAACCACTGGAGAGGATACCAGGCACGCAGAAGCTACAAGCAGACACTTGCCAAGGTTGTATTGATCCAGTCTTGCTTTAGAAGACGTTTGGCCAAGATCGAGTTGAATCAGTTGAGAGTCGAGGCCAAGTCTTTGAACAAGTTGAAGGAGGTGAGTTATCAGTTGGAGAATAAGGTCATTGATTTGACTCAGTCCTTGGCCTCTAAGATCCAGGACAACAAGAAATTGGTTACTGAGATAACAAACCTTAAGAAGCTTTTGGAGCAGCAGGGTTCAGCTCACGAAGCATTGAAATCCAGGGAACTCGAGTACAATGAGCGTTTCGATGCCTCGAATGCTGAACACCAGGAGGAGATCGAGGGCTTAAACCGTGAATTGGAAACCATCAAGAGCGAATACCTGAGTGCAGAGAAGCGTATCCAAACATTGACGCAAGAACAGGCAGAATTGAGACAGGAGGTCCAACGCAATATAGAAGAATTGAACCAGGCAAAGGATGCTTTGGTCAAGCGCGATACCATCGAGGTGGACTTGAAGACACACATCGAGCAGTTGAAGTCGGAATTGGCCAACTTGCAGAGCCAGTATGCTGAGGGCAAGGGCAGTGCAAATGCGGCCATCATGAGAAGCAGGAAGGTGAGCAACTCTAACAAGCGCCACAGCAGTGCCGTTGCATGGAACTCACCAGCGTCGTTAGATTCCACCAGACCCGTTTCTGTTATTGAGGTGTCCAACAACAATGACGACAACGTTGATGACATCAACGACGAGTTGTTTAAGTTGTTGCGCGACTCCAGACTGTTGCATAGAGAGATTGTTGAGGGTCTCCTCAAGGGCTTGAAGATTCCACCTTCGGGAGTCGCTGCTGACTTGACCAGAAAGGAGGTTTTGTTCCCTGCACGTATCATCATTATCATATTGTCCGACATGTGGAGACTCGGCTTGACGAAGGAGTCTGAGGAGTTCCTTGGAGAGGTGTTGTCCCTGATCCAGCAGATTGTTGGAGCTTTGAAGGACGACGAGGTGATCAGTAACGGTGCCTTCTGGCTCTCTAACACCCACGAGTTGTACTCTTTCGTGTCTTACGCACAGAGAACCATCGTCGCAAATGACAGCTTGTCGCACGAAATGAGCAAGGAGGAGTTTGAGGAGTACTTGAACTTGGTTGTGGTGGTAAAGGAGGACTTCGAATCATTGAGCTACAACATTTACAACATGTGGATGAAGAAGATGGAGAAGGACCTCGAGAAGAAGGCTGTGAGTGCGGTTGTGATGTCACAGTCGTTGCCCGGGTTTATGGCTCCGGAAAACTCACCATTCTTGGCCAAGGTGTTCTCTCCAGGTGTGCAACACAAGATGGATGACATCTTGAGTTTCTTCAACTCTGTGTACTGGTCGATGAAACTGTACTTTATCGAGCATGAAGTCATGAATGAAGTCATCATTGAGTTGTTGCGTTTCATCGATGCTCTCTGTTTCAATGACTTGATCATGAGGAGAAACTTCCTTTCGTGGAAGAGAGGTTTGCAGTTGAACTACAACGTCACACGTTTGGAGGAGTGGTGCAAGGGACATGAGATCCAGGAAGGATCTGCTTACTTGTCGCACTTGTTACAAGCGGCTAAGTTGTTGCAGTTGCGTAAGAACACACCAGAGGACATTGAGATCATTTACGAGATCTGTTACGCCTTGAAGCCAATCCAGATTCAGAAGTTGATTTCTCAGTACTATGTTGCAGACTACGAGACTCCAATAGCACCGGATGTGTTGCAGGCTGTTGCAGACCGTGTGAAGCAAAATGATTCTCAGAACGGTGATGATTTGTTTGAGTTGGTGTCGACGGACGGTCACTTTAACGACCCATTCCGCACGATTGAGTTGCGCCCATTTGCCAGGGTGGAGGCCTATGTGCCTGCGTGGTTGAACTTGCCTGTGATCAGGCGTATAGTGGAGTTGGTTGCTAAGAATGCGAGTGTGCAGGAGATGGCCGCGTTGACGGAGGAGCCTGAGAAGGGCGAGTGATACCCATTAAATGTGTTATTAGAAATGTGTAGAATGTGTGATATCGGGCTTTTCGGTGACGAGTCTGTGAAGGGCCAAATTAGTATAGTATAACTGATGTCTGAGCTAGAAATTGTATAAATGAGTGTACCGAACGAAGAGCAAATTTTTGGTGATGTTTAGAGAAGGCCATGATTAGGTGATATGCAAATCACTCTTCCTCTTTTAGATAAACCAACTCTACATGATCGAACTGTACTTGTTATGGAAGATCTAAACGAAAGAAAATGAACAATACTGGGCCGTCCATTCACGTAATAGTAAACTTAACCTCTTAGTGTCTCCTTAGAAAATCAACATGTATCCGCCTACAATTTCAAAACTTATTACTTCTGTTTTGCATACCCAATTCTTTCTCCATCCTATTAACGGCTATCATTGTCACCAAATTTGACATTACAGGTTGTCATTAAATGCCAGCTATCACTAAGGTCTTTGTTATTCGCTAATTTGAACTATATGTCACCTAGCTCTCAGTTACAGTCAGCCCAAGCAAGGATATCACCTACCATGGAAGGTCAACTTGGTTGAGGCAGCTCAGCCATACCTACCTGCCTACTCAAAACGCTTATATCAGCATATTTCTATTGTTCATTACGTAAGCTAATTACGTAAGCAATATTCACCTCGCGAACTCCTCTGGAGTCTTGGTCTTCATCTGTAATGCGTGCAATCCCTTCTCCTTGAACTCCTCGTCAAGAAGCGAGTAGATGATGCGGTGTCTCGCCGGCATGTTCTTCCCTGCGAACTGCTCGCTCACCACCTCGAGCCTGAAGTGCGACTCTGTCTTGTTTGCGGCTCCCCTAAGCCCAGCATGGTGGGCGTGCTTGTGTGAGTCATTCGCAATCTTAAAGTATGTAGGCAGTAATGCAGAGGAAACCTTTGAGATAATGGACTGTTCGATCGGCCCCGGAGTTTCTGATGCGATGACTTTGGCAGATGTAGAAAATGACATGATACGGCGGAGCATACTGATCTTTTTTTCAGGTCTAAGGTGAAGTAATTGGCGCAAGTGGGGCAAGTATAGAAAAGGTAAAAATATGAATGCCAAAGGTGATGGGTGATTGGAGTTGAATTGAGTTTATTTCTATACTCTGTCACTGAGATCACTACTTCTTTTTTATGTTAATTATTAACTCAGTCAATAATTTGGTGTATGAGTGGAGAAGCGAGTTATCAGTGTATAATCTGGGGCTCTGAATTGATAGGATAAATCAAACAGTCACAACCAAAGTAACAGTCCAAACCAAGTTCAGTTAAAGGTGAGTGCTTCAAAGTAAGTGTGCCTAAGAAGGTTTAGTATAAGTAGGCTCGGTTCTGAGTGAACAGGCTTAAACAGCATTGATTAAAATGATAGATGATGTTAAGTTTCCGTAGTAGCATTTCAAGTAAATCTTTTCTGAAGTACTCACAGCACACTCTGAAAGTCTTTGGTATGTTGTCAGTTAGCTGTCAGCGACTCCCACTGACTCTCCACTGACTCTCCACTAACCCTCCATCAACCCTCCACTAACCGTCAATAACCTACACTAACCTAACTAACCGACACTAAATCTCCACTGACTTTCCACTAACATCCACTAACTCTCCACTAAATAGCACCAAATCGTTATGACACCACCAATTCCCACTGACTTTAATATCAGTTGCGTACTTTTTAATTTCTCATGAGCGATTCATGCTTTGAAGATGATGATCTGGAGTTGGAGGCATTGTTGGAGATAAGACCACTCTCCAACCCCCAGCCTATCTCTACACACACACAAATATCAACCACAAACACCCCATTACATTCAAAAGTCTCTCGCAAGCTTTCGCGCCCACAAATGACGCTCGATGGTATGCTTACCAGAACAAACCAAGGAGCTCCCAAAGAATCGCCTCAGCAGCTCAACATACCCACCCACCACCCTGTCGATAAACTCGCACTAGAAACATACATATACCCCATGAACTTGGAATTGCGCGACTACCAATACAATATTGTTGCGCGTGCTTTTTACGATAACCTTCTTGCGGCCCTCCCTACAGGTTTAGGAAAGACGTTCATCGCATCCACCGTAATGCTTAACTTCATGAGATGGTTTCCAGAGTCCAAAATCATATTCATGGCACCAACAAGACCGTTAGTGGCCCAGCAGATCAAAGCATGCTGCTCGATAACAGGCATTCCACCATCAAAAGTCGCCATATTGTTGGAGAAATCCAAAAAGAACCGTACTGAGATATGGGACTCCAAGCAGGTATTCTTTACCACGCCTCAGGTGGTGGAAAACGACTTGTGTGCGGGAACGGTGGACCCAAAGTCGATATCGCTCCTAGTGATCGACGAGGCACATCGAGCGCGGGGAAACTATGCTTACAACAACGTTGTCAAGTTCATGAAGCGCTTCTCAAACTCGTTCAGAGTCTTGGCATTGACTGCCACTCCTGCAGCTGATGTTGAAGGAGTACAGGAAATCATCTCAAACTTGCTGATATCCAAGGTGGAGGTGCGGACTGAAAACAGTATCGACATTATGCGCTACATGAAGCGGCGATCTGTACAGAGGTACAAGGTTGCACAATCACCCGAGATCAGTGAATTGATTGATTACTTGTGCAGCGCGATAGAGCCCACGTTGATTGTGGCCAACGAGCGCAAAGTTATCGACGTACGAGACCCGCTGAAAATCAACTTTTTCCACTGTATGGAGACCTCACGGAGGCTCATGGCGAACAAGCTGATTCCGGCAGCGGTCAAGTGGCCCGGAGTGCACATGTTGCAGCTACTTGGAGTTGTGGGGCAATGCCTCAAGCGCCTCAACATCTACGGAATACGATCTTTCTACAGCTACTTCAAGGAAAAACACGATGAATTCAAGTCCAAGTGGAACAAGAAGAAGTCCACCAACAAAACTGCGGCCAGCTTTTATTTGAGTGATCATGTGACGCTCTGTTTGCAGCGTGCGGAGGAGCTTATGCGCAGCCCTGGCGTTTTTTCGCATCCCAAAATTGCAGCCATTATGGAGGAGTTGCACGACTTCTTTCTCGAGAGCCGCAAAGACTCTAAAGTGATCGTCTTCACAGAGTTCAGAGAGTCGGCTCTCGAAATAGTTAAGGCCATCGAGGCATATGACTCCCAGATGAAGCCCCATATCTTCATTGGTCAGTCAAAAGAAAAAGACAGGTTTGGCGAAGACAAAAAGCGTACGGAAGACAAAAAGCGTAAAGTCTCGACGGGGTCCTCGAGTGAGGACGCGCAGATCAATGGTATGAACCAGAAATTGCAGAAGGAAATCATCAAGAAATTCAAGAGCGGCGTATACAATATCCTCGTGTGCACGTCCATAGGTGAAGAGGGGTTAGATATCGGTGAGGTTGACCTCATCATATGCTACGACTCAACAGGTTCCCCCATCAAGAACATCCAGCGAATGGGGAGAACTGGCCGTAAGCGCGACGGCCGTGTTATACTCCTTTTCTCGGGAAATGAAGAGGCCAAGTTCGACAAGGCCATGGGAGGATATGAACATATCCAGAAGTATATTATGCAACCAGACACTGTGGAACTTGCGCCACTGAATCGCATGATTCCTGCTGGCATTACGCCAAAGGTGGACAAAAAAATAATTGAGATTGCTGCGGACAACATTGAGTTTAAGATGGAGGAGGATGAGGACGAGATTATCAGGATAGCGACTCAATACATGAATGGAAAGAAGACAAAAGCAAAACCCAGGCGGCAAAAGGACGATCAAAAGAAACTGCAGAAACGATTTTTCATGCCTGACGATGTTGAAACTGGGTTCCGGAGTGTAACGAGCTTGCTCGGTGGGGTTTCCGGCGACGTTTCTGGGGATTTTTCTGGGGATGTTTCCAAAGATGGCGAAAAGAGCGAGAAGAGTGTTTTAGATAGTATTTTGGACTCAAGTGACGATGATCTTCCAAATAGCACTAATAGTGTGTTTGGTGGGAACAGCGATATCAAGAGCCATGCTCCAAGCATCCCCGTAGAGCCTAAACGAGTTGGGAGGCATTTGGGGGTGAAAAGACCGCGCATCCAGTCTGAAATTTTGACACCTCGCCTAAGGTCTACACTACTGGACAACGAGTTGGTGTTGCCAGATTATGTTTTGAAGAGTGGAAGTAAGGCTAGTTATGACGGTGCAATGGGGGATATTACTGGGGAAGGCGTTTGTATGAGGGGGCATATTCTGAAAGGTGTTGATTTGAGGAAAGACACCCTGGATAGTGCTAAAATGAGCGAAGATAATCTGGACAATGTGACCAGAAAAGACATTCTGAAACATGCTGAAACAGGATTTTCGGCATCTACACCAGTTAAGCGTGCTCATGAAATACCACAGAACAACGATTTCTCTGATGAAAACAGCGAGGACTTTTTTGACGATGGCCTTGATGAGGAGTTGGCTATGATTTCGAGCAGTGGTAGCTACTTGAGTCAGAAAGGAAGCTTTGGAAACGTAGCTACTGATCTAGGTAAGAATGGTTTAGATCAGCACACAAACATGGACTTTCAAACAGATGAACTGACACCACAACAGCACAAAGGGCTGTCTTGTTCACCAGATACACTGAGACTACAAAAGGAAGAACTGAGATCAGCACAACTTAAATTAGGACTTTGTGATTTACAAGATCATGTGCAGTCTACAACACAGCATGAGCTTTCTGGTTCACTTAAAGCGACAGCCCCACTTGAGCACACCAAAATCAAAACGCAACCGAATCAAGTAGTCAAAAAGGATCTCACGAGCCAGCATACAAACCACTATGGTCAACTACCCTCGCAACCCGCTCTACTTACTGAGATATGTGACGACAAAATATTCAAATCACAATTTGCACCTAGCGAGGGCCTTTTGACTGAAGAACAACTGATGGAGTTGTATACTTCATATTATGCGGGAGTCGATGTGTCTTTAAACACCCACTTTGACCCGGCTGCGGGTATTACAACCGTTGGAAAAGGCATTATTGGTCCGAGCTACAGAACAAAACTGCTTATTAAGCACTATACGCAGGATATCAAAGAGGAAGAAGCACTTGCGCTTAAAAGAAGAGCTAAGAGTGCACAAATTGATACACGGAGTTACACACAGATTGTTGTGCCCGATGGAAATGCAGCATTATAGAATAGAAAGAGTTCATGCTGAGAAATAAGCTCATGATAATAGACTGGTAATAGATGAGTTCATGGTAATAGATGAGTTCATGGTAATAGATGAGTTGATGGTAACAGACGGGTGATTAGAATGTGGTAAGAGTGGCATATCAGGCAAACTATGAAATAGTTGTATAATTCTTTAGAAGTAGAATTAAAGAGGTAACATAAATACATCTTAGGGGTTTCTAAAGAATAGCAAGGGTTGAGGATACACCTCAAACAGTAAATCAACGTCTCTTTCCAAGGTACAGTAGAATACATTACCAAGTTAATAACATCAGTAAAAGTTAACTTAAACTAAAAATTAAACTTCAAGTAAGTCGGTATCTCAACCGACTCGCCCACAACATTTCCCTCACTGGTTTTACATCTAATTAGTGCGCTCTAATATAGATACTCAATTGGCATTCTTATTTAACCAACTTCCCAATCTCAATCAGTTTAGAGACATCAGCGAGTTTGGATGACTCTCTTAACAGACTTCCTCACTAACTTTCTATCAGCTTCCCACTACCTCCAGCTGCGCTTTGCCAAATCAGTTCTTTTACCCGGACATGACCAAGTATAAATAAAGCCCAAATTCAGCAAAATACTTTTCTCCCCATCTTTATGCAGGGGCATTACGTGTATCAGTGAGGATTCGTCCGAGATCATGTTTTTGCTGGTTGAAAACTATAACCTGACAGCTCCTTGCTGTTCGACCTCGTGTCGTGACGGCCAGGGAATTTTTGGACAATTCACGTTCTAACGCTTCGTTGAAGGTTGGAAGCATTTTACGTTCACTTTGTGAGGCCACCGGGTGAAATGTAAAGACGACCAGCTGAAGAAAAGTAGCTGAAGAATAGCTGAAATGTGATGTAACAACTGATTATTGAAGTTCCAATATCTGGAGTTCCAAACGCCTTGTGCCTCGCTCGGCCTGGTTTGTACCTGGTCTTGAGCTGGATGGCTTTCAGCCAATGGGCCACAACAACGCCAAGATTTCCTTTGAGTGCGATGACATCAAGGTTTTTCCGGATGATGGCATTGTAATTATAAATCTGTACATTGTAGTGCCGATGCTTGTTGCAGTTGTACTAGTTTCTAGTTACTTTTCTAGCCACTTTCGGTTTCTGTCATCATTACTTCGAGTTATTGTTTTAGTTACTTCTAGCCCATCAACCCGTCATGTCACTTCCTGACAATTTCCTTTTACAAGCAAGTCCAAAAGGTAATTCATACCAACATTTCCTACCCTCAAAGTCATTAAATATTCGCAACTCTCGTCGAATTCCCCGAACAAACAAGTGCTTTGGAACTCTCAAACCACCGCAGTTCATTAAGCATTCTCTTATAGTTTCTGCAATAATTCGTTACCCTTCATTTCTATCACTCTTCATTTCTACCATTACTCTCATTTCTTTTACGAAAAAAACTTCAACATGTTCAAGAAGTTCAGTAAGGAGGACGTGCACTCGCGCTCCAACATCAAGTCCTCAGTGCAAAGAGGCCTTAAGAGCAAGTTCGTGTCACAGTACCCAAAATTGGAGGATGTTGCTGACGCCATCATTCCAAAGAAATCACAATTGATCCACATCAAGTGCGAGGACAAGGTCCAGTTGTACTCCATCGATGACGAGGTGGTCATGTTCCAGCAGTTTGACGAGATAATTCCTTCCTTGAAGGTCGTCCACAAATACCCACACTGCTTCCCACGTGTCAAGGTCGACAGAGGAGCTATCAAGTTCGTGTTATCGGGTGCCAATATCATGTGTCCTGGATTGACCAGTGCTGGTGCTGACTTGCCAGAGCTGTTGGAGAAGGACAGCATAGTGACCATCTATGCCGAGGGCAAGGAAAATGCCTTGGCTGTAGGAAAGTTGACCATGTCCACGGACGAGATCAAGTCGGTCAACAAGGGCATTGGTGTGGAGTTGTTGCACTTTTTGGGAGACGGTGTTTGGTGCTACCAGGAGTAATGCAAGGGAAGCAGATGGTACTTGCATAACTGTACTATGGGAGGCGCCTCACATTGTTTAAAGTGTATTTCCAGTGAGGCCATTTCACATTGCTTGAAGGCCCTCGAACGGATTCTATTTTAGCTAGCCATAGGATGTTGGGAAAAGTTATGGAGATATATTTGGGGATTTTACATTAGTAGTATAGGGTGAGTAGCTACAAGGCGTAGTAGTGAAGTAGGGGTCTTTTGATAAGTTTAGGAATGTCGCGATGCTTGATTCTTGTGACGGTGAATCTTGAGGCCGGGGTTTGCATATATGGAGGAAGTCTGTCACTAGAGCAAGAATGCTCGAATAGTGCTGTAAAGGGGCTTTGTTAAAATGCTTTGTACGTATTTTTGAATTAATAGTTTCCAGTTACTGATTTCGGTTTAATGCTTTAAGTTTTGTTGTTTCGGCTAGTAGTAGGCTTTTGACTTGGTGAGCGAGCGAGTGACGTCTGAGTAGTAATGGTAATCGCAATTTAACACTGTTGATGAAATGCCGCAAGATACATTAACAGTTGCTTTGTAGAGCAGGCTTGATTTCAGATTGTTGACTGACCTGCTTGATTTCAGTTGTTTGAGTTGACTAATTTATGATGAAGCAGTTGACATGGGTATGCTGTTATCGGATATAACTTCCAAACCCTGGAATGCGCCAGCGTAGCCCCAGTCGTCGCGCAGAATGAAGTCAACTCACCCTTCACTGACTTTTCCAGTGAGAAGCTCAAATATCAGCTTGCATCCTCTATATACACGTTTTGCCCATCTACCAAACCACAAAAATCCAAGGTGTCCAGGTCCACTAAATACAGCTTGATCCGCAACAGGGTATCTTCAAACTCATTCACATAGTAATAAGCCTTGAAATCAAGCACCAGTAGCCCCGTCATTCGTGAGATAACCCCCATTAACCTGAGAACAGTGTTGTTCCTTAAAAACGTCCGACCAACACCATTCACCACTAAGCGCACTTTGTCACTGCGGCGACGCGAAATTTGCGTGCGATCAGCAATTCCATACTTCTTCAATAGATGCTCCCACCGAGCCCTTGGTGGATAGTCAGTTTTTCCACTCTGCACAAGCGAGATGAAGTAGAGCTCGGCATTCTCAATCTCGTGTGCACTCACAGTAGACCCGTTCAATGAACGAAGCTCGCCCACTCGCGCAATTAATTGTATCGTAAGTTCCTCATCTGTGAGGCGTTCAAAAACTGGGTTGTTTGTACATTTGAGGGATTCTAACTTGGGGAATACCGTACGGATGTTGTCAATGTCCTGCCACGAGCGTATACTGTTGTACCGCAAGTCAACAGTTGTGCTAGAATACGCCCCATGGATGCGTGAGATGTGGTTGTTGGCTAGAATCATAGTGTCAGATTTAACCGCAGGAATTTCCTCCAACTCGTTAAACGATAGGTCTATGAAAGCAATTTGCGGGAGCCCGAAAACGGCCTTGTAGTTGTTGGATGCGAGATATAGATGAGTCAAAGTCGGGAAGCACGTTATAACCAGCGAAATCTGAGATAGAGACACCTTTGTATCGCTGAGCATGAGGCATTTAAGGGGAAGCTGTACTGAAAGCGGAAACTTCCCAGAGAATCGATTCCCATTCAAGTTGAGGGTCTCTAATGAGAACAATTGTGCGAGCCAGTTGTCGACAAAGTCTGCACCAAAGAGATTGTAGCTGAGGTCTAAATGCTTGAGTTTGGGTAGTGATAGCCGGAGATTATTCTTTTTTGCGGTATTAGAATTTGTTAGGCCCTCCGAAGTATTAGACTTTGCGAGGCTTTCAGAGATTGTCTCGGCCTTCTTCAAGCTCTCAGACATGTAAAAGTCTGGTAGGTTCTCAGGATCCATCAAAATCTCTGAATCTGTCATCTTTGACGACTCCTCAAACTCAGTACTTAAACTAGCCACTCCCTTCCTTTCTAATGAAACCAGAACAAGGTTGCTGAAATCCGCCTGCATCATGTTGAGCCTGTCAAAACCATAACTCTGGACCGTTTTGGACCCAAACCGCACGTCACCAATGCTCGCGTCGTAGTCGCAGTACAGATCAACAAGAGCACCAACAAGATCGCGGCCAAAGTCAATCTTCTTATTGGATAACTTGACGAAAGATCCCGCTCCAGGATGGCAAGTGAAGTACTGTGTACCATCAAGCGTACCACTGTGTTTTCCACGGGCCGGGTTGTCCCACTCGACCCCAAGCGCTATTGAAGATCCCCACTGGGGGAGTTCACCCACAAACCGCACGGTGCATAGGTGATTGTCGATCAGAAGGCGGTGGTGGAGTAAATCGCGGGGGTTCCGGGGCATTCCATGAAGCAAGTGGTATGGAATTTACGACTTTGGTTGAAGTTGATTAGTGATCGGTAAGATGACAAAATCATTCAGATACATTAAATTACTCTTGAAAACACACAATTTAATCTGGGAATATTAGAACAATTTGTTTAGATATGTAGGAGATCCGGGGTATGATTGAGCGACAAGTTGGGGGGTATTGGTTGTAAAATGCTCGATTTAGCATCCACCTGCTACTCCAGTCATTGCTCAATTGATAAATTAGGACTGTCCAGTAATTGTAAACCGTCCCAGTGATTTTTATAATATATTGTCATTCTCTCTACTCTCTCCCCAGCTTTCACTACTCCTTCATTCCTTTTAAACTATTATGCTGATATCCATGTCACGATTAATTTCGAGGGTTCAATTTTATTACCCTGTTTATACCCTTACAATTTATGAGTGAAAATTGCGGTATTCAACTATCATTACCTCCTTGAAACTTATAAAAGTGAAGATGTCCTTTAACTCTCACTAAGTTTCATCGTTTCACTGATTAATTCCTGATTTATGCGTGCAACTCCATTTCCTGCTTCCACTTGTATTTTATGCAGTAGTTTGGCACTATTAATCACCAAAGCATCAATGCTTTTATATCAATACTTTCTACCGGTACCTAATGTTTATGCCATTCCACGTATACCACAGTCAAACAAAGTTCTTAAAAGTGTGCTCTAATTTTTGCTACATCTTGCTAGAATTATCCACTACACCCATTACCTGTAGATACCAGAACACCATGCTGCTTAAAAAAGCTTCTAAATCAGGATTTCAACATATAATGAGTTTTTATTGAACGTTACTGGACAAACTTCAGACTTGCTAACTAATCGTTCGCAACCATTTTATCTTCCATAACATTTCAACTTATACATCATGTTAATTTAGTTGCAAATTAGTTCCATTTAGTGTACTTTTAGAACATTTAGATGAATTAATGCAAGAGTATGAGTAGATGTGCATAAAATTACACACAACCATTCGATGCGCTGACAATAAGTATTTTCTGGAGTGGGCAGTGGTTGCCGCCCTACCCAAACCTATAGAAAGGCGCGGTATTCTCAATCCTCGTACCCATATCCCCACCCGATATCCCATCCGGCACCACTGACCCCCAAATGACCCGAATCCCATCGGGGCCATTTCTAGCAAACACCTTAACCTACACGAAATAACCTACAGTATTTGCCTCAGCCCAAATACTTGCCCTGTCCTATGCCCTATGATAGTCATTGAATCCCTAAATAGCCAAGGCTGTATATAGAAATCAAAAATTTGCAACCGCACTTGTGCTGGAAAGAGGTGAAGCTGTTTTCAGCAACTCAGAGAGAGAGATCAAAATCTGACTCAACATTGATACGCTAGCGTTTACCGGGATCGACTTAAGGAAGTTAGCACTGGTATCGGCGTTTTACCTCTTCTTGAATTTATAACATTTTCACTTCTCTAATAGAAGTTCAAATTCGAGCAGCCCAAAGGTTATTGTCATATGGTAGCTTGAACCAGAAATCATGCGCATATCCAGGTAGCCGACAGTGGTGGGACATTGCCTCCAATTGAACTTTCATGCCCATAGTAAAGCTGCTCACTTAGCAGCTATGATCAGTTTTTATGCTGAGCCAATGGAGCATGTTGTTTCAAAGAGATGCAGTTGCATAAAAGTGGCTGCCTGTCATCTCACGCTTGTACACACTAAGCTTCAGGGCTCAAATTCTGGCTTCGAGACGTGGTATTTTTAAGTTTACAAACGGGTTTAATTTTGACACAAACAGACTTCCAATGACTACGTAATATGTTATATAATCAAACATAGTTTAGAAATATAGTGTTTCGCATACAACGCTTTTAAAGATTGATGTAACAGAACCAATCTAGCAATTTATTACAGCATGATTGTTTTGAACCAAGATGTCCAGGCATAAGCCGGGCGGATTTCGCCTCTGAAAGGCGCTCGCTAATTTTGGTTTGCCTCCCGCAATTTTTGACCGGCTATCAGTAACCTTTTGGTCCAGCTCTTTACTGGGTCTTTCAAATCGCGAAATTTTGAAAGACCCAAAATGAGCTTGGTTGGAGCCGTCGGTTGCTGAGTACACCCTACTCTGGCGAATTACAAAGGCTTTTTCCACGATTCCCGTTGGCCCCTCTTTTACAATTCTGTCTTTGAGAAATGACGTAGGTGATTTATCATGCCTGAAAAAGCGAACTACGATTTCCAGGTGAACATGATCTTTTATAACCAAAAATATAATATCGCACTATTTGAGGTATGGAATTCTTGTGAGGTGTATTCCAAGTGGGTAGCATTCAGTTTCCCCTTGCTTCATTTTGTTCCATAAACTTGTCATCCGGTAGTGCTTCCCTTTTCAAAATTCAAGTTATCCGATAACTGGCAGGGTTGGCTTGATTGGGTCACTCTAGGGTTATCACAAT
This sequence comes from Kodamaea restingae, assembly GCA_003707425.3. Classification (NCBI taxonomy): domain Eukaryota; kingdom Fungi; phylum Ascomycota; class Pichiomycetes; order Serinales; family Debaryomycetaceae; genus Kodamaea; species Kodamaea restingae. Next base: position 462,248 of record PPJA03000011.1, read on the forward strand.
TCTTCAAAATTCCACTTGACACAATAAACGAGAATTTGTCAGGAAGACGCACCAGAAGTAACACAAAACCCAGTTAAAGTCAAGCATGAACAAACTATTGTTTAAAATTTTAGTGAAAGGGTCTTTCTGCAGCTTCTTTTTTTTCTTATGCAAAGAGCTTACTATTTTTGGAACTTGCAGGAATTCTTCTTAAAAAATACGAATGGTCATGGTTCATGCATTTGTAGATTCTGAAATTACTGGCTTTTCCATATAAACAGGGCGAAGTCTCCATGCTTGTGCTTTTAGTCCGGACAAGTGCAATATAATGCTGTATTCTAGCGAGGCTTCTAAGTGGAAGGCCTATGAATTTGGCGACCCCTTTGCCGCTGGGTCCTTCTTTATTTGCAACAACTCCAGCAAATTCTTCTGTCGCCCCGACTGTGATACTCGTCTTACTACAAGAACCAAGCTGGAAATACGCTTCATCGACAACGCAAACTCTGCATTGAGCCTTGGTTACACTGCATGTAAGTTGTGCGACCCAATGCACGTTCCTCAGCTAGATGTGATGTTGTTGAATCAATGCGTAGCAGATGTCAACAAACAGATTGGATTGATTTCACCACTTAGAGACAACAACGAAGAGATGGCCCACGAACATTTGGAGAGCTCCATTCTCGACAGCGAGGCCGGCAAAAGACCGTCTAAACAAACTATAAAATTCGATGAAACGTACGCCAATGATACCCCTTTGAGCAAAATCGACTACGACCGTTACAAAACTGTCGACTTGGCTTGTAGGCACCTTGCATTTGCGGCTGCTGTCAGCTTTTCCATCAGAGAGAGCACAAAGAAAGACCTGTCTTCGGCTGAAGAAAAAAGGAAAAGAAGAAGAGGCGGCGTACTTGGCTTCAAGGAGCTCGCTGCCAAGTCCAAGCTTTCTGCATGGCACTTCCACAGGGTTTTCAGGTCGGTAACTGGTCTTACCCCTAAAACTTACGGAGACAAATGTTGGGATTACATCAAGCTTCACTGCAACGAAGAGCCAACTCTGCGCAAAAGACCTATGGAGGCTTATAAAACCCCTCCTTCTAATTTTTCTATCTCGTCGCTGGGAGAATCTTCTCAGCCCATTTCACCACAATTGAACAGCATCAAGCGAATAAAAATCGAAACCACAGACTCATTATCTAATCTACTTTATCCGATTCAAATCCAAAAAAATGCGCAGGACGCTCTGTCTTTACAAGTCCATCCGTTTACCACCGACCCATTGACGAATTTTATATCTTTGGAACCTGCATCACAGTCGCAGTCTGCTCAATCATTTTTTGCACAGGATGAATTACTGGCGTGCGTACTGCTGGCGGTGAAGATGTTCGAGCCTGTAGATGAAGTGACTGGCAATTTTTTCCTGGAAATTCCCGGGTTACAGGACTTTGAGTTTCTACCGCTGATAAGCTCCAATGAACCCGCTGTTTATGAAAGCTTTGAGGCAATGGGTGTCGATATAGGATTGTAATTATAGATGATGGAAGTTGATGGACAGTGAATGTGAATATTTTACAGAATAATTGTATGCGAAGCATTTCCACAGTATGTTTAATAATTTTTGAAGTTGTTTAGGTGGATGATCTCTTGAGTGAACCCAGAAGAGATCCAGTTATTATAACAGTAGTTCCCAGTATAGTCCCAGTTGGTGGGATGAGTTTTCCCTCAAACCCTAGTAGGTACGTTCAACCCAGTCTACTGATCACACCTGTATTCCAAATTCGCAAAAACTTTTAGGCGAGCGTCAATTTAGTAGCGGAGGCCAGATTAGCTTTCGGTTCATTAACACAAAGGACATGTGATTCTGCAATTAAAGCAGGGAATGGGTAACAAAAACGGTTAAATACCAAACAATACCGATAATATGCAATGTCAATTTGTAGGGGTGGGGGTTCTTAACCATTCGATGTCCGTCAGTTAGTCATGAATTTCGGGTATATTACGAAAGCGGAATAACCCAACAGGCGAATAAAAAACGCAATTAGTATTCTTTCACAAAACATCTTTTTCTTTGTCTGAATGTCTTGTACTTAGAATTAGGAAGTTCCTGGGTGAGATTCTCAGGCGGGTGAAACCATACACTTAGATCTTAAGCGCGGGGATTGCGAGAAGTTTACGCGGTTCATGAGGTAATAAGAAGTAATAAAATTTCATAATTTGAGAAACCAATTTTGCGCTAATTCTAATGCGACGATTCCCACATGCTCTCTCACTTTGGTACAGACTGCTCGATTTATGCCTTTGACTCTCGATTTATGCCTTTGACTTTATGCCTTTAGGGGTTACAAGTGAACCATTTTTACTAAGCATCGTGCCACTTCTTAAAACACATATTTATGTTCATCGTTTCTATGGTTTATGTGCGATGACGACGTCTGTGGTTCTGTGTCGGAATATTTTTACCTCCCACGCGGACCAATTTTATTACCTCTCATGCGGACCAATTTTTTAACCTCCCATGCTGACCAATAATTTCGCATGCCTAAAAAACACAATTTGTGTTTTTACAATCCCTATTCATCTAAATCCGAGGCAAATTTCGCAGTTATTTATTCAGATGAAATTTTGAGCAGCCACAAAAGGATAATACGTTTTGCAGAAAGTGGCTGCTATGCCCGAAATTCAGAAATTTAGGAGTAAACCCTTTGCCCACAGTGGAGATCTGTGGCTGGGATGAGTTATGTGCGAGGATGATTGAAATTAAACCAGTTCGCATTTGGTCAGTAATATTTAAGTTCCTCAGCATTTTCACTCCCCGTTAATTTTCACCTAAATCCGCATCGAATATTTCTGAACGGACAGACCCTTTTTTGGCACAGCCCTTGGAAACGTGGGGCATTCAATATTCAACACCTGAGAGTATGTCCTTCTACATTTCAGCACAAAAGACCCATAGAGCGTCTTCGAAGCAAAGCTCGGTTGAAAAGGACGTGCGATTTTAATATTAAGCCAATTGTGGATTACACGAGAGCCGATTCATTCTTCATAAGGTTTTGATTCCAACGACTTTCAACTGAAACTTGGACGGTTGTCGTCAAAAACGCTGCTATTTGCGTATCTTCACCAAGTTTTTGCAACCGTAAGTGTGGACAAAGTTTTACAAATTTCCTCCTAGTCGGCCAAAACGAGATGAGCAGCTATCAATTTCAAAGCATGAGGCATTTCAAGAATGTCAACGTTGAATTGAGACTCTTAAAATATTAATGTTTCCTTTTTGAACTGTTAAATTGGTGCGCAGTTCCTTAAAATAGAGAAAGTGCTGTAAGGCATTTTATCTGAGTGCATTTCCGTTCAACTTGAATTGTTACTGCACGGCAGATTTCATCTTAATTTATCACTTCAACCTGACTCAAGTTCTGCCTAAAAGTTTGTGATATGATACGTTTTGCCATCAGGAATACCATTGCAACCTATCTTGCAAAGTCCTGAAACCAGAAGGACCTTAAACATTCTTCGAGACTATTACTGTAGGATGTCTTGCGAAGTTTGTTCTGGTATATAATTTCTGTGGTCGGGGGCAAATTTTTGTAGCATTTTAGAGATTGGATTAGGCTAGGGTAAAGGTGTAAAGAAGCTTTTCTGTAACTGATCTCCAGGTTTAATTTAGGCTTTTAATTAGCCCAAGTGATATAAGAGGTTCATTTCAGTAGTGGAATTTTGCATAGTTGAATTGTGAGCTAGTTATTTTGACATTTCCGGTGTATTGAGGTTGTTAGCAAGGTCTTTAAGCGGGGTTGTTGGTAGCTTTTTTCACTGATTTTGCCAGTCGTTTTGTTCATTCATTTTGCCAGACCGTTCACTGATTTTGCGAGCTAATTTTGCCAGAACTTTCGCTTGGCTGCTGTATAATATAAATTTCCATATCGACTCCTCTATTCTGGCAAAACCTTCCATCTTTTATTCTACCATTTTTACTCTTCCTCCTTTTGGTCTTGTGACTTTACTCTTGTGACTTTACTCTTGTGACTTTACTCTTGTGACTTTTGCTCTTCCTCTTTTAAGTCGCGTGACTTTACTCGCGTGACTAGCACACAAACCTTAAAGTATCACCATTGATACTCATGTCCACCCTCTTTTTTGACACTCTAAAGGCCTGTCTCGGATGGATAACCATGAGATCGTTTCTGTCTAGTTATGTATTTCTCATATACCCCCAGATAGTCAAACCATGTTATTGCCGTCGCAACAACTCCCTAGAAGTACCTTTAAAGTGTGAAGTTCGTATACTTTGTTCGGTAATTATTTTCCTCCTAATTCTCGCTGTTGCTCAGCTGACGTTAATTTAATTGCTATTTTGGTAGCATGCTAACGCTAGTAATCTAAATTAAACATTCAATATTACCCTCAGTACTCTTGCATTGATTCCCACTCACCTTAACTCTTCTTTATTACTCTCGCTAAAATTCGTTGGGAAACTTATTTATTAGGGAGGTTTCCAGGGTCCCGAAATTACTCATAACGCCTTTATGTCTACCAATAAATTCAACAACTTGATTAAAGAACTTCTTTCGTGATTGTTTCCGTACTCTATCGTTACTCTATCGTTACTCTATCAAAATTTTCCCAAGTCTCTCCTCTCTTTTTCTCTCACTCTCATTTTCTGTCCTCCTCTCTTCCACTCTTTCTCTTTTCCACTCCCACTTTACTTTTTTCCCACCATGAATCCAGTCGAACGACTGCCGGGCCAATGCCCCTTGTCACCCACAACCACAATCACGCCGGTCCCATCCACGCCCACCCTTACGACGCTAGAAGCAACCCCCACCATACATAGTCCACAGCCCGAGTTGCGTCAGCTGATCTTTGGTAAGGTCGCAGGGCTTCTCCGTACACTACACGCCCCAGGCAAAGTGAGCCCACCCGTGAAGGAAACTGACCAGGTGCTCCTCGAATACGACCCGCTCACGCGACGCAAGGTGCTCAACACGTATGAGATTCTCCGCGAAATAGGCAAAGGCGAGCATGGAAAAGTCAAGCTCGCCAAGGACTTGGTCCACAAAGAACTCGTCGCCATCAAGGTGGTTGACCGTCGCGGCAACAAGGGGAGACCCAGCTTGCGCAGAAGATCTGACACGCCACCTGATGCCAAGATCAAGAGGGAGATTGCGATTATGAAGAAGTGTAACCACAAGCATGTGGTGAAGCTACGCGAGGTTCTCGACGATGTCAATTCACGCAAGATATATCTTGTATTGGAGTATTTGGAGAAAGGAGAAATCCGGTGGAAGAGGACCAGACGGAAGGGAGGGGATCGTGAAAGGGAGGCTCATGAGACACACGAGCTACAAAGTGGAAAAGAGGATAGAGATAGAATAGAAGGAGGAATTGAAAAAGGAGTAAGTGGAGGACTTCAGGAAAACGATAGAATAGACAGAGAGAATGAAAAGAGCATAAATGTGCTGGATGGAAAACATGGAATAGACGGGAAGTCCCCGCACATATCTGAATCTTCTGATACTTTCGGGGCACCGGATTTTTCATATGAAGCTTTATTAGAAGCTGAAATTCCTAATGATGCCCTTGATTGCGCTCCTAATGATGCAAGCGAAGACCTCCTTTCTAATGACTACCTCCCCAACCTCACATTTAAACAATCGCGCAAGATCTTCCGCGACGTGGTTCTTGGTCTTGAGTACTTGCATACACACGGCGTGGTGCACCGTGACATTAAACCCGCGAACTTGCTCGTGCTGGCTACAGATGTTGTGAAAATCAGCGACTTTGGCGTGAGTTTTGCGTCCACTCTTGATGGACAGGCGGTGAGTGCCCTTGAGTTGGCAAAGACTGCGGGTACCCCAGCATTTTTTGCGCCGGAAATGTGTAATATGGGGAGATTTGGAGAAGAGGGAGACAGAAAAGAGGGTGAAATAGGAGGGATGCAGAGTAAAATGTCAACTCAGAGTAAAATGTCGACTCAGAGTAAAATGTCGACTCAGGTTCTGCAAAAAACCTCAACTCTGCAGTTTGGAAAAACTTCGACTCTGCAGATGGGCAAAACCTCAACGTCATACTACCTGGGTGGTCGTATCGACCACCGGATCGACATCTGGGCGCTCGGTGTCACTCTCTACTGCCTCCTCTTCGGACGTGTCCCTTTCAATGCCGACTCCGAGTTCGAGCTCTTCCTGGTGATTTGCAACTCGGAGTTGGAGTTCCCTGAACTCCCAACTTCGTTCAACTCACCTGCGCCGGTTCGTGAGGATGAGTTTGAGCTCGCGAAAGATCTTCTCTCCAAGATGCTCACCAAAAACCCAGACCATCGCATCGACATCGCAGCCATCAAGGCACATCCTTTTACGTTGATGGACCTCGAGGAAGATATCGACCTGTTGAACGAGTTCTCCCTCAACGATGGGCAGTCCCAAGACGAGCCTGACACCACCATTAGCTTTGGGAGCAGAATCAAGAAGAGCTTGGTCAATGCAATGCGCAAAGATCGCAGAGATAGCGATGACTCGCCGCTGAACCACCTGATGATCTTGTCGGAGGAGTCCTATGAACCTCACTCAAGGTCGTCGTCGCTTTCCTTTGGAAGAATTATCGATGAAGATTCACTGTTGAGGAGAAATTCAAGCACCGAGGCGCCGCAGATTGAAACAAAGAGAAATGTGGGGGGTGATTTGTACTTGAAAAATCAGTCAGCTGTGGATGCGTTCAAGGGGATACAGAGGGCGGATCAAAGAAGGAGGAGTAGTATGAGTATTCCCCCAGCTATAGCTACGACGCCAGCGCCAGCGTCAACACCAGCCGGCGGGGCTGCTTCAACGCCTACTGCAGCTGTTTCAACTTCAACTATTCCATCTGCTTATCCAACATCAGATGCCCCGTATGCTTACCCCCCCATGTATCAAACAGAAGCACCCTCCAGTGCCCCATCCACCTCTCAACCGATCAGTGCCGGCCCCAAACTCAAAGTCGGCCCGATTTCCATCAACCGCAGGCCCTCTTCCGTCATGTCACTCCCCCTCAGTGGCAGCTTCGCCAGCTTGGATAGCTGCAATGACGACTACCTCCTGCAGCGCTACCAGGAGTTCAAAAAGCAGCGCGATACCAACTCCGTCTCCGACACAATCACCGCTAAGTTCCAGGCGTTCGACTTGAACTCTCAGATGAAAGTGCGCATCAACCCCAATGCCGCGCGTGTGCGCACCACTGAAGGAATCCCTCCCACGCTGCGCCGTTCCAGTACGTCGTCGTACCTGCTGTACCTGCTGACTTCGAGCAGTGCTAGCGATGAAGAGGACCTCACGTTGGCATTCTCACTGAAGGTCAAGTCTCGGACCCCCGTTTCGTATCCTGTGAGACCGCGGTTGAACTCGCGGGCCAAATCGCACGATCTGAACCTTCCTCGGGCCCAGGGTCACCAACACACCAATTCGGACGGTGCGATATCAACTTTCAATGTGCTTTTCCATGATGACGAGCCTGAATTTGCAGATATTCCTGACGGACTCATTCTGGCTGTGCCACGGATGAGTGTTCTGAAAAGCATGAAGCCTGCTTTGGTGGCTATTGGGCCGAGGTCGTCATCGGCGGCAACTTTGACCGCGGCTGGAATGGAGGTTGGCGATAGTGTGGCTACAATAATACCGTCACTGCAAACACAGTCTGCAGTGCTGGCCAACCCAAGAGCTGGTATTGCAAGAGTCTTACCTGATAATATCCATCTTCCCTTAAATACAGGAAACATAGTAAGCTCTCATGGTGTACCTGTTACTGGTCCGGTTGTGCACGCTTTACCTTTGGCCTCTAATGGACCAGCGCCTGATGGATACATGCGCAAGCGTGCGCTCTCGCGGCCATTCAATCGGGTGAAGTCGCCGTTGCACAATGAGGCTAACTTCGGGGAAGAGGTCAGCGAAGGGCGAATCTACCAGGGTTTTAATAATCACTACAATAAGGGGGAGTCGAGGGGAGAGCGGCCTGAGATCTACCGCTCTAACTCGGTTACTTTGGGGATATTGCAGAATGGACAAGAGTAACCTTCCCTCAACCAACTTATTTAAGCTATCGTGAGCGTATCTAAAGTAAGCGTAGCGTACTTTAGCCTCACGAACTTTAGCAAGAACCTGAACTCTAGAGCATATAGTGACTTGGACAAGGAGCCTTACAAAGGAACTTGCAATCAAGCAGCTTGTATAAACGAGCCTAAAGGTCTGGCAACATAGAACTGACAGTACATAGAGAATGTAACATACCAGCTACGTAGGTGTGCAACCCAGAAATTTATATTCATGGTCCGGTGCTGTCACGATTACCCTGCGCTTTTGCGCAAATACCTAGTAAAGTAAAAAACTTCTGTATGTGGCTTGATGATAGAAGTACACATCTGTTTGTGCCTGTGTGTTAATCAAGGATGTTGAAAGAATTTTGGTAATTGGAGATCACTGCGAGAGCAACAATAGTGAGTTTGGAATAATGTGCAAGTTGCATGAATTATGAATACTTCAGCAACTTTCACTCGGTCTGCTCGGCAATTCAGTTTCTCGTGAAACAGATCGCTATTTTTCTCGGATCTTTTTGATCTTCAACGTTCCTAGTCTCTTCTTTGATCCTTATCAGGTGATGCCATGGGTATATGCAAACTAGTTAACTTTGCAACTTGAAATCAAAGTCCACTAACTCCCATTTAAGTCCAATAGCTTGTCAATTTCCTAATTCTCAATAAATCACATTAAAACATCACTTATCACCACTGATTCTTCACTGATACAATGCACCTCATAAATTCTGTCTCAGCGCCATCCTTTAAAACACCGTTGGCACCACCATATACATCAATTTATCATTCTGATGGTGCTTTTCACGAAGATCCATACTCCCTTACCCAACTCAAAACATACACTGTATCTCTCCTTAAACTCTAACTACGGCCCCTCAACCATATCCAATAAATCATCCCGTCTATCCTGTCTATCCTGCATGTAGCCCTCGTTGTAGCCTGATCTAAACATCCTGTATATAGCCAACATGTGTCAATATACTCAGTTATTACCACACAATCAGGTCGTCGATCAGCCAATATCGTCGACCATCATTCTTTTTTACCTTCTCCCTTGGTCCTTGTTTCCTTTCCTTCTTTTTATCTGCTCATTTTCGCACGTTTAGTCCTAGATATAACAAGTAGCGCTAGCAATTCTCCAACGATCCAACTAATCAGGTAATAATGAACTCTCTCCATAATAGAGATTTCCCGTCATCGCAATGACGGAAACGACACATGCTAGGTCTGTTCACTAGGTATCACTAGGTATCAATACAACTCAGTAACATTCAGTACTGTCTATTACCACCCAGCGACACTCAGTATTACATAAATGCATCTCAATTCCTCTCCTAGCAAACATTATCACACTCCAGGTCGCATTTCACCCCTTTCTCATTCTCGACCATTCGGTTAATTTATCAATCACTTTTTATTCACTAAAAATCATTGTTTACTTTTTTTCATCTACGCGAACATGTCCAAGGAAGACATCCGTGGCCAGCTCTCGGATATCCAGAAACGCTTGTTCAGTAGGCATGAAACGATACCCAGGAAGGAAAACATTCCCAATCCCCCAAAAGAAGCAAAAAAAGATGACTTTGCATTGAGTCCGCCTCCAAGAATCCCCCAGCTGGCACTGCACCAGCTGTCGCTACTGTCGTTACTGACAACCACGGCACCCGCGCTCCCTGAAGCAAAAGGTAACGACATGAACTTTGTAGTTGGCCTCAGTGAAAACCTCCTTAGCGAGTGCCGGCGGTTGACGGCTGAAAACAAACGGTACAAGACCAAACTCAAGGCACAAAGTGAGGAAATCAAGACATTCAGCGATGAAATCGCCAAGTTACACTCTTCGCGCAACTTCCAGATTAACAGCGAGTCCGAATTGAAGGATCGCAACTGGGAATTAGAGGCGAACCTCGTGGCCTTGAACGAACAGGTTCAGCTGCTCACTACAGCAAAGGAAAAAGCGCTGCGCGCGTACCAGGACCTTCAAGTCAAGTACACGGCGTTGCAAAAGGATAACGATGATTTGTTGATGCAGAACCAGAACGTGGCAGACAACTATGACGCGTTGAGGACGTCAACAGCAAAGGAAATCGGCGAGTTGAGTGACAGAATTGGCGAGTTGAACGACGAAAACGACCAGTTGCACTTAAAGTTGAGCACGCGCGAGGTCAAGACGCCATCAAAGCGTAACTCTGTGGTAAACCCTTCGGTGACTGCGTTGTCGATCGGCGAGGACTCTGACGATGACTCGCTTGACTTCGACAGCATTCTTATTGACTCACAGCCACAAGATGCACCATCGGCTGACCCCCACAATCCGCAGCTTGAGGTTGAGACACTTCGCGCGACTTTGAACCACAATAACAGAACCATTGCCAAGTTGCGTTCGGCGTTGCTTAAGGCCAAGCGTGAGGAGATGAAAAGCCAGAAGCCCAATGCTCTTTTAAAGCAGCTGCTGAAGACGAAGTTGAACAAAAGATTGCGTTCAGCCAATGACCTTAAGAGAAGGTCGTTTGTGTCGCCGTCCAAGAGGTCGTCGTTGGTGTCGCCTTCAAAGAGATCGTCGAGGTTGATCGAAAGCGAAAGTGATGGCGACTTTTCCGACGGCAAAGATGACAAGAACGCAGAGAGTTCTTTCGGTGATAATTCAGATAACGTTTTTGTGAATTCATTTGATAAGAAACAAGACAATAACCAACATTTCGATAACTCATGGCACCAATTCACGAAAGACATTACAAAACCCCCTGCAATTGATGAATCCGACACTGAAAGTGTCCGCACCAAAAAGAGCCTTAACATCACCGCAGCAACCGGTGACTACAGCATCCCATACATGATCGAGGACTCGCTGGAGTCGGAGCCTGAACCAGCAAGCCGCAATATCCTCACTAATGACCTTCAAGGTTCGCACGTGTCATCGATATCCAAGGTCCAGGCTTACGCTGCCGACAATAATCTCATTCTTATACCCTTCGAAACCTACGAGAAGCTCAACGCCTCCAACATTCACGAGCTTCCGGAGTCCGAGCTCGTCAAGGCCGTCGAGGCTCGTGGCTTCAAGGTCGGCGACACTGACCACGTGCTCTTGACAAGGTCAGAGTACGCGGACTTGCGTGATGAGAACGAGATGGCCAAGCGTTTGGGCGAGAAGGGCCTTGTTGTCGTCCCTGAGACGGAGTACAGAGAAAAGGTCGACATGCTCGAGCATCCTGACAAAGATTACCTCACCTCAAAAGCAAATGAACTCGGCTTGATTGTGTCTCCTGAAAAGTTCTACGACGAGTTGGTGGAGAGGGCTAATGACCCTCCACTTGAGCATATCCAAAAGCATGCTATGCATCATGGCTTTGATATGGTTAACCAGGATGAGTTGAAAGAGTTGAGACAGCCTGTGTCTGTGGAGCGTCTTCATTCTCTCAGTTCTGGCCTCGGTTATGTTAGCATTCCGAAAACAGAGTTAGCCCTGTTGAAGGAGCCCACCGTGGAGCATCTCACCGAAAGGGCCACGCTGCTAAACCACGTAGTGATACCCAACACTGAGCACCTCCACTTGAAGCATCTTGCGTATGAGCCAACTTTGAGTCACGTCAAGACCCATGCTGAGAAGTTTGGCTTGGTGACTCTCGACAAGGGCGAGTACGCGGATCTCCATCGCTCTGCTAACGAGCCAACGCTCGAGCATATCACCACACGCGCGGCATCACGTGGCTATACTGTTCTCAAAAAGAGCGAGCTTGAAAAGATTCAAGATCCCCCATTGGAGGAGTTGAAAAAGAAGATCCAAATTGAGGGCTACGACGTTGTTCACGTCGAAAAGTTGCGCAATTTGGAGGCCCTTGCACATGAGCCTTCCATAGAGCATATCAGAGAAAAGGCAGTGGGACATAAGGTAATACCACAGAAGGAGTACCAGTCTCTCGTTGAACCTAATGTGGATTTCTTAAAGACGAATGCAACTAAATTGAACCACCATATTTTATCTGACGATGATTTCAAGGCAATTACACAGCCATCTTTGGGCAGAATCGAGCATAGTGCAGCAGATTTAGGCTATAAAGTTATTTCCTCTGCCGACTTAGACCTGTTGAAGCACCCTACTGTTGAGCAACTCGAGGTTATGGCTAAAAGATGTGACTCCACTGTGGTGGATATCTCAAGGTATCAATCCTTATTGGAACCTACTATCCAGGATGTCACAAACCGCGCTGGCGCTCTCGGATTCAAGGTGCTCTCCAATGAGTCGCACTCGAAGTTGAGCACCTTGGCAAACTCGCCTGATATTGTGCACATCAGGGAACAAGCCAAACGCCGTGGCTTCGAACTCATCCTGCAAGAAGAACTTGAACTTCTCAGCAGCAAGGCTGAGCAGCCACTGATGGGACATCTTGGTCTGAAGGCAAAGAACTTGGGCTGTCTCTTAATCAAGAAGGAGGAACTCGAAACTATGCGCGCTCGTGCAAATAGCCCCACCAAAGAGCACTTGCTGGAGAAGGCCAGATTGTACAACTGTGATCTTGTGGATTCGGACGAGCTTGTTGAGTTGAAAACTTTGGCAATGGAGCCTCCTAGAGATCATATTATGACTGTTGCGGGTGCCATCGGATTGATTGTCATGGATAAGAACGACCTCGAAAAGCGTGATGCTGAGCATGCAAAGTTGAAGGGTGATCTTGAAATGTCGGTTGACGAAAACGAGGGACATAAAAAGGCACACGAGCTTTTGCAGAGACAGCATCAAAAGACTGTGGAAGAACACCTTCAAGAGAAGGAAAAACACAGTGCAGTTTTGGGTCAGCTTAGTGAGTTGCAGGACACCCATGCAAGAGTTGTCAGTGAAAAAGAGACTCTGAATAGTGAACACAAGCTTTTGGCTGACAACCACAAATCTTTGAAGGTTGATCATGAGCTGTTGACTGAGAAGCACGCCTCTTTAATAGGAGAACATGAAGAATTGCTCGCGGAGCACAAGTCTTTGAAGGTTGATCATGAGCTGATGACGGAGAAGCACGCCTCTTTAATAGGAGAACATGAAGAATTTCTCGCGGAGCATGAGTCTTTGAAGTCTGCATTTGGCGACATCAATACCAAGCACATTACGTTGACAGGTGATCATGAACTGTTGACTGATAGCCACCAGACCTTGAAGGATGATCATAAGCAGTTGACTGAAAAACACACCTCTTTGACAGGAGAACATAAACTTTTGTTAGAAGAGCACAAGGTCTTGAAGGGTGAGCATGAAAAGTTGTCTGAGAACCACAAGAAATTAGGTGAACAGCACAACTCTTTGTTTGAAAAGCACGGTATATTATCTAGTGATTTCGAAGCATTGACTGGAAATCACAACACTTTAACTCAAGACCATGACATACTCATTGAAAGCCATAAGTTGTTGGCAGAAGAACACCGCTTGTTAACTGGAAAGCACGATTCTTTGACAAGCAACCACAAATCTTTGTCTACCGAGCACTCTAAGTTGACTGAGGACCGCGATGCTTTGCATCAAAACCTCGCGTCATTGAAGGAGGCACATGACTCTTTGAATGACGAACGTTCACAATTGATCTCAAAGCATGAATCATTGGTTGATGGACTCGATTCCTTGACTTCTACGCATGAAGACTTGAAGAACAAGCACGACTCTTTGACTGAGAAGCATGACGCCTTGACTTCGACTCATGAAGACTTCAAGAACATCCATGACGCTTTGACTGAAAAGCACGACTCCATGACTTCTACCCACGAAGACTTGAAGAACAGGTATGGCTCTTTGACTGAGAAGCACGACGCCTTGTCTTCGACGCATGAAGACTTGAAGAACAAGCATGGCTCTTTGACTGAGAAGCACGGGTTATTGACTTCGGCACATGAAGACTTGAAGAACAAGCATGACTCCTTCACAAAGAAGCACGACGCCTTGAAAGAGAAGCATGAAGACTTGACTTCGACGCATGAAGAATTGAGGAACAAGCATGACTCTTTGACTGAGAAGCACGACGCCTTGTCTTCGACGCATGAAGACTTGAAGAACAAGCATGACTCTTTGACTGAGAAGCACGACGCCTTGTCTTCGACGCATGAAGACTTGAAGCGCGGCCACGACTCCTTGGTTGCAGACAACAAGTCGACTGTTGCTAAACACAACACCTTGGTTGATGACCATGCTAAATTGACTGCTACATATGAATCATCGTCCGCTGAGTATTCTGGAAAGCTTGAAAAATTGAATGCCCAGCATGAAAACTTGTTGAAAACCTACAAACAACTTAACGATGATCATGAATCGGTACTCTCAAAGCATGAAGCATTGGACGCAGCTCACAAACAGTTAAGCTCCAAAAACGAGGCAGATCTCCGCACATGGGCTGAAAAACACAAGTCAACCGATGACGAACTTGTGGCATCAAGAGAATTGGCAGTACTTTTGGAAGAAAAGCACAAAAAGGCTACCTCGGAACTTGAGTTTTTGACTGTTGAACACAAGTCTGTTCTGGATAAACTCAAGTCGTTGGAACAGCAACACACTTCGTTGAATGAGCAGCACAAAGCCTTGACTGAAGCACATTTATCCCTTGAAACTGAACGTGAAAAACTACTTGAATTGACAAATTCTGTTGATTTTATACACGAACAGTCAAAGAAGAAGAATCTCGTGGCTGTCCCTAATAGCGAGTATGAGTCTTTGGTTTCGCCATCGTTTGACCAGATCAGCAAGCGTGCGGCCCAATTGGAAGCCCACATAATCGGCAAACATGAACTTGATGATTTGAAGCAAGCCGCTCACAGACCTACTAGACAACAAGTTGAACAGCATGCCGAAACTCTTGGTTTAGCTGTAAGTTCCGTGGAAGTACACGAGGATTTGCTTCAAAAGGCAACAAACCCACTGCTCAGTGACATTTCTCGCCATGCAGAGGTGCACGGACACAGGCTTGTGGACGTTAACTTGTACAAAGAACTTGAGTCACCGAGCGTTGAAAAATTGCAGCATAAGGCTGCTGTTCACGCTCACGCAGTTATACCACAGTCAGAGTTGACAACCTTGGTAGAAAAGGTAAATAATCCAAGCGAGAACCAAATTCGCGAGGCTCTGCAAAAGTTAGGCTTGGTCGTTATTACTGACAACGAGTACAAGAATTTGCGCGAGCCTCTGAAGGATTCGCTCATGGAGCATGCTCGCAGCCTCGACTACGAGCTTGTAGGAAATGCATCATTGAAAAAGCTAGAGGATGCAGCTGCTCGCAAGGATATTTTGGAGCGTGATATCAAGGAGAAGGATGCTTTGGCCGCTCTCGACAAATCTGACCATGCCCAATTGAAGAGGCAATTGGAATCTCCTTCTATGGAGTTCATTACTACAAAGGCAGCCCTTCTTGGTTTCACCGTACTTGATACCGAGAAGGTGAAACTGAAAGCAAAGATTTTTGATGCAACATCGTTAGAGTTGGAAAAAACAAAGTCGCAGTTGGACGGCCTCATCAGTGAAAACAAGCAGTTGGCTTCTGTTTCTCAGAACCAGTCTGTGGAGCTTGAGCAGCTCAGAAATACAATTGAAGAGCACAAAAAGCTCGTGGTTGACCACAAAACGCTCGTGGATCAACAGCAAAAATCCTTGGAACAGCACAAGTTGGACTTGAATAGCTACAAGGTTCAATTGAACGATAGGCAAGCGGACCTTGAGAAGCAACAAAAGATAGTCGATAATCACAAGCTGGAGTTGGATGTGCACAAGAGCAAGGTCGCTGTTCTTGAGACTACTGTTAATGGCCTTAAGGGTGAGTTGAATGACAAGAGGGAATTATTGATCGAAAGAGAAAACTCTATTGAACAGCACAAGAAATTGTTGGCTGAGGCTGAGAAGTCTGTTGAGGAACACAAGAATTTATTAGAAAGTACAATCCAAGAACATCAAGAGTTGTTGGCTGTTAAAAACAGTACTTTGTTAGAACACGAACAGTTGATATCCAACAAGGACAAGGAAATTGAAGAGCACAAGGACCTAATGAAGAAGACCACATCTGAGCATAAACAGATGATTGCAGAAAAGGAGAAGGAAATTGCAGACCATTTGGACTTGTTGGAAAAGGCTAGATCTAAACATGAACAGACCATTTCTGATAAGGAGAATGAGATTTTACAACACAAAGAGTTGTTGGAAAAGACCACATCTAGGCACGATCAATTGATCTCGAACAAGGAGAAGGAAATTGCCGAGCATTTGTCAATGTTAGAGACTGCTTCATCTGAACATAAGCAAGTGATTGCTGGTAAAGAGAATGAGATTGCCGAGCATTTGAGCTTGTTAGAAAAGACTAGATCTGAACATGAACAAGTGATTGCCGACAAAGAAAAGGAGATTGCCGAACATAAAGATTTGTTAGAAAAGACTACATCCGAACACAAGAAGTTGTTGGCAGAAAATGAAAAATCTTTTGCAGAGCACAAAGATTTGTTGGAAAAGACAATCTCTTTGCACAAAGAGACGTTGTCTGAAAAGGAAAAGGAGATAGCAGAGCACAAAGAATTGTTAGAAAAGGCCACCTGTGACCACAAACAGCTGTTGGAGAAGTCTGCAGTTGAATACGAGCAGTTGTTATCGGACAAGAACTCAATCGAAGAATTGTTGCAGAAGACCATTGCGGAGCACAAGCAGTTATTGAATGAGAAGGAGAAAGAAATTTCTAAATATGAAGAGAAACAACAAAGGGCATTGGATGATCACAAGGCTGATCTCGACAACCACAAGAAGGCGGTTGAGGAACACGGAACCCTCGTTACTTCATTGGAAGCACAATTGGCAGAAAAAATGAGTGCCTTGGCGACCTTGCAAAATGAACTAATTAAAGAAAAAACTGCTAAGGACACCTTGAGTGACTCTTTGAAGGAAGAGCAAACATCACTCGAGTCTTTGCGGAAGTTGTTGCAAGAGGAGAAGGAATTGCATGGTGAGCTGCAGAAGTTGTTGGAGACCAAAAAGTCAGAAGTTGAAGACTTGCAGAAGTTGTTAGAAAATGAGAGAGCAGAGGTACAACACTTACAGAAATTATTGCAAACTGAAAAGGCCAGTATTTTGGCATTGGAAGCATCCTTGCAAGAATCAAGTGACTCGTCTACAACCTTGAAGAAGTCTCTTGAAGCGTCATCAGATGAATTGAAGAGCGCACAAGCCAAGGTTGCTGCATTGGAGGCACTTGAAAAGTCCTTTAGCGATAACAAGACTCTCTTAGATGAGCACAAGGCCAAGGTGGGGGACTTGCAAAACAAATTAGATGAATATGAGCTGAAACAGGTGCAATTGACAAAAACCCATGAGGAGAAGCTCAAGCAGTACGACTCCAAGGACTTCCTCCACTCCAAGAGCAAGGCCCTCGGCTTCACTCTTGTTGAAGAATCTGAACTCTTGAGAATTAAAGAACTTGCCCATAATCCAAAGGCCGACCATGTCGCTTTGGTTGCCACATCTCTTGGACTCAAGGTGACTCCAGAGACTGAGTACCGCGCTTTGGTGAAAAAGTCCAATAGAACTTTGGAAGAACATGCTATGGAGAACGATATGGTTTTGATCAAGCCTAACGTATTGAAAGAGTTGAAGACGCCTTCACGTGAAACCATCGAACAGAATGCGAAGTCCATGAACTGTTTTGTTGTTGAAAATGATGGTCTTGCAGCTTTCTTGGAGAAAGAAAGCGCAAAGATGGGTCTTGAGCTCGTTGAGGTTGAAGAACTAGGTGAGCTTCGTAAAAAAGCATCACAGAGTATTGAAGATGCCGCGAAATCTCAAGGCTTGGAGGTTATTCCGAAGAGCGATCTTGAGCTGTTGAGAAACCCTGCTTTGGAAGCTATTAAAGCAAGTGCTGCTACTCACAAGCACTCGATTGTAGACTCTGCTGAGTACGCTTCTTTGGTGGCTGCAAATAATGTGAGCCTCCACGAAAAGGCTGCTAAGGAGGGTATGGTGGCTGTGGAAAAGAAGCAGTACGATGAACTCATTCAAGATAATGAAGAATCCCTTGAAGACAAAGCAAACAAGCAGAATTTGAAAGTTGTTCTGTTTAAAGAGTATACTTCACTCACCAACCCTTCGCTTGAATCCTTGTCTGCGCATGCCAAATCACATGGAGCAGTTGTGGTTCTCGAAGACGAGTATGCCAAGATGTCTAAGCCGAACAAAGCTCATTTGACAGGACTTGCATCTGCGCTTGGATTGACAGTCCTCACTGGAGCAGAGCTTAAGCTGTTGAAGAAGCCAACCATCGACGACCTCCGTGCACACGCACAGAAACACAAACACGCCGTCATTGATGCTGGTGAGTTGGAGGAGTTGAAAGCAGAGGCCGGTCGTGGTTTGGACGACCGTGCTAGAGAAATGCAAATGGTCGTGATACTGGAGGCTGAACATCAGAAGTTGAGTGAGCCTTTGGAAAAGAGAGCGGAGAAACAAGGTAAGCGCGTGATACACAAGGCTGACTACGAAAAACTCTTTAATCCGGATTTGTCGACTACTTTGGCACAATTACACTCGCATGAGTACTCGGCTATTCCAACCGCGCAGTTGGAGAAGTTGCAGACCGCAGCAAGTGAGCCCCTTGCGGAGCGTGCTCAGCGTGAGAACTCCAAGATAGTGCTGATAGATGAATATAATGCATTGACAAATCCAAGCACTGAGCGCATTGCCAAATTGCTTCCAGTTGGGTACTCTCTTGTCGCTGCTACTGAGTTGGCTGAGCTCAAGGAAAAGAAACAGGGTAAAACGTTGATTGATAATGAGGAACTCGCGCAATTGCGCGCAGTTGCTTTGGAACTGCTTGAATCCAAGGCCAAGGCTAAGGACTTGGTACTCGTCACCTCGAAAGAGTACGCTGAGTTGAAGAGTCCAGATCTCGAGAAGATCAAGACTATGGCTGCAGCATCTAACCTAAAAGTTATTGATGTTGGTGACTTCGAAAACAAGAAGCTCGTTGATATTGCCTTTTTGGAGGATCTTGAAGCTAGAGCATCGGCGACTTTGGAAGAGAGAATCGAGGGTACTGGAAAACACTTGCTCACATATGAAGCATACAATGACTTGCTTCTTCGGGCCAATAAGCCAGAGTTGGACTGGATTAAAAAGCATGCTGCAAACAACGGGATGGAAGTTGTTGCTAGCGAAGAGTTGGCGGAGTTGCGCGAGCCACTAGTGGACCGTGCTTCTCGTGCTGGTATGGTAGTTGTCGCAACTGGAGAGTTTACCCAGTTGACATCCCAGACCAGTGAACTTGCAACTGCGAAGGCCCAATTAGCAACTTTGAAGGCTCAGGTAGCAGAATTAAGTGGATCTTTGGAAGAGCGTGGTGCCCGTGAGGGTATGCATGTCCTCCCAGTATCTGCGTACCAGAAATTGACCTCTTCTTTGGAAGAAAAAACTGCGGAACTCCAAAAAGCACAAGCAGAACTTGACGTCAAACAAGCTGAGATCGACAAGTGGCATGAGTCTGACGACTTTACCGATGCCAGAGAATCACTTGTGGTGGATAGAGATGACGTTGTGGATGCGGCAGAACGTCTTGGTTTGGCTGTGGTGGAAAAGAATGAGTTTGAAGAGCTCAAGGGGCACGAGGCTTCTGTCCTCAAGTTGAAACAGGTTGTTGCAGAGCGCGATTCCCAACTTTTTAACATTTCGCAAGCACCTACAAAGGAAGTGCTTATGGAAAAGCTGGCAGAGCTCGGTATGGTGTTGATCGGAAAGGAAGAGTACTTAAAGATGAAGAGCACTTTGGAAAATGAAGATGTTAAAAAGGGCTCTTCCTTGGAAAATGAAGATCTCAAAAAGAATGCTCAAAAAATAGATCTTAAAGCTACTGAGCTCAATGCCTCCTCGTTGGAAAGTCAAGCTGAAGCCCTTGGTCTCGCAGTGATCTCTGACCAACAGTACCACAAGTACGAAGAATTGACGCGGATGGTCAGTAACAAAGACCAGTTTGCAGTAGTAGCCCGCAACATGGGCTTGATTTGCGTTCCAGAATCAGAATTTGTCAGCACCACAGTGTACCCAACACCAGACGTGCACAACCTCAAGGTGCTCCCAGCTTCGTATTATCAGCAATTGCTCAAAAACAAGAGCTTGAGCATCGAACGAGTTACCGACGACGTCTTCAAAAAGTATGCTGAAAAGCGCGGGTTCCAGCACAAGAGCGAGATCGCTACTCCAGTGATGCCAGCCACTGCGTCTTTCGCAGATGCCCACAACACCCCACCTGAACGAGTGATTTCAGCACTGGAAGTCCGCTACACACCGCCTACTTCTACTGCTGCCGCTGCTAGACTCAAAAGTACTGGTACTCCTGGCTCGATCGCATCATCTCGGTTGGTGGGGTCTGACTCTGTTAGATCAAACTTGTCACAGAGATCCAAGGTTCAAAGCATATCAGAGTCACTTCATACAGCAGGTATGTTTTCCATGGCCACGAACGTATCCATGACCGACCGCTCTATGATTCCTGCAATCACCCAGGTCGTCATTGGTGAGTACTTGTTTAAATACTATCGTCGTTTAGGGCCTTTCAGCGCTATATCTGAAGCTCGTCACGAGAGGTACTTCTGGGTTCACCCATACACTTTGACTTTATACTGGTCTGAATCCAACCCTGTGTTGTCTGACCCTGGCGCTGTCAGGACTCGTGCTGCTGCCATCATCAGTGTGGAACTGATTGACGATAACAACCCATTGCCTACAGGCTTATATCATAAGAGCATTGTGGTGCACTCACAAGGAAAGTCTGTCAAGATCACTTGCGCGACTAGACAGAGACATAACATTTGGTATAATGCTTTGCGCTACATGACCAGCCGTAACATAGATGACTTAGTTATCGATGGTGATAACACTATGGAAGATGATGAGCTGGATGTCCCACATAGTATGCATCGTAAGGAGTTGTTTGATACCACTGATAGACAGGCATATCCAAGACCGCGGACGGTAAGCTCGCACTCAGCGTTGAAGAGTCCGCTGGGAACAAGAAATCTGAGGTTCAGTGTGAGGAAGTAAGGCTTTAACATGAAATATTAGTGTAATTAGTGATAAGTGTTTTAAAAACATACTGTAAGGAATGATGAAAAAGTGGGCAGTGAGATGGGCAGTGATAAAAGAGTGCAACTATGACATTGAGATTACTTAAAATGAAATAAAACAATACTGGGTATGGCCGTATGTAGTACAGACTATTGAAGATTATCCATTTCAAACGAAGGTTTCAAAAGAATCAAACGTTAAGCACTATTAACACGAAGAAATTTTCTATTGCAAAACTTGGTACAACAAGATTTACAAAAGGGAACTTCTTTATCGAATCTACGCGTGTCATCACCTAAAAATGCTTTGAAGCTCCTCTATAATAAAAGGTTCGTCTTGACAGAAGTTTCAATGATTTGTCTTTATCGTACACAAATTGTGATTTATTAAACTCACTAGTAGTACATATTGTTCCCTCTATTCACATTTCCATAAGTACACCATAGACCGTGTAATCGTGACTATTAACAGCTCTTGTAGTCCAGTATTATAGCTCGAAAGCTCTTGCAGTATAACATTATGAATCGAATCTCTCGTAATCAGAAAGAGCTTGTAGTATTGTATAATGGCCACGATCAGAAAGCTAGTCGATGGAAATTCCATAGTCAACTACACAGGCGTTTTGGAAGTCATCAATACCGGGTGTTCCCAAACAAAATGCACTTCATTTTAAAGGGTAAATGGGATGAATTCGTCTAACTTAGACTTTCTTGAGCACTGGTAGTGGTTATGTATCTCTCCAATCGTTTTCTTGAAGACTATTAGATCGTGAAAGTTAGGCTTTTTAGTGGCATATAATCAGGTTCTGAGTAGTAGTTCACAATTAATCTCGGGCTTTGAGATTTCAAGCCCTATCACGTGTGTTTATCACATTTACCACTCTGTGAAAGACTGTTTTGCCATCGATATTTCACAAATTCTGTTCTCTTATCATTACCCACCAGCATCTGCGTATTAGTCCATTCGCTTTTCTTCAACTTCCTTTCTCACCAGTTGTTGTCTTTCCTTCAGCTCGCTTTGTTCGCCAGCTCGTGGCTTCTTCTCCCCAATTCGTGCGTTTGCAAGGCATCGTAATCCCGCCGCTTCCACTTATAGTGCTGCGCACATACACACAAGATTGCCACCACCGCAAGCACAAAGGTCAACTCAAAGATAGAGTTGTAACAGTGTTTGCCCAAGCTACAAACCATGGGCGTATCTGGAGAGCCGCTTTCCTGTGAGTTCGAGTCGTATATCCTCCCGAACAAGCCCGTGAAGTAAAAACTCGGAAGTATAGGAGCAAGACCTATGATCCCCCAGTTCAGCAGAAAATTCTCCATTCCAAAAGTGTCGCCCACAATAGACGGTAAAATACAGAAAGTGAAGCCGTAGAAGAGCCCCGTGAACAACGAGTCAAGCGAAAGCAGCGGATACTGCGAGATATTCATTCCCATCAATTGTGTCACGGCAAACCCAAAGGCAGGAATAAATAGCAACCAACTTCTTTGTATTTTGAACGAGTGCATTGCAAAATCACCCGCGAGTCCCGCTAAAATACGGCCAGCACAATTCGCAATCAGAAGAAGACCAACCTGGAGCTGTTGGTCTCTCTGGATCGTGGACTCAATTTGGCTAAAAGATACCAGCGAGTTCTCCGAAACTTCGAGCGTAACAAGCGCCTTGACCATGTAGCCCACTGAGTAAATGTACATCTGGCCAAGCGCAGCCAAAAGGCCAGTGACCACAAACAACAACCAAAACTTATTGGACTTAAACAAGTCCAAACCACCCAATTCTGAAACCAGCTTGTGCTGCGAGCGAAATGACACTCTGGGCGACAACTGCGGTGTTACGACGTTGGAACGTGTTATGAAAGGGCGCAAATTGGACATTTCAATCAGCTCTGATGGCGGCAGCATCGGCTCATGGACTATCCTGGACTCGTAGTCACACAGCATCACACTGGGTGCACAAATTCCAAAGATCACTATCGCCAGGTATCCCAAAAATCCCAAGAACTTCAGCGTATCTCCAGGGAAGAAAGTCAGTGCAATTAATGAATAAAACATGGCACTCAAACCATATAGTGCTAGTGGAAGCGATGTTGCCACACCTCTTATGCTAGGGAATGACACAGCGCAGCATTTGAGTGTCGTGCTATTAATAAATGTTGAGCCCGATCCAATCGCGAAGACTATGAGTGCAGATAACAGCACATTAGAATACTGGTAGTCGTACTGAGCCTTTAGTGAGAGATAACCTGCCACTATCTGGACGCCTCCGAGTAGTAGAGGGATTGTGTACCCTGCTTTGTCGACAACAAGGCCCGCTATGGGGCCAGCAACCGCTATGCCTAGCGACCCCAAAAGGGCCATTGTGGACGACTCCGAGACTGTGTAGTTGAGTCTTTGGGCAAACTGGGGACTATACGAGGAGATCAAGTAGAGAGTCCCGCAGATCAAGCCCAAGAAGGTGCAGGAGAGCAACACTAGGGTGCGCTTGACAACGGGAGTCATGGTGTTTTGAAAAAAGTAAAAGTCAGATCAGATATCTCGATGAAGTGATAACTACAAATGAGAGAGGAAAAGAGATAGGGGAGAGTGAGTGGAGAAGTTGTTGGCTATGTGAGTCGGTCTGAGGAGTAAGTAGGAGCTAGGAAGAAACTGAGGGAGTTGGTTTAAGAGGTAAGTAGTAAAAACTGATAAACTGACAAACTGAACAGCTGGTCAATACAAAACTCAACCACTGGTAACTACAAAATCTCAACAACTGGTAACTACAAAATCTCAACAACGGGTAACTGAGGTTTTGGGAAATCAAAATGTAGCGTCTGTGGCGCAATGAATAATTCTTCAAGAGCGGCTGAGTATATCGTAAATAAGCTAACTAGCCTCTTCACTGGCTAACTTCTTCTCCCAGTGAAACTCCCTATCACTATAATCAACTCAACTACGCATGAGCCAAAACTGTACAAACATAAGGCAATTCACCGGTGTGGTTCCTGCCTCACTTAAATATCACGTCAGTCTAGCATCGTTCAAGACCCCAGAATGTGTGTGCTGACGTAATCGGATCTCAATTTGGATCAACTTTTAGCAACACTACATTACGTCTTTTAGTGAGAACATTCAATTGGACACGCCACTGGACCTTACGAAAAAGAGCTGCTTTAGTCTATGATATTTTGACCTGATCTAACTCCATGTATCTTTGTTACATTGAAAACACCATATTGACGACTGATTGATGGATTGAACGGTCCTGATTTACCATAACTTATTAACTTCATAAACTCTACTACACTACAAAGTTAACGTCAACTTCGCCATATATTCAACATCATCACTGCGACTAAAATCAAAAAAACTACTCAAAGTACATAATCCTACAGCTATCAATTCTGCACCTGACGATTCATCACTCCCTATAGACAGCCCCCCTTATAACCCAGGAGACGCTCAGTTTCCGCTTATTACCTCAAGATGATTCCAAAGGACAAAATTAACAAACTTATCCTCAACTACTTTATCCAAGAAGGCTACCAACAAGCAGCAGTACTGTTTGCAAATGACATCCATATAGACTTACAAAGCCTATCCACTAGCAAACCACCCAATGAGGACCAATTCCACTTACCGGTTGATGAATACTCCAAATCTTCCCTGCGGCAGTCGTCCAAACGCCAAACCAGGGGCTACTCTACCATCAAGGAACGTACAGAAATCAAGATATCGATCTTACGAGGCGATATTTCCGACGCCATAAAACGTGTCAGTACGCTATTTCCCACCGTTCTTGACAGCAACAACCTTCTCCACTTCAAGTTGCTCCGGCTCAACTTGATTGAGATGATCCGTGCCCACAAGTTGGGCAACAGTAGTAACGATGAAAGCGAGTTCCTTGAGCAGATTCTCCAGTTTGTACGTGAAAACCTCATAAGCAAAGTCACTGGGTCATCCAAGCTCCTCAAGGAGCTTGAGATTACCATGAGCTTGTTGTGTTTCAACTTCGATCCATCCAAGGACATCGAGGAACAGTGCGATCTTCCTGGCCAGCTCAGAGCCTTGTTCAAGTTGTCCATGCGAAATCACTGCTACAGGCTCATAAATAGGGCTATCTTAGATCTTGATGAGGCAGAATTTCCCGAGTACTCGGGGCCGTCCTTTGCGGAAATCGATCTTGACGACTTAGGGAATATCCAGGACGAGGATTTTTCTGACGAGGATGCCGACGAGGAGATTGCATACAAGATTTTACCAGATACTGTAGTTTCTGAGGAGCATACCCCGGAAACAAACCTTCTGTTAGATTCCAGACTTGAGCAGGCCATCAAGTTGTATGCGGCAACAGAGCAGAGGCTTGTAGACTTGCAGTTGATTCCGCAGAGGACTACGTTGTTGAGTTAATACAGGAGACTAATTGAGCAGAATTAATGTAGCAAATGTGGGCGAGGACAATACCCGATGAAGTTTATTAAGTGAAAATCAGCGTAGCGGATGTGGTTGAGAATATAGAATTCGTTAAGTGAACCAAAGCTTAGCCGACGCGAACTAAAACAATACAGAAGTAGTTAAGTAGACGTGACCTCAATGTAAAGTAAAACAATTAAAGACTATTTAAATGAGCTTATCAATTTTGGACTCAGCGTGGTACTTTATCCTAATCTTCGCCAGAAGGTGCACAAAAATCAAACTTTTGGGTGCAAATGCGAAATCAACGAAATATGTCTAAGTATCAGTTTTTTATAGGGTATACTCAGTATTTAGAAACTATTTACAGTAAGTCTGAGTTATATCAGCGTGTATAGTTTCAGTGCAGTCTTTTGATAGTTATTCAAATTGTTCGCAAGCAAATTTATCTATAACATGAATGGATTTTACAAGATTATGAACTAATTTTTTGAATTTCGATTCAGACTCAAGTACTGACGGAGTCCACAAAACAACCAAGATTGCATTATATTCAGCACCTATATTCTAGCATTTACACGAGGCTTCTAACACTCACGCTTTGATGTCCAGTTAAATTCATTTTTACACCTAATCACTCTTCGCCTTTAAAGTAGTGTGTTTGAGGCTTTACTGCCACAGACGCGAAATAGCGAGTACAAATAAAGAGACGCTTTCTATCGTTTTTCTTAGAAACCGTTAGCTGTTCTTTGCATTAGCTTCTTTATACTCTTTCACTGCCTTGTGTTCACACAAGCAGAACTGTTTGCATTATTCGCGCTCACTTTGGTAGCCATCTCTGCCTACTACTTCCCTACTCCTTCCGAATCAAAACACAATCAATCACATTACCCGTCTCAATGCCACACTTGGACAAATACTGCTTCTCCTCCGTCACCTCCTTGTATTCGTTGTTCACCAAAAACACATCCTGCGGGCCAACTGAAAAGTCGTAAAACTCCGAGTGATTCACGAATGCACAAAGCCGAGCACGGAGATGTTCAACATAACACCCCCAGTCCGGATCCTCACTACCCTCAAAATCCTCGGGGCTGAACTCGAAGTGGTACTTGATGTAGCGGGGCATATGAAGCACCTCCCTTTCCATGGCTCTGATTCGCAGCCAACTATACGACGTTCTCTTCAACTCATAGAGCTCTCGTACCTTGGCAATGTCGCTGCTGATGTTCACACGTACGTGTACGTGAGCACAATGCACCGGTACTTCTGGGAATATGTCTTTAGCGTGCCATTCCCACAACCCAAGGTATATTCCGCTCCAGTACAAGGTTTCGTACGACAACGTGATGACAAACAACACGGAAAAGATCTCGGTGATTAGCTTACCTGTAGGTGTGCAGATCAATGAGCTGGTATACCAGTTTTCGCTGAACTTTGCGACGAACCAGGCGTCGAATTGGTGGAGGAGGTAGAGCATGAAGAAAAACAAGTAAATAAAGCTAACGCGACTGTTAGGTAATTTCAGTGGAGGCAAATGACAAATCGTAAGCAACAGGTTGGAAGGAGGAGAAGTGAGCAGGATAGCACTATTGTACTTTACTACATTATAGTGAATATGAGATAGAACAAGAGGAAAAATGCAATTTGGTGGTTGAAAGAGGATAAATCAGGTGATTATTGGAAGACTAACAATATAGTATCGAATATTCTCTTGGTGAGTAGAAAAAATACTAGTTTTAGAGAAAGTATTTATTTTACAGTAGCAATCAACTCACCAGTTCAGTTACTCAGATATTTTCATTTCAAACAGATCGTACAGTTGATATTTTCCTCACTCTACTAATTATCCTGAGATTGTCTTATTGTTAAATTGTCAGTTCCCCTTGTTACTTACAAAAATACTTCATTTACATAGTACATTTACATCACATAATGAGAATCTAATGAGAATAAAGAGAATAACTAACTTGGTGTTAACTTCATGATTCTCCCAATTACCTGATCCTACTAATCACCTGATCAAATTACCCACAATCAAACCCTATTCTCCCTTATTCTCTACTGTTCCCCTTAATCTATCTTATTGTACTGCCTCTCTTCGCTACGCACAATAACTAAAACCCCTGCGCCCCCGTGACGTCACACCCAAGCCACATAACTCCGGTGGCAGAATACTAATAAAAGTACTCCAGTATAGTAAACTACACAGCTACTGCATTTACTGGACACCATTTCTAAATCTCCTCCATGTTTACATAGACCCGCCAGTGGTAAAAACTCAGTCTCAGACAATTTATTTTTCACACGTTAATCTCGTCACCTTCGTAAACTTTCTTGTCGACGTCGTCAATCTAGTAAACATTCATGTGCATTCGTCAATAACCAAACAATGCCTTCGCATGAAGTATATACCTCTCGTCAATCAACTTCCAATTGCGCAATCTGCCTACCTCCTGTTAACCTTCAACTTACTCTTAATCTCAAACTTTCCTTTATTTCTCGTCTAATCTTCACATGGCCCAGTTCATCACCTACAAGGGATTCGGACACATACTCGACGGAGCAGGGCCATGGCTCTGGTGGCTCATAGGCTTCTACTTTTCACTTCCCGTCCTCGGATACGTTGTGCTCCCATTCCTCACCTCAAAACCAATCAAAAGAAAGCGCCATAGCATTGCAATATTTGTGCTAGGAGACTTGGGACACTCACCACGCATGTGCTACCATGCCAAGTCGTTCCTGGAAATCAACTACTACGTGACATTGTGTGGCTATTTGGAATCGCAGCCCGCCGATGAGATTCTTGACGACCCCAACATAGATATTGAACCAATCAAGGTGGTGAAAAACACCTCTGATTTACCCTACGTGGCGTTCATCGCGCAGAAGGTGTTTCTACAGACTCGTCAGCTCCTTGGGATCTTGAATAATTTGCAAGGTGTGGACTATATCATGATCCAGAACCCACCACTGATTCCAATCCTTCTATTGGCAATATTGTTCACGCGTATTTTCAGCAAGAACACTAGGATCATCATTGACTGGCACAACCTTAACTACTCTATCTTGAACCTCCGCTACAAGAACTTGAAGCATCCGTTGGTGAGTTTGGTACGTTTTTACGAGCGCTCCTTAGGCAGATTTGCCGACTTCAACATCACTGTCACCAAGCAAATGAATAAGTTTCTCTCGCGTGAGTTTGGAATAGATAAGAAACATATTGTAACCCTCTATGACAGACCTGCAGAGCAGTTTCAGCCCTTAGATACCCTTAACATTAAGAAGGATGAAGTCTACCGCCACCACGACGTGTTCGACGACATCCCCAATATTGCAGAATACAAAATTGTCGTCAGTTCCACTTCATTCACACCAGATGAGGACTTCAACACGCTCCTCGATGCTTTGGCTCAATATCACGAAAACCCTAACCTACCACCTCTTTTGGTCATCATTACAGGTAAGGGGCCAATGAGGGACGAATTCTTGCAGAAAGTCGCCAAACTAGCATTTTCTCAAAAGGTCATTGTGCGCAACGCATGGCTCTCTATCGAAGACTACCCGCTAATCTTGTCGATGGCCGATGTTGCCGTTTCGCTTCATACCTCATCCAGTGGTATTGACTTGCCCATGAAGATTGTTGATTTTTTTGGTTGTGGAGTACCGGTAATATCGGTGAACTTCTCTGCGATCGGAGAGTTAGTCAAGGACGGGGTCAATGGATTTGTGGCGAGCAGCAAGGCGAAAGCATCCGACGAGATATATCGCCTTCTTGTGTTGGTTTTCACCCAGCCTGCGGAGCTAGCTAAAGTTAAGAGTGGTGCGATGAGTGAGAGTGAGCTTAGATGGGAACAAAACTGGCTGAGTGTGATGTGGAAGCAGTTTAAGGTTGAAGAGTGAGTTCTTTGCAGCTTTTCGCTTAAGCAGCCAGTAAGGAGCAAACTAATTATGACTGATTGACTAGTTAACTAACCAGAATTTGACTTAGGAAAGACATGTCTTTCCAATTCAATCGTTCATTGACAAGGGGGAGAAAAGATCTCACGGCGGTTTGGACATTACCCTGCCGTGAATCAAGATAAGATACATATCTGAAGAAAAGCAGCGGAGTTTTATGCCTTGTATATCAATAGTGACCAAGTGCAGAAAGCTCAAAAACAATAGTTTATAGTAACGCATATTGGAGTGTGTCTGGAAGATTCTGCGTGTGTAGCTTAGTTGAAGTCTTGGAGAGGTTCATCTTTAAAATTCATTTAAAAAACCAGGTCTATTCTGCATCCATCGACCTACTCTGGAATACTAGAGCTCTCCCTTCCTACTTGGCGCACAAATCATGAATGACAGACTGTAAATTGTTCTCAATTGAAATTAATACCTTTCTTAGTCAGACCCGTTTCATGGTTAAAAAAACCCGAGCCTGGAAGAACCTGATACGCCTCTTTCTTTTTTACAAAGTCACACTTTAACATGTATCTTAAATTTTAACTTGGTACTCACTAGAAATATCTTATACACAATCTTTCACTTCGACTTGAACTTCTTTATCCAAAAATTTCTTTTAATTTGCACCCACATATTTAAATCAAACACATTGGCTCACTTGCTGGTATTTATTAGTTCATCTTACCATATCAACGCACCCATATATGCTGGAATGAATTCGCCTATAACTTGCTGGTTCACTCTTTCACAATGACTCTTTTATGATGCTTTCTCCGTCCACGGTCTACTTTCAATTAATATACTCTTCTGTATCTTATAAAGTCCGACTACATCGACAACCAATGTTTCCTAAAAAACGCCTCCACACGCTTAATATAATCTTCTCCATTCATATCCTTCATGCGTGTTGGATCACGGTTCTTGTCCGTCCAAAACTGAAATCCGTCATCCTCATAACAATCAAGCTCATCGTGCTCAGGTAAAATATCCCATTCACTAGTATCTCCACTCAAAACCTTAGTGACATACGCCCAACACTTTGCAGTCTCTGTGTGGTTATACCCACCACCCCCTAGCAAAAGAATGGGAACAGGGTGCAAAAAATCGGCGATCTGTTTGATCAACCGAGCAAAACCTCGGATTGTTATGTTCCATTCTTTATGTGGATCGGTGCCCAATCCGTCGCAGCCTGCTTGTATGACTACCACCAGTGGTTTAAACTGAGCCATCAATGGGAATATAACACCGTGCACTAGCCGCATTAAAGAATCATCACCGAGACCTTTATTTGTGGGAATATTGTACGCATTTTCTCTTGAACTCTCCAAAGATCCAGTCCCTGGATAAAACCCCACATCGTATCGATGTACCAGACAAGTGGCCACGTTCCGCGACATCTTGTATGCACTTTCTACACCATCGCCATGGTGTAAGTCTAGATCCAAATAGAAAACTCGTTTAAAGCTTTTCCTGAGTGTCCCTATTGCAAGACAGATGTCATTTACGTAGCAAAAACCAGCCGAAGATCTTTTTCGACAGTGGTGTCTTCCTCCGTACCAATTGATTACGATCACTTGTTCATTATGGTCCTTTCTTCGAATTAGCTCCTTTGCAGCACTTATGCTTGAGCCAGCTACGTATCGCACATATTCAGCCAATCCTGGAAAAGGATAGCAATCATCTTCTAGCCCAAAGTAAGCATCACTTTTAGTTTCTGAGCTTTGATTGTCGCTATACTCTGAGATGTCAATATCTTCTGGGTCGTCACTATCATTACCGTCCGATTGCTTGATAAATTCTGAACTCTCCTCATCGTCTGGTCTCTTCCTGAATAACGCATTTACGAATTCATGATCATGATATGCCTCCAAATCTCGTCTGTTCGCAACAACGATGGGCACTATAGTGGTATTCAAGTTGTAAGCATCGATGAGAGAACTCACAAGTGACTGTCGCCCTTGGTTTGACGGGACCTTGTCGCATATTCTCGATACTCGTTTGTTTGACGTGATAAGTATGGTTCTAGATGCTTTATGGGTGTGTTCATTCGAGGTGGATAGCATGTCATCTGCACCGATGTATTTGTTGCTACGGTTGAGAATTGTATCATTCCCGAACGCGTTAAGGTTCACAACGTCATCTATCTTGTGTTCATGCTTCATGTTTCAATTCTCTTTATACGTTCATTTGCCTTAAATATTCGTATATGTTCATTTGTCTTATAAGTTCGTTTGTTTTGTATGTTCATTAGTCTTGTATATCTGTATTGTCTTAAATTCTCTTCGCCTACTTAACTTCATCATCTGACTATATTCACTTATTGTTTATACCGCTCATAAATGCTCCGCTTTAGACTGATTCTTTGCATCTTCTTTATACCTTCTTTACCCCATAAAAACCGAAGGTTGTCCTTTCTCTCAAAAAGTCCACGAAATTATGTAAACCATGTATACTCCTTCCCAGTACGCCTGCAGTAGCTATCAATAAGTGGCTTTATAGTGCTATTCAACTGCCTGCGCCAGTCGCATATCCCATCATAACTAAATCCTGCGGACTCTTCAGAGCTCGATAAGATATCCAAGCTTCTTACTTTCTTGCTTTTTATGAGTAACTCGTGATACTCTAACTCCTTCTTGATTTGGTTCACCAACAACAAGCACAGGTTAAGGTCACCCTGGTGCAATAATTCCAGCAAGAAGACTGCAAACAATTCGACATCGTCCTCATGAGGTCCATTCTGTTCCAAAGACTTAGAAATCCAGTCTCTAAGCTTCTTTTTAAGTTCTGTAATCGTGCTCCCCATAAATAAAGGTGTAGAAACGAGTCGCGGCTGTGCTGATAGCCATTCCAAATTGACCTCAGGTACCTCAGCACGCACCTCCGCCTCCCTTTTGTTAATTTTATCTCGAAGTGGAACCAAGTCTAACCTTTTGACCTGCTTGCGGTAGTCCATATCCTTTACTACCTCCTCCCTAATGAAAGATGGAAGCTCATTCACCACCTGCGAGTCGTACGATTCGTCATACTCAAACTTAACGCTGGGCTTCACGGGCGACAAACGCTGCCTTTTCAGAGGAGATAGGCTCGTAGCCCGAGAGGCTCCCCGAGGTACTTCTACGACACGAACATACTTGGTCGACCCAAGCTGAGTCGGTAGAAGTTGCTGAAGGTAAGCCTTGTTTTTTGACGGCAGAACCTTGATAGGCAGATTATGACGTTCTGGAAGAACGTTTACGGGCAGCATCCGTCTCGTTGGAATGGTTACTTGGTGTTGTCTTGTCCTCAATTCCCCAAGAATCTCACTCCTGATGTCAAACGGAAGCTGTTGGAATACCTCCCAGTCAATTTCTGGTGGAAGATACAGAGGTCGCACACAAGAATTTTCAGTGGACATACTTTCTCTCCTCTCACCTGCCTCTTTTTCCTGTTGTCCTTCTTTCTCGTTTATTGAGCTTTTCTCCCTTTCTCGATCCTTTTTCAAATCCCTTTCTTCATCTAAGCCTTTGCGTCCTCTATTACTCACCTTCATAAATGGCAATCTTCTCTGCCTGTTCTTCTTCAATACCGAAACATCCTCAAGTCGAGTCATACTTATTGCAACCCCGCGTAACTCATTCACAGGAATAGATGACATACGAAACAATGACTTAACTTCTGAACCAAGTATCCCAGCATCGTCAGTAGGAACTCCTAGTCTCAGCGACTTGTTGACAAAGTCACAAAGCCCCATACCCAAGTACTTTGAAGGTTCAACCGGTGCGCCTTTTGCTCTTCGTGCCAACTTCAACGAGATCAGAGATCCACACATTGCAAGCGCTTGCAATCTTTTTGACAATTCCGCGGCGAGTCTAATGAGAAAATTGTCTGCTTGTTCAATACTGTCAAAGCGAATTCCGTAGTTGACATCAACCGACACGGATTTTCGGCCGAGGACAGATTCCGGGTCAGATATGTCGATCGTAATAGAGGTATCATCTATTGCCCGAGCATACTTGTAAAGCTTGAGGCCTGTTTTGCTTCCAAAAATGGACATAAGTCTGTTCTTAGAATACCGTAGGAGGTCTTCAACCAACGGCTCCTCGATTTTTGCATCCGCAATCTCCACCATCAACTTCTCCTTTACACTGCTCCCAATTCCTGGTAAATCTCGAACTTTCTGCCTCCGGATAAACTCTTTGGGGTTACCCCGTAGATGGTACCAACCATTCGGTTTTGCTTCTTTCAAGGCAAGCTTAGCAAGGAGAACATTATGACCTACCCCAACGCTCACTGGACATCTTGTTCGTTCAAAAATATCTGCTCTCATGCGAGTAGCCAACAGTTTAACTACTTGAATCTCATCTTCAACCTGATCGTTCACGTAGGTCGTCGCATCCAACAACACTTCGTCAATCAGAACCGGGTATATGGAGTCAAAAATTCCCATTTCAATTAAGTAATCGTAGAATTCGTTAGAGTATTTCTCGTAGGCGTCAAAATCGTAATTCAATAATATGATACCTGGACAGAGAGTCCGTGCACGTCGTACCCACATTCCATTGCTCACACCACTCTTTCGCGCCACGTAGTTGCAACTGGCTATGTCTGAGGTATTTCCTCCGTGTGATACTGCAATAGGTTGTGTGTTAATATCGTACTGCGGGTAATTCAAACACGACGCGGTTGCAAAAAAGCAGTCAAAGTCGACATGCAATATCACCTTTCGACCATTCGTATGTTTTACAACAGGTTTATTTTCCTTCACGATCCGTCTCAAGAATGTGAGCCGAAGATCGGCCTTCCAAGTGCTCAAGTGATGCAATCTTGAATTGGCGAAAAAGTGCGGAAGAAACTCGGGGTGGTTGGCATTTAATAAATGCTTTGTCAGCTTGCCGAGCCTTTCCATGGGTTCGACTTGTGTCAAAAGTTTCTCGTCTTCCAGATGATCGGAAGAGTCGTTGTCTTGTGGAGATAAGTCTTTGCTTTTTACGGGCAAGTCTTCACTTTCTTGAATTTGAGCCAAATTATCTGTCTTTTGAATCCTGTCATCCTCCTTTGGCTCTTTGGGTATTTCATCAGCTACTGGCAGTATTCTGTCGACTCTATCACGGGATCCATACAAGTCTAATCTTTTCTGGTCAGGATCGAGCTCGCTAATCAATCTGTACTGCTTCCAGTCAAGCATTTCTTTTCTCTTCACACAGTCCACAATCCATTGAGCTTTTACCACCTTATAGTTCTTGAACTCTTTCATTTTTCGCGGTGTGAGTCTATCACACACTATATGAGTCGCAGCCGATTTCTTATTGAGATAATTGACAAAATGGCCTCCATGCAAAATCACGATACGATGTATTTCGTTTATTGAGGGGACTGTATGGCCATTGACGTGGATCAGACAGCCTTTGAAAACTAAGGGAACAGCATGACCCCTACGCTGCCGATCCCACTTCACGTATTTTTCATCCTGTACTTCTTGCTTCTTGGTTTTGTTCTGAAAATAAGTTCCGTAGTCCCCAAATTTGTGGAGTTCTCCAACAGTTTGGTCAGCGGATGAGTCTGCATCAGTAGAGTTTTGAGAATCTTCGACTTCTGATACATTTTCGGGTGATAAAATCGAATCTTTAGCAACATTAATATGGTCTAAGGTAGGACTTTTGAATAAATTAGTGGAAGATGTAAGATTGAAATGATTGGCAATGTCTGAATGGCCGCCAACATTCAAAGCGCCTTCACCAGTAGTTGAACGATTCTCACCTACATTCAAAGGCATTTCTTTCGATGATGTGCGATCTGTCGTTGAATCAACTCTGCCGATCTCTCGAGTCACTTCTTGAGATAATCTGAGCAATATCTCGTCCAATCCATCGTCAAAAGGATCACTGCTCACTGAATTGAATGATTGCACCTTCTTCACTGGAGTCGACTCGGCCCTAATGAGCTCCTGACTCACGTTCTGGATGTGTGAAAGTAAACTCTCGTCATTTAACGAGGAAAGAAATGACCGGTACTTTGTTACATCGTCCATATTCCTTTCATTCAATCATCGATGCAAAAGTCATTAGTCTGGATATTTTGCAAAGATGATTATATTATTGACATTAAATAGTAGGGGAACATTATTAGATGGTCGTAGCAGTCTCTAACCTTAGATATCTAAATTCACCATAAGTAACAAGTTTTCATATCCATGGAATCTCTCCACATTCCAATACGTACCGTGGTCCTACTACTTCTACATTCCTTACCCGCCCTTTCCTCGCACGTGACATACTTCCCGTGCATGACGTGTTGACTTTTTGTTCGTGTAAGGAGTTTTTTTGGTTGCCACCTATTCAACAACTGTTAGATAAGAGCTACTACACTAAATGGTATGTAACATATAACTGGATACACCTTGAGGTTATTGTCAAGTATGGCTTATTGATATGCAATCGTGAATGAAGTCAAGGCAAATTTGGCAGAGTAAGGCTACTTTGATCAAACGTGCATAAAAGGACGTGTTTGTTGACTCAGAGCCGGTAAATATGGCTCGCGTTGTCAATGAAGATATTTAGATGTGATTGCAGACCATACTGTGAGGATTATAGCCAGCTCTTAGTGACTTCTTTTACGATTCAAACTCTTTGAATGGCGACTGAAGAGAATCAAAAATTTGTGTCGGTTTATGATCCAAGCATTTATGGTGTGTTGATTCCAAATACCCGTTTCAATTCAAGCCATTCATATGCATATTTACTTTAATGTACCTTCAATGATTCAAGCCTCATCGGCATACCCATCTTCCATCTAATTTACAATACTAACATACAGTCTGAGAAATTATCCCAAGAACAGATTGCTGAGTTCCAGGAGGCATTCTCCTTGTTCGACAAGGACGGCGATGGAAAGATCACCACCAAGGAGTTGGGCACTGTCATGAGATCCTTGGGTCAGAACCCATCTGAGTCTGAATTGACCGACATGATAAATGAAGTTGACGTCAACAGCGATGGCTCCATCGACTTCCCTGAGTTCTTGACCATGATGGCCAGAAAGATGAAGGACACCGACAGTGAGGCAGAGATTGCCGAGGCCTTCAAGGTGTTTGACAGAAACGGAGACGGTAAGATAAGCGCTGCTGAATTGAGACATGTCTTGACCTCCATTGGTGAAAAATTGTCTGACGCCGACGTTGACCAGATGATCAAGGAGGCTGACACCAACAACGACGGTGAAATCGACATTCAGGAGTTCACCCAGTTGTTGGCTGCAAAGTAATGTGTATTTAATGTAAACTGAGTCCAAATTTTCGCATTTGTAAAAAGCATGAAGTCCAACAAAAACCGCACATCACCAAACGTAGCCATAACCAATGGCGATCTCATGAAAAGACAGCTTCGGTTTGGTTCCAAACCACGGGCTTCATATGGGTTTGTCAGTCGTGGCGAAGATAACCGACTTCAGAACAATTTTGGTGAGCGCAAGGCGTACTTTGGCCACATCATGGAACAATTTGCAGAGTACTGTAGTCAGAATACCTCTAATGAGGTCTACAACGCTTTGGTGGCACATTTTCTGTCAGAAAAGGCGAAAGAAGGGGCAAAGAGCGCTTCAATAACACCCAAAACTGGGGTAAAAGACACGGCAGAGAAATCCATTAATGATAGAAAAGGGACGCCAGTTTTAAACAAACAAACACTCGATCAGATTCTTTCATCTTTAAGGAAACTACGGGAAGCGTTGTTGTACATCCCCCCGGATGAGTTCAGCAAGAAAGTGCACCTTGTGTCCGTTAGAATAGCAGCGAGTATGGGGCACTACCAAACTTACTTACCTTGCATCAAGTACTTGTTGGAAGACTGTAAACGGTTACTCACGCCCGGCGAAAGTGTAGAAATGGCTACTCTCATGGTGTTGCACCTTGTACACTTCAGTGATGACGTGCTGTTAGCGCTTAAGTACCACTTCAAGTATCTCAAAGACGAAATTAACACCAAGGAAATCATTTTCAGCTGGGTTCACCGCGACTACTACACTTGGATCAAGTTATACAATATGGAAATGGACAACCTGCGATCCAAATTAATGAGCATGGGACTCAAGACTATGATTGAGCACTTCATCAAGTGTATGCTGACAAGCTATTTCAACTACAAGCTCGATGATCTTGCGCTACCTAGAGGTGTCGACTTAGACGACTTGCAAAATCAATACGGCGTTCACTGGAAAGTCGATCAGGGAAACATAATTATTCGAGCACGGAAATAAAAATATCTCACTATGAGTTTTCCAGATAACATTAACATTGACGACGTGACTTCGGGGAAAATAGATTCACAACTAGTATATAATGAACTCGAGCGGCTAAAGCTTGAGATCAATATATTACGGAGCGACATGTCGCGATTCCTCACAGCATTGGTCAATATACCTCCATCTCTGCGCCAGCAAGACTACTACAACGTGATTGTACTGAGGCTCAATGCATTAAAGGCTTCGATAGCAGACTACTGCATCCAGTATAACAAACTTCTTCCCATCATTAATCTTGCGCAGGTAAGGTTAGGCCATGAGGTGGAGAAGGGGCCAACCACGACTAAAAACGTTGCCAACACCATATCTTCACAACCCGACCAAAATACAGATATGGCAAACTTTAAGAGGAAACCAGTGGATAAGGCTAAAGTTGCGACCAAGCCAGGCTCGTCGGGCCAGCCAATAGAGCTTTGAATAGTGATAATGGATGAAAAGATGAAGATGGTGCTTTGAATTGTGGTGAAGAGTGATAAAGGATGATGTCAAGTGATAAAAAGCAAGTTGGATAAAGAACTCAGTGATAAATGAGGGACAATCCGACAGATAGACTGAAAACCAAGCTGGCAAGAGTGATATCTAAATGATATCATAGTTAATGGATACTGAGTGAGAGCAATGAACTTACGATACATACAACAAGAAAAGTCATTGGAGCAACCAAGGCAATAATTAGGTAGAATACAGAATACTGGGACAATTTGTAGTCAGTAATTCCCAAGATCCTGTGTAATCCTGTTTACAAAGTATTCTTTTGTTTCAAGATCCTAATGCACGCTCGTGTACACTCATGAGCACTAAAGTAACCATTTCTCTAGCTGTAAAAAGGGCACAGCATATAGACTTGGTACAAGACTGAAGTTTGTTTAATTCGCTGAGTAAGTTGATGAGCACAAACAAGCTTCGTCATAACTAATTTTTTGAGGTTTTCAGGCCGACACATTTCTTTATTCGCGGTCTATTGTGATCTTTTTTTTAGCTATCACTCAGTTATCACTGAACCGAACATCCTGCACAGTAGTATAGCATGGTTTTGTACAGAATAGAAGCTTCACAGTAAATGTACAAGACTTGTTCACCATTTAGGCGAACCGCTTAGTCAAACCGTTTATCTCTTCGCAATATTCTCCAATTCATTATGCGATTACTACTCAGTCCTTTGCTCACTCTCACTACAATATCCTCTTCAGTTTATCGACAAGATATCGCAACACAAAGCCTGCACGCATGACT
This sequence comes from Kodamaea restingae, assembly GCA_003707425.3. Lineage (NCBI taxonomy): Eukaryota > Fungi > Ascomycota > Pichiomycetes > Serinales > Debaryomycetaceae > Kodamaea > Kodamaea restingae. The sequence goes on from PPJA03000011.1 coordinate 501,168, forward strand.
GTTGTCGAATTTTTCAAAAGAACAGTTACCCTGAACTGATAATTTTTCGAAAGAACAGTTACCCTGAACTGACTCACTTTGTCTATATAAGCGCCAGAGTTGACGTTCAGATTCAATACAACAAAATGTCAGCACTTCTTAACGAAACATTTGCTAGATGCAAAAAAGAAGGCAGAAACGCCCTCATTAACTTCATAACTGCAGGATACCCCACCGTGGATGCCACCGTTCCTCTCATGAAATCCATGCAGGATGCTGGTACTGATGTGATCGAGTTAGGTGTTCCTTTCTCCGACCCCATTGCTGATGGTACTGTTATCCAGGCTGCTAATGTCAAGGCCCTCGACAACAAGATGGATGTGGTGAAATGCTTGGACATGGTCAAGCAAGCCAGAGATGCTGGTGTCACTGTTCCAGTCGTGCTTATGGGTTACTACAACCCAGTGATGAAATACGGTGAGGAGAGATTGGTGGAGGATGCTGCTAAGGCAGGTGCTAGTGGCTTCATTGTGGTCGATCTTCCACCTGAGGAAGCTGTCAAATTCAGATCCGTTTGCAACAAACACAATCTCTCATATATTCCATTGGTTGCACCAACCACCACCAACGAGCGTTTAAAGTTCTTGGGAGAGATTGCAGACTCCTTCATTTATGTCGTATCCAGAATGGGTGTCACGGGTGCCTCCACCGAGTTGGACGCGGGTATCGCCGCATTGTGTGCCAGAGTGAAAGAGCACGCGGGCTCTGAACACCCTATTGCCGTGGGCTTCGGTGTGAGCACTAGAGAGCATTTCTTAGCTGTTGGCTCTCATGCAGAGGGTGTCGTTATTGGCTCGAAAATCTTGCTTACTATCGACGACTCTAAGCCTGAGGACATTACTAAAAACGTATACAAGTACGTCAAGACCATCTTGGGTGAGGACTTCACATCCAATGCACCATCGAGCTTTGAGTTCGATACTACCGAGGGTGTCTCCAACACCTCCAAGGTGCCATCTTTAGAGGAGAAGCACGAATTCAACCCTAGATTCGGCGACTTCGGTGGTCAATATGTTCCTGAGAGTTTGTACACTTGTTTGGCTGAATTGGAGCGTGGCTTCGAAAGCTGCGTTGCTGACCCTGCTTTCTGGGAAGAATTCAGATCTTTATACTCCTATATCGGTAGACCCTCGTCTTTGCACAAGGCTGAGAGATTGTCTGAACATGCTGGTGGTGCCACTATCTGGTTGAAGCGTGAGGACTTGAACCACACTGGTTCCCACAAAATTAATAATGCGTTGGCACAGGTGCTCATCGCTAAGAGGTTAGGTAAGAAAAAGATTATCGCCGAAACTGGTGCGGGTCAGCACGGTGTTGCAACTGCCACTGCATGTGCCAAGTTTGGCTTAGAATGTACCGTGTTCATGGGTGCCGAAGATGTCAAGCGCCAGGCCTTGAACGTATTCAGAATGAGAATTTTGGGCGCCAAGGTCATTGCCGTGAACAACGGTACCAAGACCTTGAGAGACGCCACTTCTGATGCTTTCAGATACTGGGTGTCGAACTTGGCCACTACACACTACGTTGTGGGTTCCGCAATTGGTCCACATCCATACCCAACCTTGGTGAGAACCTTCCAGAGTGTTATTGGTCAGGAGGCCAAGGAACAGTTCAAAGAGTTGAACGATGGTAAGTTGCCAGATGCTGTTGTTGCATGTGTTGGTGGTGGATCTAATGCCACTGGTTTGTTTTCTCCTTTCGAAAAGGACCTTGATGTCAAGATGGTGGGTGTGGAGGCTGCAGGTGATGGCTTAGAGACTAGCCGTCACTCTGCAACTTTGAGCCGTGGTGTGCCAGGTGTTTTCCACGGTGTACGGACCTTTGTTTTGCAGAATGAGGATGGTCAGATTCAGGACACTCACTCAGTGAGTGCAGGTTTGGACTACCCTGGTGTGGGCCCAGAGTTGGCTTACTGGAAGGACAGCGGAAGAGCACAGTTCGTGGCCGCCACCAATGCCCAAGCATTGAACGGTTTCAGGTTGTTGTCTCAGTTGGAGGGTATTATTCCAGCTTTGGAGTCATCCCACGCCATCCACGGTGGTATTGAGTTGGCAAAGACAATGTCCAAGGACCAGCACATCATCATCAATGTTTCTGGAAGAGGTGACAAGGATGTCCAGAGTGTGGCTAACATCTTGCCTGAGTTGGGTGAGTCTATCGGTTGGGATTTGAGATTTCAGGAAGACCCATCGAAGGAGCAGAGTGACAACTAAGGGACAAACAAGTATTTAGAATTAGTGATCTGAGTAATGAGCAGAAACCAGTGAATCCAACTGAGTTAATGAAGAATGATAACTAAGCAATGACCTGAGTATTTAAAATGTAGTGAAGAGCAATGGCCTTAATGAAGAAATGTGATATGTGAAATGTGAAATGTATAGGGAGTTTTTAATATTTTAAAATATTTAGTGTATTGAGTGATACCTGAATTATTTAAAATTTTCTATCTGGTCTATGTAATATCGACTTCTTCGATAAACTAGAGCTTTTCCGGCATCTTCATTATCAAAATGACACTAGAGGACCAGCCCAAAAAGTTCTTTGCACCCTTGGCATTGCCAGTAGTGTCATCATACTGCTCCCAGATATACCCTGTCTGCTTGTACTGCTTAAAAATATTGTTGACTAAATTAAGCCTTAACTCATAGTAAGCCTTCCCAATTTTGGACTTGAGTTCTTGGTCTGTGACAACGGCATGGTAATGCTGAAAGCTCTCCAAGATCAAGTAATTGATATTGATCCAAATAGGAGATCTCCAATAATTTTCTGCTGTCCTGTAGTTAACATCCGACTTTGAGAGCGACCGTACACCGTACTCGGACCATAGTTCTTCTGAATCAGTGATCAAATCAACAATATTGTCCAACTTATCAGTTTCATCCTCCGACATCAACTTTGTGATAAATGGGAATAAGGAGATGTATCCCTTGTGGCACACGTAAATGTTTTCATCATCATCATCCACAGAAACATCACAGTAAGCTTTCTGTTCTTGACTCCAATGCAAAGCGTTCAAATTTTCAATGATAGCCTTCTCATGAGAGGCGAACTTCTCCCATTCTTCTTTATAATCACACAATTCTGCAAGCTGCTTCATGGATCTAGCCATAACTCCAATCCAAGAAAGTAAGTCTACATTGAGTTCAGCAACATCTGCTGGAAGCGCACGTGGGTAATCGTCAATGCCACTTGCAAGACAATGAGTGGTAGTGCGACCTCTCCAGCGGTATCCCTCCTGGTTATCACCACGTTCGAATTCCTCAATGTACCCCTTTTGCGTACGGCGGAACATTTCGTAATGAGCTTTTAACTTCGGGTAAACACTTTTTGCGTAATCGAACAAGAGTTCAGGGTTTGAAATAATAACCAGACCTAAGTTCTCGTGGTTACTTATATTCTCGTCCTGTTCAGAATTCTCAAGACCCTTCTGTGTATTTTCGAGCAAGAAAGTAAATGCAAGCATCAAGGTCGGTGGATTTACGATCTGTGGCGACTGTACCTGAAATTTCTCAGGGACACGCGATCTAGCTTCTGGTCCCAAAATTTGCTCACGAGCCACCCAGCCATCATCATCGATCAAGTTGAACCACGATTTCATAATCTCGAAAACAAGGTCCGAGTCATACTTGATCAAAGGAAGCAAGTGAAAACCCTCATCCCAAAGAAAACCACGAGGGAAGAACGGACGAGAAGGAACAAGCGTAAACAATTCAAATGGACCTTCAGACTTGCCATCCAACTCATATGATTCGAAAGAGTCCTCTTCTAAAATAGTGGTTCTGTCAACTAAGTGATCGCCGTAAGAGTATGAAAGTCCTCCCAATAATCCAGAGAGCGTTTCCTGGGCAAATTCGAGATACTCTTCGCTCTTCTCAAAAGGGGCACTCAACTGGTAATGTTTCTTAAACTTATCTTCAAATTTTTTCTGCGTTCGTTGGATTGATTCACCTATGTTCTCGAAAGTAATCTTCTCGGTAACGGGAGTGAATGCACTCGTGTAAATAATGTCAAACTCTGCTGCACCTTCATAAATTTTCTGAACAAAATGAAGGTTACCCTCAAACTTTTGCAAGTCGCGTAAAATAAATGCTTGCTCTGGTGGTATGTGTTCGATACTCTCATAACGGATACCCAAATCCTTTATAGACTCCTGCAACATAGTTCTAAAGATTGCTCTAGCCCTCCAAACATTGTCATCAGGAACGTTCAAAGAGTAATGATGTGATTTAGAAGGGTCTAATTCTGGATCAACCAAGTTGTAAGAATCGGGATGTTTGTTAGTTGGAGGGTCATTGATCTCAATCTCGAACAACCCGAGGTCTTCAGAAAGCCCCGTCAATTTTATTGCCTCGTCGTAACCGTATCCCATTCTTTTGTTTTCCAATCTGAGATAGCCATTGCGAAATTCTCCGTCGTCAGTTTGGCCCTCTAGGCCAGAGTACCACACGAAGGCAATTTTGGTTTTAGAGTAACCCTCGTGAGGCTCAGCTTTGACTTTGGCACCCCAAGATTTTCCATCTTCACTCTTTACAAAGTCAATTATAATCCTGGCATGAACATCTTCGTCATCAATTACCTGTCTTCCACCGTATCTTGGGTCATATTTCACCCAATTTGCTTTCTTCATATTCTCGCCTTGTTCATAGAAATGTCTAACGTTTCCAATCCCTGTATAATCGTTTACTTCAAACCACATTAGACCTGAGAGTAACGACCGTGGTATCCTAGGTCTCACACCAAAGTAGAGAGATGACCTGTAAGGACCCCATAACAACGAATCATTAGATAACAGCTGGTATTGTTCAGCTCTTCCAAGGTCTTCAAAAGGAATTTGAGGAGCGTCTGCATCAAAGAAGCCCTCGCTGAGGTCAAACTTCATCTCTGCAAGTACAAACACTGCATAGAGTATAATTGACCACGTTCGATAAAGCATGGAAAAGAGTGTTGTAGTGTACGTTTATAAAGTTTTTGGATCAAAACGATTTGATCTCTTATATCTCTTGCAATAAAATTGAGAATTTGTGAACGCGTTAAGCTATCTACATCTAACTACGCTGTATTTGGAAGTATTAGAAATCACTCAGGAGGTTTCGACCGAACTCATGTATAAAGGTTGTAATACATAAATCAACCTTTTTTGCTGAAAAACTATACATGGGCGATTTGATTTATTAATTGACATGGAGTACCCTGATTATGAAATTAGAAGATCTTTAAAACACTATCCTATGCGTTTATACCGTCAGCTTAACAAATGAAATGAATACTCACCCCCATTTGTTTCTTACAAGAATTCTCTGTGCATGTATTCTGGTAGCGCGATAAAAGATCAAGGTACTTCTGAAAAATTGTCGTAATGCAAAAGAGGCACTAAGCCCATCTCATGTTATTAGCTAAAGAAGTTGATCTCAAATAGATCCATATCCTCATCTTGAAATCCTCACGCATAGAAAAAGGAGATGTGGCCACATAAACCAGGATTAGGAGTACGATGCAGTTATGGAGTTGATGGCAACGGCACTCTCAACATCTTCACGGCCCCCACGCCCAAATTTCCACGCCAAAGAGAGCAAGGAACGCGCCTACATAATGTGAAAAACTCATACAGGGAGCTTCTTGAACCGCAAATATCAGACTTTGGTCGTTCTAGCACAAACTTATCGTCTTCCACGGCCATCACTTCTTCCCAAGCCAACAAGCTGATAGCGGCTGCATCAAAATCGGACAAGAATATACACGCTGGCTACATTCCGAGTGAAATAGTCAACTCTTTTGCGATAGAATCGGCTACTATCTCATCGATCTTCGCTTATGATCCAACCTATGGCGATATTTTTACAATTTTCCAAGCCAAAAACAAGAACATCAAAAAAGTCACCAATGTGGCTGTCTATATTAGCGGAACTTTGGGCACTTTGTTGAATATTGCGCCATTTCAGGGGCTTGAAAATGAGGGTAATGAATTTTTACCTGCTTTTGAGAAACCCACTCAAATAGAGCTTCCATCACCGGCAAAGCAAGTGATAACAAAAAGATCCCAAACTAGTGCAGTTTTAGAGTACATACTAGTTCGAACAAGTTCGAAAGTATTTGTATTATCATGTTCAGTGAAGCGCGGGAAGGTGGAAGTCTCAATCATAGGACAAGTCCTGTCAACAAAGTTACGAAATATTGACTTTGCAGACGTTACTTTCAACACTCACAATAATGGATTTACTAGTGTCGATGTACAAGGCCATTTTTCAATGTGGAAGATCAACGGTAATAGGGTTACAATGGAATCCAATGTCTTTACTGCAGAAGATCCACTTGAGCTCTCGAGCTGGAGAAAGGTAGTCTGGATTAATAATTCAAATTTGCTTATATTTTGTCGCACATCTATAAAGCAGTTCAATGTTGCAGATGGTTCATCTGAAATTGTCTCTACTTCTGACTCATGGTCGAGAATACGAGGAGTTGACATGAAAGAGGGCAATATTTTTTTGCTCACTCTGAAAGAATTGATATGGTTCAGGGCTGGTACTAAGTTAGAAAGATTGATTTCTTGGAAGCATCATCTAGATGATGAGGATCCAACTTTGAAACTACACGTGAGCGGTGCAACAGATAACTTTATTTGCCTTATTTACTCGGAAAGGCAACCATTAATATTTGCATACAACTTGGGGATCGAAGACGGTGCACCGTACGTCTTACAGGATCCTTACTACCTCAGGAAAAAAGCTTCCGGCCAATTGCAACAGGTCGCGCTTTATACTCCTAGCCAATTTCCCAGCACACTGAATACATACGGCTTCTTTGAGATTTGCAACAACTTGCAAATAGGAATGAGCTTGTACTCTGTGAACGATACTACAAGTGTGAACACATCACCCCATAAAGTTCAACCTAAGACCGTTGAAACAGAGAGCTTTGAACAAACACTACCCCTCTTGATAAACTCTTTCAAACACAAAAAGAGTGTAACAGAAACAGATTCAGATATAATCCAAACATACGCACGAAAACTCGGAGAAGGAACTTTTAAGATTAACAAGACGAAAACATCTGATGTCTATAATATTAATGATACCATGTTACATTTGTCTATGTTGGATATTTCATCTGAAATACCTTTTGAGGTAAGGGACGTCAGTGAATTTGATCACATGATTGAACAGCTTGCCGAATTCTACTCACAAAAGGGTATCAGTTTATCAAGTGTGATCGGTCCTGTGGTTTTTCAGAGTTCAAAGCTTGACAGACATACTCAAAGGTCTACTTCAACGAAGACACTCGAGGATTTAAAAAATTTGTTTTATGAAGCCTATTCTTTCGATCCCAGGCTAGCCAAGGAAAATTACCCAGAAAGCTTTACCATATCGACATTACTATTGGGTGCTTCCCTTATAAAAGCAAGAAGAGAACTGATCGAACAACCGTTGAATAGTGTCTTAGAATCAACTCTAAAGGCTGCACCAGATGAAGTAAAAAGCCTTCTTGATAATTGGGATGAACAGTTTGACATGGGAATAACACAAAAACCCGCCGAGATTCAAACCCAAGGAAGCCAGATGCCAACAATTAAACTATCGCAAAAACGTCCCAGGAACAAAACACCCAAGCCGACCCAAGAAACTATTTCTGGTAGTCTCTATTCCACACAAGAATCGAGTAGTAGTTTGGGCTTCCAAAATGGTTCGCAAGTCGTGTCTCAATCTCAAAATAGACTCTCTTCTCAAAGGCAAAAGTTCTCGATTTCCCAACTTTCCTCTTCACAGAAGAAGAAAAGGAAGAAGAAAAGTGGATTCGCTTAGGTCCACTCAAATAATCATTTACTTAATTTAAGCATCTGCATTTTTGATGAGTTTGTAGTCTAAGTAGAACATCTTAGTGTTAACCTTTGTATTGTATAGAATTGGCGTTGGTTATATTCAGGATAAAACCGATCGTGTTTCCTTATTGATTCTGATGATCTGATGGGCTAATAATTCTGGATCTACACCCAGGTCGAGAAGCTTGATGCAAAGTTGGAGTGTAGATTCGTCTATTTCATCAACTCGCAAAATCTTTGCGAGTTCAATTATAAGTGAATTTGGGTTGATTTGTGGCGAGTGGTAGTACATGCAAGTATTTGTTTTTTAAAAGTGGAGTGTTATATTTACAATGCGATCACACCTATACTTACCGAGGATTGGGTTTGCCAGCCACAGATATTTATCAACGAAATCTTTGAAAATTGCATATTTTGGGACAGATGAGTTCAGTGTTCGCTCTCTTGATAGCCTAGTTCAGTTCCGGGAACAATTTCCAGAGAAGATAGAAAGTATTGATGTCATTACGAGAAGCGTGAAATCCCGAGGGCGCAAGTCTAAGCAATTCACAGACCTTCCCATTGGTAGCTATTTTGATAGGAATGCATCCAAATTAGCTTCTCTACATCGAGTCGACTCAAAAGAAGAGATCAATGCTTTGATGAATTTTAAATCGTTTGATTTGGCTGTAGCAATATCGTTCGGATTACTTATTCCAAGGCAGTTTCTTGAAAGTTGTTCATTTGGAGGATTGAATGTTCACCCATCATTACTACCAAGATATTCGGGCTCTTCTCCGATTCAATATGCTCTTCTAAATCAAGACTCTTATACAGGTTGTACAGTTCAAACACTTCATCCTTCGAAGTTTGACCACGGGAACGTGCTTCTACGTTCACCAGAAATAATGATTGAAAGTAACGATAACTATGCTTCATTGAATCAAAAGTTGGCATGCGAGGGCGCTAGTCTTTTGAGAGAAGTTATTGAGAATGATCTATTTATTGTTACAACTACGCAAATTGAAGAGGGTCAATACAAACATTCCCTTGCTCCAAAAATCCCCTCTACCAGGTCGAATATTAATTGGAAAAAGCAATCATCGAGTGAAATCATCGCTATGTTCAAAGCTTTGGGCCCCTTATACACTTCTAAATATGTTGAAATTTTTAAGAAGAAGAAGAAGATTGAAGAGCACCAAAGAGTGGTTCTTGACGACATCAATATTGGGGGATTAGAGACAGACTTGAAATCTCCCGGAAACTTCAAGTTAGCAGACCTGAGGTTCATTATCAAGACTATAGATGGAAGCATATCCGCTGAAAAATTAAAAATGCAATACTGTGGTTTTGAGTCCCCACTGAAGTTTTTCAGTGCCCTCCCGAGTCGTACAGGCAACACCCCTCTTACATTTGAGTACATAGAATAACATATTTATTATAGGTCTAAAGAACAACTTGACAATGTTTGTTGAATTCTTCAACTGCGATCGAAATATTTTTGTAAAGGAAACTTCTACTCGCTTTATCTGGAATGGGCAAGAACGGTCCTGATTTGCGCTTAAGACTGATACTGATACCTGTGGGCTCCACAGTAATCGATTTGATTTGATCAAATTCAATAATCCATTTGGACTTCAAGGTATTAATCTCAAAAAGAATAATCATTTTAAAGGTGACCAAAACGGCTCTTTCTTCTCCAGGAAGTAACAAATGAGCCAAGTAGCGCTCATTGTAAAAAATACCACCATCTGTTGAGTCCAACCAAAAATTACCTTGAGCCTCCCTCTGAGAGTAGGGTCTGACAACTCCATCGTAAGAAATATGACGAGGTAATCTGACCTTGTCAAGGCCCTCAGCGTCAAAAACGGTTGTAGTGTTTCGGATCCCCTCACTGACATTAGAAGCTAAGTCAAACAATCCTATCGCGGTCTTGGTAGGAAGTCCTATAACACCCTTACCAAGTCCTTTAAAGAAACCTGCAGCGCCTTCTGTTGTTGCTCCTTCAATCGGAGCCATTGCAATACCCAGAAAGCCAGACAGTATTGATTCGTAAAACGAGTTAGCACCATTTGCTACCCCATATAGGGCGTGCTTGGGTTTGTTTCGTCTTTGATTGAGTCTACGACGCTCTTGGAATTTCTTGTCGGTGACAACTGAAAGACCTTTAGCAAGTGATCCTGTTACCTTTGCAAATGAATCAGAAAATCCGAATATTGACTTTTTCAAAAAGCTCAAACCACCCTTAGCAATTCCAATTCCTAACTCTTGTGGCCTGTCATTGATAATAAAGCCTTGATAAGGTTCATAAAATATGTCTAACACTCCAGATGATAAGTGATTAAAAAGGCCAACAGGATTTCCCAAGAAGTCTGCAGAGCCCAAAATTTTGTGAACCTGATAGAAAAATGACTGACCATAGTGTGTTTCGATTGATTCCATCAATCTTGGAATAGGCACACGGAGATTTTCTAAAAATAAAGCATTGAGTTGGATCGGGGCATCATTGATATTTCCAATTGCCATAGTTAAAACATTGAAGAAAAACATGAGTGCATTCTGATTCAGTGTTTTATCTTCGGCATTGATTCTCTCCGTTCTAACAAATGATAGGTTTGTTTGAACAGGCTGTAAATGTAAGGCTTCGAAGTAAACATCGCTGGCATTGGACAATGTGTCAGGCTCTGGCAATTCCAAAGTTTTATCACATAACCTGTCTACTTGCTCTTTATTCCAACTTGCCCCAGGAAGCTTGCTGAAGTCAATCAACGCAAACAAGAAGTCCTCGTCAATTTCCAAAGTCATTTCCTGTAAAAGAACCGTAGCATACTTCAAAAAGAGAACACCATGACTATCATCCTTCACTTTACAAACGGAAGTAGAGAAGGAAGGATGATTGTTCATTTCCTTTCCTGAATTAGGAACCACTGTTGGGTATAACACAATCGGAAAGATACCTCCATATAATTGGTTGTCAATTTGAATCCACTTTAACTTCATGGACAAATTTTGATAAATATCCGATTCGTTGTACCTCAACTCGAGACCTCTCAAAGTAACGTAACATAACTCTTGCGACCTTGTATTTATAAGCGAAATTCCGAAACCTTCGAATTTTGCAACGATCTTGGTGTGATAGTTTTCATCATCTTCCGCCACCTCGAAATTTTGATTTCCTCCTAGGCTCGACGAAGATTTATCAGCTTGTAACTTATACAAACTGACAGAGGGGTCATAGTTTGTGATCACAAGCGACTGTGTAGGCCCATCTGCCACAACGTTTAGGTCAACAATCGTTTGATCAGTATTCTTGTCTGCTGGAATTCTAAATGGTTTTAAATTACCAATCTCTTGAAGGTTCACCGCTCTTTCGCGCCCATTAGCACGGATTATAAGCTCCTTTATAACAGCGTTAGGGTAATCATAAGCATATGGCATAACACTCTTTGGAGGAACCTTATAATAAATTGGTTTATATTCGGCATCACGTTTGACGACTTCACCATTCTCATTGATGTTGGGGTTATTCTGGTAGATATAAAATTCCGAATCACTAAAGTTACGGATTGAGAAAGGCCAGTGGTTATTTGCGCTTTCAATCTGTATGAATATTGTCGAATGTTCAATCAAAATGTTGACTTGAAGTAATATTTGGCCGACGTTTTCTTTGTAAACTTTCAAGTAAACACGTCCCATGTCATCAAGGGTGAAAGGAGAAGACCAAGATTTCGAAGAATGTGCGAATTTTGCCAGGAAAATCTTCTTCTCAACCGGTCGCAATCCGTATAAGGGCCGCAATTCGCCAGGTTGAAGATCAATTTGCTTTGTGGTACCATTCTCTAGTAATTGAATAGGCTCCTCAAGGCTGTTTCGAACAATATACCTCGGGGCAACTGTAACCACCTTGGTTAAATTAAATTTACCCTCACCTTCTGCAATACTTATACCAAAGTTCATTTCTTTTTGTTTCTCAGAAAGATGTGTGCGTACTGCCGTGACTTGACCGATCGCATCGAAGCTCAAAGGCGAAGACCAGGATGAGTCTGAAATTTTAATGGCAGCTCTATTCTTCCGGTCATCATCTTTCTCGAATGAGAATAGAACAGGCTCCACAGGCTTCAATGTAGATCGTCCGTTAGATTGTGTCAAATTCTTTTTCTCACTTATCACAATGTTTTGAGCAGTCCTGTTGAGAATAACATATGGTGCGTAGACACTAACTCTCAAACTTGCTCTATTTACAGATTTCCGTGGGTAGTGTAATTTAAGATGCAAAACTTGCCCATCAATGTGTCTTAAAGCAAATCTCTCTTCTTTTTTGTAATCGCTGCGTTCTGGGACGTTGATAATAGCAAATTCAGACTTCCCGAATCCACAGTTCTTTGGCTCGACACTGAGTAGTAATAGATTCTTCAAATTAACAACATGGACAATGCTCTTCCCCCCTTTTGCTATTGAACCATTCCAATCCTTCTTCACATTCTTGTCGTATAAACGGTAGTTCAAGTCGAAAGGTAACAAATTTTCAATTTCCACGGGAGAAGAGATTACCAATTGCATATGTGGATAGATTTTAGCAAGAGGTTCATCTTTATCGTACTCAGCTTCAGCTTGGAAGTAGAAACAAGTATCATCGCCAGGGATCAGTGAGTCGCATGTCAAGTGGGTTCCGGTCTTCAACAAATCCTTCCATAACAAATGCTCGTTAGACCACAGGTAATTTGCGTCATCCAAAATTGGTCTTATCTTAATTTTCCCAGCATAAACGAGATCAATAGGAAGCGCCATCGAAGTATATGACGCAATCCTTAGCTCCTTAGAATCATTGTCTGTAGATATCAAAACTGCAATGACTCCATCCGTATCATTTCTCAAAACTATAGTAGACCTCAAATACACTGTTTTGACATTATCGCTCCCCAAACTAATTTCACAAGACAACCTATTATGGACGTGATCGATCGGAGGAAAGAGCATGAATAAGTCATTGCCTTCACTTGTTACAGAAATTCTGCGAACTTCTTCGTAAGGGGAGCCTATCATTTTCACACCTAAGACTCCTGCACTATTGTCAGAATCTAAATTTTGACGGATTTGCCTCCAATCTTCAAAAGACCATGGCATTCTGCCATTATAATCAATTTTAACTTTCTCTTTTGCGCCGTCACGGTCGTTCCATATCTCAATATCATATCCTGTTTCATTCACGATAATATATGGGTTATCATTACCAATTTGCTTGACTTCATCATCTTGTTTAATCAAATTGAAAACCTGGGAAAGCAAAGCCAATGATCTTGAAGTCAAAGTGAATTCTGCTAGCAGCCTCGAAACAACATCAATAACAACACTAGGTTGTGGCTTCGTGGTTTTCGAGGCATATACTCCAATTGACCAAGGCTCGATCAAAGGTTCCCAAGTGGACTTTGAGTAATTGTAAACATTCACGTAGTGATCAATATGAGCCTCTGCGCTCAAGTCAGTGGACCAATTTATCGCTCTTGCTTCGAACGGTTTAATGCTAACATCTAACACTGGCAACTCGTGGACGTCTCCGATTAAAACAAACCTAAAGCCCCCAATCGAAGCACTAAATTCTTCGCCTTTGACGATCACTTGTTCATTTTCATGAATTGAACCCGCTTTAGATTTATGCGAATACTCAGTCAATATACTAGGTGCATATTGGGAGAGCCTCCTTTTGAAATCTTCTGAAAAGTTGTATTCTCCATCTTCAGCAGTCGTGGACGATGAACCTTGAGAGCTGGCATAAAGTGCACTTGCATTATTAACGATTCTTAGAGCTAAACGAATGTCTCTCACAGAAACCCTCATCAAAATAGGATCGATCGATGCTTGAATGTTCGTCAAAAATGTAGTTCCGTTTGACCCCCTTGCGTCATGAGCGAAAGATATGGAGAAGTCGTCAATAATACGATACTTTGTATCATCTAAATCATTCATCCTTGTAATGAACATCCCAATGTTGTTTGCAGCCATAGAATCGATGTTCTGACTTGTCAAAAGAAGTTGTTCGACTTTGAAAACGATTGCCAAGGTATCCTCTTTTGTAGAATCTTGCAATAACATAATTGATGGTTCTTTTATGTTAACTGAAAAACCAACAGTCATTCCAGATGAATTGCCATCATCTTTTGGTACTGCTTTATTATCATGCAGACTTTTCGTACTAGAAGTCTCGCTTGATTCGTCATCGTCATTGATATTGTGATTAACCACTGATTTCTCAATCGCGAGTCCTTTACTGATGAATGATTGCATAGCAATTGCGTGATCCAATACCACCATAGTTTGGGGTTTCTCCACATTAATTATCACAGTTACATTTCTTTTTGTGGTTGGTCCCTCTGAAGTAGCAGAAATTACAAATTGATCTTGATCACCTTTACTAGGTGGAATAATCTGGGTAAACTTGCTGTTAGTCATTTCCCTCACATCCTCAACAACGAAAGACTTTGCTCTAATATTTGAAGTGAAGTTTCCATCGTCAATCATATGAAATTCGGTGGTAAACTTATTCAAAGTAAAAGATACAAGCCTCTTTGCTTCAAAGTTTTTAATATCTTCGGTATCTGTGTAAGTTGTCAAGGAAAGTTTTGGAATTTCAAAACTGAAGCAAACCTTTTTGGACCCCACTGGATAAGAACTAGCGTTTTGTGATTCAGTTGAACTTAGTAACTGAATTTCCTCTGTTTGAGTAGGCTGTTGGGTGTCTGACTGAATTGCCGCATTAGCATTAACAGCTTCTTCAACTACTTCCTCCAAAGACTCTCCATCAATGTCACTGGTAGTGAATACACTACCAATAGACTCTGAAAGCGTGTAAAGATAATTAAGCTGTAGCTCTGTCAAGTGGAGATCAATCTCTGGGGTTTTTCCAACAACTGTGAACATTGCGTTTCCGTCGACATATTCCTCTAGAAAATCAATATTGAATGATAAATCCAATTCTTTAACTATCTCACCCAATTGTTCAACACCGTTGTAAAAATTCAAACAGGACAGCAAGCTAACGTTTCTAATCCCAGCATTTATCTTACTAACAAATGTTTTTTCAAAAGGTTGAAAGGTATTGGAAGCATAAAGTTCTCCTAAATGGGCTGTCAAGTAGTCAAAATGAGTTCCGGGGCTCTCAACAGACCTCGGAAAAACAACAGTAGGGGCTTTCACGATAATATCAAACTTCATCTTACTATTTTCGATCTGAGAGGCCTGGTTCATGGCTGCTTCTCTTGCTTTATCATAAATTGCTTTCATTTGAAGAAATTGGCTCAAATACTCGATAATCCTATTGAGAGAACTCTCAACGAAATTGATCGTTATAGCACCTGTCTTGAACTCTAGTAAAGAGTCAAAATGTTCTTTATTAATGGCCGGATCAAATGTTCTATACTTGAATTCTGCCAAGTTGTTGCCCTTCATGTTGATAAGATTTCGCAATATAGAGTCTCTTGGAGACCCATGGTTGATCTCATCATGTAAAGTCAATGCCCCTAATACACCAGAAACATCTAATTCTTCAGGAACTATAAGTACACTAAAATCTGCAGTGCTCAATTCTAGAGTTGCCAATTTTAATCCATCTTCGTTGAGAACAATGATGATGCTGTCAAGATTAATGCTCAAATTTATTTTCTGAGGGGCTTGATCATCAGTCTTATCATTATGATTCAACACATCCGCAGGAGTAGCTTCCAGGTTGGGATCAGTAAAAGTATTCAAGATAAAGTTCAACAAGGACAAACATGATTTCCTTGACAATACGTACCTCACAGTCGCTATATCAACATCTATTTCCTGATCGAAGACCTCGATTTCATTTCCATTGAACTGGACAATTCTTTGTTGCCTATCATATTTCAAGTTAATTACCAGCTTCTTGGTATTTTCCACTAGTTTTTGATCGAGGAAACTATTGGATGAAATCATCTTTTCGAATTCCGGTATTCCGGAATCTTCTAAATGATCCACAACATTAAGGTCATCAAGTGACAAATCAATGTGCATGTCATTAACGGTTTTAAAAAGTGAGAAATCTAATGCATTTCCAACGAGATCAACAAGAGATTCTGTTTCCAAGTTTATGGGATCTACGCATCTGAACATTTTGATGCAGACAATTCCAACACTTAGAGACGCTTCAAATATGTGTTGTCTAAGAGCCTCTGGCAGCTTTGATCCAACATCCTCTTTGACCTTTTTATCATGAATACTCGAATCATCTTCAATCTCGCGAATTTTTTCATCATTCCCATACGCACTGAAAATGCTAGTTTCATCGGAGTCCAAAGTTGAAAAATCTGGAACAAGCACGTCAATAAGCTGCATGATTGTCTTATACTGATAGTCGCTCAAGTTAAGGTGAATCTGAGGTACTTCACCACTTATTTTGAACTTCGCCAAACTGTATGCTTCTGGTAAAATTGAGACCCCCAACAATAACTTGATATCTAATTTGTCAAGTATTAATGCAGATCTTTCCGTCTCTTGACTGTGCAACTGCGTCATTGTACTCTTTATGTCGGGTCCAACAAAAAACTGAGCATCTTGCAAGTGTAAATTGAACTTATCATACATGAGAGTATTTAGTTCTTCCCTGTCCTTTAAAGAATAGGTTTCCTTGCTTTTAACTTCTTCAATTTTGTCTTTCTCGACCAAGTCACTAATAACGCTGATATGACCAGCATCCAAAATAGCCACCGGAGACTTGAAACTTGAAGGGTCCACAGGCAATATTATCAAAGGAGCTTGAAGATCTAACCTTAAATTAATGGTCTTGTGCTCTTCTAATACATACTGTAGGCCGAGGCGAGTTTGCTCCGTAATTCCCTCCATTGTAGCTTCAGCTGCATTCATTATCGCACCTATAGTTTCATCATGCATCTTTGGCACTTTGAAAAATGTTGCAATCCGCTCAATAAACCTCGAATTATAGAAAATGGTCATCGACTTCAATTTTCCAACTAGCATTGAGTCAGCCGATCCATCCAAAGGATTATTCTCGTATGAAATCTGGAAAAATGGTTCTTCTGAAGTTGTTTGTTCATGAAGAGACGAATGTGAAGAGTTCAAATGTTTGACACTCACAATGTGTCGGTACAAAGAAGTATCAGTGCCGTCCTCGATACGGAACTCATGTAATTTGAATTTTGAAAGAAAAGAATCAGGGCGTTGGTAAAACAGTGCATTGCATCCTTCAAATACAATTTCGGTAAGTGACTTGTTTCCTGTTTCTTTGATACACAACCCACCACGTTTCAACGAAGCTTGCACATCAAGTATTACACGGTCTCTGGGTAAATCAATCGCATTTTTCACGTCATCATTCTCGTTGTAATCAATAGCATCATAAAGTGCTTTTCTTTGATCTTCCGAGAGGTGAAGGTCAAGCAGGTCACCATCATCATGAACACTACTCGTGTTGCTCTCTTCTGGTTTGTTTTCATTAGAGCTTCCCCATATGTATGAGAACCAGCCGCTGTTTTGAGAGGTGGAACTTGAAGGCTTCGTCGCAGCAATTCTTCTATTCTCTTTCCGGATCACAGATCTCGTCAATGACCTATAGAATTTTATGTCCTCAAATGGTAATTTCTCCTCCAATTTATTCAAACGCTTCTTTTCTTCTTCTGACAACGAATTAGGGTTCAAAGCTTTAGCTTTGTATAAAGAGGTGTACTCTTTCCTTTGGTCTCTCCGTTCTTTAAAATAAGCCCAACTCCATTTGTAGTTTTTCTCATGGATTTCGTTCACAATAGACTCTGCTGCATATTTGAACCAAGCTTTAGGGTCTTCAGAGACCGGTACAGTCGGTTTGAGCCTTCTGAACCTTTGAGTTTTCAAGTACCAATGGAATTTTGATGCAGTCCAGAGTAAATCCTTATATTGCTGAGAGTCTAATTCAAGACCAAACTCCTGGAAAAAAAGTTCTGCTTTGATGTGTGGAAATTCCTCGGTGGAACCACTTTTATGAACAGTGATTTTTCCTTCACCAGAAACAGGTTTAAGCAAGAATTGAATATTTTCACCCATCTCGGTCTCTCTTCCAAAAGTTTCCTTGAATTTTGCTAAAATTTTATGATGGTCGTCGTCCTCCGCTTCTATAATACTAGAAGAATTGGTGTTCATATAGCATGACAAATTCTTGAGTAGCAAAAGCTTTCTGGCAAATTGTTGCGTAATAGCGATAAAACTTGGAGCCCAGCCTGAGTCTGTAGAGACAGCTGAAAGTTCGTTCAAAGTCACTCCTATAGCATATGGATCTTCGGTCAAAGTTGAATCATCTTCATACCTAATGTGTATGTTCTTAATGGTGATTTGCAAATTGTCCACAATTTTTGTTACGAGAGACTCCGTGAAGGATTCGCTTGAATCAATGTCATTAGTGATACCCAGGTTTTGGGTCTGTGCTGCCTGTAATGTCTCCAAGTTTTCTAATTTCTCTTTCTTAATGCGCAATTCCTTTTCATGTTCTTCCTTTTCATCGTAGGTATCATCTAAAGTTGGAGATACAAGCAAGTAAACATCCTCTATGATAATCCTGACCGGCTTTTTCTTCAAATTAGACCACGGTATTTGTAATGTAAGCTCCCCTAAATGACCAAAATGAGCCTTCAATGGCAAATTGAACTGATCTAAAGACTCCTTCTTCAATTGCAAGTCTTTCAATTTGACATCTCCACTCCATATTCCAATGTTCAACTGCTTTGGATCGAAGTTCTCGATGTATGATCCGAGGAACCTATTCAAAATGTTAGCCACCAAGGATTCGAACATTTTCAGTGGTGTTGTGTTTGATAGTGTTTTCAGCAAGCTTTTGGTACAATTTCAATGTGTAGCAATCTATCCTGTATATAATATTTGTAGGCGGATATGTGGCCGCCAGGACAATTATCTCACAACCACCAATCGAAGCTGCTACTCTGCACAATGTAGGGCTTATTTTGACATTACTACGCTACTTAAATAACCAAAATCAATAGAAAGCTTCACCGTCGAAATGCTGGTAAAGTGCACCATCCTTTGTCTGTTTCAAGTTCTCTCCTCACCTCTTTATTTTATCAAAATGATCCTTTACATTTTCTCAGGACTCTTCATTCCCTTAAATCTTGTAATATTACGTGGTTAAGTCGATCGCTCAGACGCATGCTTCTTTAGAGTCCAGGGGACAGTGCATTCTTGCTTCCGTAGTCTTGAAAAAATGTCTTGAAATCTATTCTTCCCCATAGATACCAGGAGGTCTTATCGATCTTTCTAAGAAACCTTCATCAATTCACACCACTAGGTTTACTTGATACTATTAACAAACTAAACTACATTGTTAACGTAGCCTCACCCTGGAAGTCAAGAGGCTTTCTTTTTTATGAGATCAATTCGTAAACACCATGCTCAGCTGCGGTAGGAGGTAAGCGCTTTGAGGTGAAATGTTTCCCCTAATTTAGATGGTTCAAATCATTTTATCAGGCCAATGCAATACTGGGATTGTAAAATTCCAGAGCTTTGCCTAACTTTTACAGTGTTCTGATTGGCGGTAGTTACTACTCGACCAAGATATGATGTACATGCAAAGGGATAAGATAGGGATTTTTTCGTTTGATTCAATCACAAATATTTTGTTATCTAGTTTTAAGGCACTCCATTAGTAAACGTTTGCCATCGGGTCTACCACAAATAAGGATAACAAGATCTTCGCGATGTCTATCATATCATCTGATTTTAATCAAAGTGATATGAAGAGCCAAACGGAGAAGATTGGAACTTACACCATAGGGCCGAAGATCGGAAAGGGGTCATTTGCCACAGTTTACAAATGCATAGATAATGTAAGTACAGATTAACGTGTATCCGGAAAGGCTACTAACATAACAGAAAACGCACAATGCTGTTGCTATAAAGTCAGTCGTCAAATCCAAGTTGAACTCAAAGAAACTTGTGGAGAACTTGGAAATTGAGATATCGATTTTAAGGACCATGCATCACCCACACATTGTGAGGCTCCTTGACTACAATAAAACACATACACATTTTCACTTAGTTATGGACTACTGCTCTATGGGCGACTTGTCCTACTTCATCCGCAAAAGGCAGCAATTGACAAAAACTCACCCCGTCATATCATCTGTTTTGCAGCGTTATCCATCACCTGAAGGCTCGCATGGGTTGAACAAGATCATAGTCATTCACTTTTTGAAGCAGTTAGCTAGTGCTTTGGAATTTCTTCGAGAGAAATGCTTGGTTCATAGAGATATTAAGCCTCAAAACTTGTTATTGTGTCCTCCAAGTCATTCAAAAAATGATTTTGAGATGGGTAACTATGTCGGTTTGTGGGAACTTCCTATTTTGAAGATCGCAGATTTTGGGTTTGCTAGGGTATTGCCTTCTACCTCATTAGCAGAGACTTTATGTGGGTCACCTTTATATATGGCACCCGAAATTTTGAGATACGAAAAGTACAACGCAAAAGCAGACTTGTGGTCAGTGGGTGCAGTCTTGTATGAGATGACCGTTGGAAAGCCACCATTTAAGGCAGCAAACCACATAGAACTTATGAAGAATATTGAAGCGGCAAATGACAAAATCAAATTCCCTTCTGCTGCTCAAGTACCCGAAGATTTAAAATCATTGATAAGGTCTCTATTGAAACTTAAGCCGACCGAGAGAGCATCATTTACTGAGTTTTTTAATGACCCGTTAATCCTCGGAGATTTAGAAAGTCCTGATACACCTCTAAGCACTGTTAGTATGGATGAAAACTTGTTCATAAGTGAATATATCTCTCCAGTGAGAGCTGAAGGAGCTGGTAACGCGGATACTACGAAAACAAGATCTAATATCGAAATTCTGGCAACTATGCCCGAGGTACAAGAGCCGAAAAATAAGTTCAAAACCAATTCAATATTAGTACCTGTCGCATCTTCGAGAGATGAAGAGATCAAGAATATTATAAACAAAAATAGTCCAGGTCCAGAAACACTTTCGAATTCCATTCAAGGTAATAACAGCAAGTCTTTGGTGATCAGAAATAAAGATGACATAAACTTGGAGAAAGATTACGTTGTGGTAGAAAAGCGAGCTGTTGAGGTCAATGCAATTGCCGACGAGCTAGCCCACGCTGGTAGTGGGGCTTTTGCCGTTAATGCCTTTGGACGCAGAACCCTGTCACTTTCAAGTGGTGAAGGCAGTCGTCCAAATGATAGAAGATATTCCCTGAGATCCAATTCTACTAGCAGTCAGGGGGGTAGACCGGCGATCTCAGATAGAAGAATCTCAATTTCAATCTCACCTTCGAGTGCATTGAGTAAAGCGATCGTATTGGCATCGAACAGATTATTTGGTGTGAGCAACAACGCCTTAGCAGGAAAAATGTTGGACGGGTCCAACGATGAACAAACTTCTAAGATGAATCTGAATAAGACTCTTTCAACGGTGATATCAAGTCCAAACTTCACAAATAATTTACTTTTGCAGAAATTGAGTATTCCTACATCAGCAACGTTGGCTGCCTTTGAACATCTGGATATGGCTCAGTCACAGATGTCGTCTGATGAAATCGTCTTGAACAAATTGGAATCAATCTCTACAAAGGCGCATGCCATTAAATTATTTGCGGATATTAAATTCAGCCAGTTGATACCCAGCCCACCATCATCGGACGGCTTGGATAATGATTTCGTTCAGCAAGATATCTCTTTACCTCCAAAGATGATAAGACAAATTAGTGAGGAGGGCGTAGTGTTATACGTTAAGACTTTGTCCCTTTTGGCTAAAGGAATGTCTATTGCAAGCGACTGGTGGTACGATCAGAATGAAATTCACTCTGATAATGTTGACGTTTTGCGCTCCAAAGCGACGAGTAAAGTCTCCAATGCGAATAACTTACAGGTTTCTGTTAAAATCAATGAGTTGGTCCAATGGATTAGAGACAAATTCAATGAGAGTCTCGAGAAGGCCGAATATGTAAGGTTGAGATTGGAAGATGCAAATTCAATAATTGCGAAGGAAAGTTCTAATGAAGTTTTGGAATCTCTTGATTACCTCCCACCTAATGAAAAGGGTAGGCGCGCCGTTGTTGCTGAAAAATTGATTTTCGACAGAGCTCTTGAAATGTCTCGCAGTGCTGCGGTGAACGAGCTTGTTAAAGAAGACCTCAAAGGTTGTGAGTTGGCCTACAGTACTGCAATTTGGATGTTGGAGGCACTTCTTGATGAAGATGGCAACACAGATTTTGGGGAACAGAACGAAGAAGGAAGATTAGATTCAGAAGATAAGATTACTGTTGAGAAGTTCATCATTAGTATTGGCAACAGGTTGTCTGTTTTAAAAAGAAAATTGGAGACGTCTTAAATTTTGTTTAGCACTTATGAATTGGAACAGTTTTATGGGAATTTGCTACACTAACTGATAATTCAGATATAAATATAGTTTTCAAGTAATAAATGTAATGTGGCGGATGATTTCTTAAAGTATAAATATTTTGTGAACTCGTCAAGGAACTTCTCGTTGGCTCAGATATTCCACTCTGTTTTCTTCTTTTTTCTACAAAATTATTGAAAATTAAATTTCAGGTTGGTTTTCATGTTCAATGTTTCAATCTTCTGGACACTCATTAAACCGTGAAAATACTAATATAACACTCAAACAAAGAAGAAGCACAAAGGATGATCTGAAATCAGTTGATATCAATGAAGATTTAGAAGAAATAATAGATAAAACAAACCTGCTCAACTTGGGGGATTCATTCCTCGCAGGCAAAAGAAAGTCTATAATGAGAAAATCAGGAATTGTTTTCCTTACAGCCATTAGCGCATTCGTGAGACTCTACAACATACATGCGCAAGATAGGGTCTCGTGGGATGAAGCCCATTTTGGAAAGTTTGGTTCTTACTACATTAACCATGAATTTTACTTTGATGTCCACCCACCTCTTGGCAAGCTACTAGTTGGACTTTCTGGCTATTTAGCAAAATATGACGGAAAATTCTCCTTTGAAAGTGGGATGCCATACCCCGAAACCTGCAATTACGTTTTCATGAGGATTTTCAATTGCATATTTGGAATACTATGCACACCTATCGCGTATAGGACGTGTAACAAGCTCAATTTCAGTCAATGGACAACCTGGTTTATTTGCTTGCTGGTAGTATTTGAAATGATGTCATTAACTTTGTCAAAATTCATATTGCTTGATTCCATGTTACTATTTTTCACAGTACTCAGTTATCACTGTTTGATAAACTTGCATCTGCTTAGAATCAAAGATAAATTGTTAACTTGGCGAGGTATAAAATGGTTGATATTAACTGGAATTTCAATTGGGTGTGTTTGTTCGGTAAAATGGGTTGGTCTTTTTGTAACTGTCCTAATTGGACTTTACATAGTTTATGACTTGATCATCAAAACCTATCAAGTATTTTCAACCAACACAATGAGTGGCAAAGAATATGCTTTGCATTGGGTTTCCAGAGTCATTACTTTGATTCTTATACCATTTCTGATTTATGCAGCCTGTTTTAAAGTCCACTTCCTGTTGTTGAGCAGCTCCGGGACAGGTGATGGCTCAATTTCTACTTTACTTCAAGCTTCGTTAAATGGAAATACAATTAAATATGGCCCGAGGTCAGTGGCCTATGGGTCTTTGATCACATTGAGGTCTCAAGGGTTGTCTCCGAACTTATTACATTCGCATGAGCATCTTTTTCCAGAAGGGTCTCACCAACAGCAAATAACCACCTATGGATACAAGGATGAAAATAATAACTTCTTGTTCGAATTTGGATTGCAGGAGTCTGCAGATAAACAATGGTTTGCTTCCGAAGAACCAGCTCACAATTCATCTTTCGATTTTGCAATGTATACCACCATTATTAAGGATAAACTGACAGTGAGATTGGTACATGATATTACTGGATGCCTACTCCATTCACACCCCATTCAAGCTCCAGTACTGAAACATCAATATGAGGTTTCGTGCTATGCAGATCTTGAGAATAGTGATGAGAAGGATGAATGGATAATCGAAATACAAAGTCAAGAAAAATCCCCGTCTGGGGATTTTGCCTTAGAGGCCGAAAGTGAGGTACATCCTATATCCACGAACTTCAGGTTGAGGCACAAGGTTTTAGGATGTTATTTAGCCACCACCGGATACTCTCTTCCCTCATGGGGATTTCAACAAGGGGAGGTTGTGTGTAAAAATTCACTTTTTTCTAAGGACAAGAGCACCTGGTGGAATATTGAAGACCACACCAACGAGAAACTTGACCCGCCTGCAGTCCAATATGTACCACCAAAGCCAGGGTTTTGGAAGGAGTTTTTATTGTTGAACTACGGAATGATGGCATCCAACAACGCTTTAATTCCCGATCCTAATAAGTTTGACAGATTGAGCTCTGAATGGTGGGAATGGCCAATACTTCATATCGGTCTTAGGATGTGTTCCTGGTCAGCTGATGATGTCAAGTTTTTCTTAATTGGAAACCCCATAGTGACGTGGTTTTCTACGCTCTCTATTGTTTTACTGTTGGTTGTATTTGCCGCCCACATGTTGAAATATAGACGTCAAAAACAAAAATTTGATATTTTGGGAAGAAAATGGAATGCGCTTTTGGCCGAAGGACTATTGCCTATATTAGGTTGGTGGTTTCATTTTTTGCCTTTTATTACTATGGGAAGAGTTACTTACATTCATCATTATGTTCCTGCCCAATATTTCGCGATATTTCTTAGCGGCTACATTTTAGAGGTTGCCGTTCAAAGAAGGTTACACCCCAATGTTTCACGTGTAATTTACATCGTTTTCTACGTGATGATAATTGGGGCATTCGTTTATTTGCGTGAATTAAGCTGGGGTATGGAAGGTTCACCGAAGAATTACACCCACTTGAAAATTTTAAAAACATGGATGGTTTAGCATTTCCTGAACATGGTTTCATTGCTTTACCGCTCTCTGAAATTGGCGTATTAAATATTTTATTCAAAAATTATATCATTATGCTTGTCGTTAAAGAATCCATGAGGTTATAGTTCGTTGAAAACTTGAGTATTTATTTAAGTTTACTACTACTTTATGTGAATTCCCAATCAACAGCTACGGTGTAGAAAAAATGACTATAGAATGAAATAAACGGTCTTTTCCGAGCATAGGAGGTACAGGCAAAGAATTAACCCTTTTACATCTATGATTCTAAATATTTTGGATTACCATTCAAGTAAATTTTGCCGCCATGAACATTCCGCGACAGATCACCATTCGAAGTTACTACGTCTGTCCCTGTGAACAAAGTGACCATTATAAGGAAAACTATAATTGTCCTTATATATATACATATGTATTGTTCACAGTATCGATGTAAGTAGTTAGTTCCTTGCTTTCTAACTGATTTTGGTTAACAAAGATACTAATACAAATATTCGCAGCCTTCCATTTCACTGGCAATGGGACTAAATGTAACTTTATTGTAAAAAGAGGCTTGAATTCGGCATCATGTTGTCGTATCAAGCTTTTCACGTGTGCAACCGCTCAACAATGCTTAAACCGTTATTTTTTAACTTCAATTGCGCTTTGTGCCGTATGGTTGGAAGTAAATCAAGTGTAGTAAAACATATTGACACATTTCCATGTGGCTTCTTGTTGCACCCCTGTTTACTATTAATATGCTAGGATTTACACATTAACTGCTTATCGAAAGCCATGAAGTCATCATTGATATCGCTTTTACCTACTCTTGCTTTCGGGTTTTTACAATTGCAGTTTACTGTTGAGAAGTTCGAGAGTAAATATGTACCATCGCTCAATCAGTCTAGAAATGCTCGCCGCTCCAACGCACCAATATCAATTGGAAATGAGGTTGGAGTTCCAAAGTGGAACTCATACTATTTAGCAGAGATTGAACTAGGAACCCCTGGAGTTAAGATACAATTGGCACTTGATACCGGTTCTAGCGACACATGGGTTTATGGCGTTGATAC
The DNA here is from genome assembly GCA_003707425.3 of Kodamaea restingae. Classification (NCBI taxonomy): domain Eukaryota; kingdom Fungi; phylum Ascomycota; class Pichiomycetes; order Serinales; family Debaryomycetaceae; genus Kodamaea; species Kodamaea restingae. Next base: position 526,984 of record PPJA03000011.1, read on the forward strand.
ACCTCTTTCGGAAAAATATGGCTTCTTCATTTCCTCAAAATCGGCAACATTTACCAATGTTGATCAGCCATTTCAAATTTCTTACCAGGAAGGGCCACTAGGCATTACTGCACTGGGAAACATGGGTTCGGACACTCTCAAAGTTGGTCCTTATAGTTTTGATAAGGCAAATTTTGCTATCGTAACTGAATCGAACTCACCGATTGGTGTTTTGGGAATTAGCTTTGTGGAGTTGGAATCTACGGGAGAGTCTTACGCCAACTTGCCAGAACTCTTGCAAGAAAACGGCTACACTAAGTCTGCTGCCTACAGTATTTACTTGAATTCTCGAGACGCAGCCACTGGAAATATTTTATTTGGGGCAATTGACCAAGCCAAATATGAAGGCCAGTTATCGACTTTCAACATGGATACCTCAACTCCTCAAACTGCTCTCAATTTGGTCTCAATTGACGTGATCATCAAAACAGGGGACAAAAAGAAGAATTACCAATCATCTTACAAACCGAGTGAAGGTGATAAGGAACCCAGATACACGAAAAGGTATACGAGCACAATCCAGGCAAATAATGAAGTGACAGTTTTTGACACGGGAACTGCGTACTTTTTATTCTCGCAAGAGTTGGCGGACGCGGTCATGAGTGAAATTGATCGAAGTGCACCTTTTGATCAATGGGCTCAGGGATACGTTGTCGATGAGTCGATAAATTCAAGTGACAACTATTTGTCATTCAATTTTGGTAGTGCTGCGGTAAACGTTCCATTTACTGACTGTATTTTCAACAATGGAACTGAGGCAAACCCTGTTTATGTTTTCAGTATTACACCATATCCAACAACAGTAGTTGGTGATGCATTCCTTAGACAAATATACCTGGTTTTTGATTTGACAAAGAGGACTATTGCATTCGCAAATGTGAAGAATACCGACGACACCAATATTGTTGAAATAAATTAGAGGTCTATTCAAATAGTATTGAAATAAATTACAATAGGACATTAAATCTCTAAATATACAAATTCAAACACAATCTAGAATATACTATAGCATTATCGTCTTACTCCTTACTATGTAATTTCTTTTTTCTTTTGATTGAATTTACACCCAGATTTGAGTTGGGGTGCCCAGAAAAAGATTTTGCAACCAAATAATTCTGATCGTTCCTTTCTACTTAAATTTTTATCACTATAGTAGAGCACACTATGTAACAATTATGAAATGTCGTTCTCATAACTTGATCTCAATCTTTGGTAGTCTTGTCTACCTGGTATACTGGAACGAAAGAATGCCTGGTAGAATCAACAAGGACGCGACCGCATATCCACCCTCTGCATTGCCCTTAACCCCCACAAAATTTAACAATAAAATTAAAATATACAAGAATCATAATAGTTCTACTAGTATATGCGCTTGCACTAGACTTAAATAAATCGAAGTTCGGAATGGGCAATGACTTTTTCAAAACATCAATTATCATCAACTAGAAGTCCTATCCCATCACGACATATAAATTGTGGAGTATGAACTCTTCTTTTTGCTAACTAAGTGAATAACAAAATAAACTACACAAGATTGTACTGAAGTTCTAACTTGTGACTCTAAAAATATACTAAATATTTGAATTCTGGACGAGTTCAATCGAAAAAGAAAAACAGTGTAGTTAATTGTATAATCAGCTTTTGATTATTTAAAGCTTGGGAAAATCGTCTAATTGACCACATCATTCGGATTTTTTTATTTGATAAATCTGGATTAATAATTGAAGAAATTTATGAATTGTATTAATTGTACAATGCTAGTTACATATTAGACAACTTAAGAAATATGACCAATTCAATTTATTCCACTATTAATTGTACATTGCTAGGTTTTATTAGACAAGTTAAGATATATGATCAAATCGACAAATAGTGATTAAATACGGGCATGGGAATAAATTCTAAACAATACAATGTATTTGTATTTTGGGATTAGTGATGTTTCCCATGAAAACTAAATTTAATTTGAGTTACAGGCTCAAGTATTGGCTGTAACTCACTTGAGCCTGTAACTCACTTCATTCAAATTTCAACATTCTGACTATCCACACAGAGTGCGAAAAGTGTTTGATTCCTTGTGAAGAACTTAAATTCAGACGACGAACAACCTCTACTCGCAGTACCAATAATCCCTACTCTGAATAGCATTTAAAGACGGAGGAATGTATTTGAATATCTTCGATTTCCAAACTTTTCATCCTTAATGTGATACTTTGCAAAGTAGTCTTCCAACTAGAAAAAGTATCTCAACACTTAATAACCAATACAGATTTTGTATCTTTTCCCGTTACTTATTACTTTGCTCCTGGGGAACGATATATAAATTTTTTCTTGTATAGAAAGAAAGTCTTCAAGTTTATAAACTTTACAATTCTGTAAAAACATTTGCTTTGTTGGCATATTCTAATAAGACTGAAGAATTTTAAAGTTTTGCAAACATTGGAAAAATGTTTAGAATGTTATTTTATGTATGAATTATTTCTTCTGTGTACGTTTAAAAAACTCATAAAATTAATGGGGATTAAGGAAAATAATGATATATCAGTGATTGTTTTACGTTTTTATTACTTTAGTATTTCATAAATCAAGTTATACTAAACATTACAATGTTTTCACATTTTAAGGACAGAAATTATTATAAATTTTAAGAAAGGTACATCAGTAATTGAACAATTTGGAATATATATGATGGTAGAAAGGAAGCTGTAAGGTAATGTACGTTTTAAATGTAAATGTTTTAACAAACGGTGTTTAATATATTTCGAAGTTAAGTTGGTAAATCATAAAATTGGGTTTATTCTTATTTTCGTTCGGTTTAGGTGTTATTTTAAAGATTTTGTTGAGAAATTCTCGTATTGAGACGTTTTCAGATCTTAACTTTTGTTCAGATGAAGTGAAGTATTTATTCATCAATTGTAAAATTTACTTGTATCATAGACATAATTTTGATGATGGGGAGTTCGGTATATTAATTGATTTCAGGAGAGTCTCGTATAAATTTGTGACTAGTATTTTTGTATTCAACGAAGTGTAATTCAGGCTTTTGCTGGTAGGTCTTGTAATTGACGTCGATTCCAATGAATTGAAGAGAAGGATGATTTGTAAACAAAGTTGTTGATTGCTTTTTGGAAGTTTTTTTATATGGTCTGGCAAGGCTTGAATCAGAAAGGATCGTTTCAATTGTGCTTTTTTGTTCATATTATTTGAATATGTTTGAGGATGTTCAAGTTCGTCAAACTTACATAGTTGCAAAAATTCTAGTTGACTCAGTATCAGTTTAGTCGTGTAGGGGTTAGTCTGAAACATCACCAGTTTAGGCATGGACATACATCTGTGTGAAAGGTGGGAATCTACATCAAGAAACACATCTCACAAAGGTAGACCTACATACAAGCTTCACTATATAAGCTGCACAAGACACTGTATTAAATAAAGTAGTCGGTCGTAGGGATTTTCTCTGAGTAGGGGATTAGCTCAACACACTGAGTTATTTCGGTTTACATTAAATATACAGTTGCTATTACACTTGGCAAGGGGTAAAGCTAAGACTTCCTAAGACATGTTCTTACAACTGTCTTGTGTATTCTGATCTTATTTAAAACCTGGTGTTAGTTATTGTTGGTACTATCTGAAAGGACATTTCGTGAAAGTTTGAAGTTGTTCATTTTCTCTCTGAGGAAGTCAAGCTTTGAGTCATCGAATATCAATAAGGAGTCAATATGGTTAGTATAAACGCGTATAGCTTCAGTTGGGTCAAAATCAGCTGTTGAAAGACCTTTGATGTAACTAAAACTCAGACGTTTATATGTGTGGCTCTGCAGCAGATCATTCATATTTTGCAAGTTTAGCGACGATGGAGTTGTATTTTCTGTCAAGGAAGACGGTGTGTCGATCTGAAAATTTGAGCCTGGTGCTGAATCCAAGTTATCGCGTACAGCTGGTAACTTTTTTTCTGGCCGTGAGTTCTGCCCTTGCGTGAAAGAGGTATCGCTATCAGTTAAGGAGTCATGTTCTAAAAGGCTTCTTCTTTTTGCAACGTCAACTTGTTCTTTCTGTAAGATACTTATAAGAATGTCTCCTGTCAGTTTGTCTACTTTGTTATGCAAGCTCTTTAACAAAGGAAAGTTTTCTAATTGGAAACTTTTCGAAAAGTCCAGGATTGTTGTTTCCTCGACGTCTATTTTTGGATTTGTAAACAGGATTATATCTGTAAACTCTTCCAAGACAGAAGGTATATAATCATTGCAGCTTATTGTTTCATTCTGAATGTATGTTTTTCCATCCTTATTATGTAGGACAGTTTGTGGTTGGAGGAAGTATGAGATCAACTCCACTCGGAAATTAAAAAATTTGATCATTCTGATTAACTTTTGCGACTGGTTTACAATAAAATGATGCGCATCTTGCAGATTCCCAACGTCAGATAGGGATATTTCGTAAACTTCGGGGCTGAAGTCCACTTTCGGCATCATGACGTGGACTGGATCCACTAAGAGAACAGACCTGATGCACGGAAACACGTTCATTAATGCTTTCCCGACAACTTGGTAATATAAGTAAAGTGTTTTCTTTATGGGGGACATCGAGGAAGAAATTGATAGGCACTCGCTTGGAATAACGCTAAACCAAGTTACCATCATCTCAAATATCATTGAGGTCAGTAAATACTTGAGATTATTCGAAGAATCAAGATTTCCATGAAGTCCGCAAAAGAAATTGTTTATCGTGACTATTTTGGGGTAGATATTGTAAATAAGTTCCTGTAAAAACTTTTCGAGATCAATGAATTCACGCAAGACTAACTCACTTGCTGTCCCCGTTAATGAGTTGTTGTTTATCAAAAAATGCTTGAATGTCGTCAAATCGGCAAAGATGTCATGTATGACTTGGAATTTGTAATCTGGCGCTAGTGACCAATTACACAGGTCATTGAATAGTTTATTGAGAACAACCATACTCAGACCCACATCTTTGATGTGCTTTGTTTCGGCGAAAATCTTTTGCGTAAGCGACGCGGTTCCAGAATACATTAATAGCAAAGTGCTCAATGTCGCATTAGAATGCATAAAAGTAGACCAGGCTCCATAAAGAGATATTTTTGTTGGAAACTCAATATTGATCTCCGTTAAAGACTCACGGATATCGTGAATTAAAAGTCCGTAGTAATGATAAGACTTTCTTGTTAATATTTTTAAGTCGCGCATCGTAAAAGAAGACCATAGCAGCTTTTCAATCGTGGGTTCATTTTTACCCTGAGAAAAGGGCTTCTCATTGTGAAGACTGGCCTCGGTAGCTGATAACATAAAGTTGCATGTTTTCAATAGGACATTTATTGCCTTGTCCATGAAGAAAGAAAAGTATACGTCCACCAAAACACTTTGGTTGAAGACCGACTCCCAAAAGTTAAAATACTGTTCGTCGAACCATACAGGAGTCAAGTGTTTATAAGTATCACTGCTCATTTTCTTCACATCTTTTCTGTACTTCCAAAGGAAGTTGTGCAAGAATTCATTTTTCAATTGTTTGTTTCCTGGTAAAGATATAGGGCTAACCAACGCCCCTTCCAACGGTTTGCCTTGTATTTTTTTTGGAGGTGGTCTTGGCTGAAATATATTGTACCTGTTATAGGGTGATATCAGCGAAGGTTTAAATTGGGCATTTTTATCAAGTGCAAGTTGGTAGGGATTGTCATCAACTTCATCCAATTTTCTTCCAATAAATTCATCTTCAACATCACCACCACATGAGCTTTTCAAATGACGACCCAAGCTTGCTCTAGACTCTTTGAATATTTCTTGTCCTAACCTTTGCATCTGCTCATTATCATCTTGTAATTTATCCCAGCTTTCATTGCTAGATGTCCCCATGAACTCGTGAAGCTTTGCCGCTTGGTTTAAGTCTTTTTGCCCGCCTGAAATTTCAGTGACATCATTTCCAGCTAAAACAGAGCTATACTGCCCTACATGAAACTGTAGGGACGTTTGCTTGTACAATACATTCCTCAAATTATCTCTCGTTGAGAAGAAATCTGGCTGCAACACATTATGCGTGATTGGATGAACATTGGAGAAAATGTCCTTTGAAGTTATGTATTTCAGCAGGTTGAAATCATTAGGCATGATGTGAGAAACAGGTTGTACAGGTAACGGAATTCCAGAATCCATAAATTCTATTTCGTTGAAACCCTTGTTTTCCATCATGCTTTGAGGAGGTATCAGATAGTTCATTGTCAAATGATTAGGTTGGCCTTTGATCAGTTGTGTGTATTCAAGTACCTGATGTGCTTTTTGGTCAACAGATTGGTCATTATGTTGAATGTAGTTAGGGCTTAACCCTCCACCAGACGTTTGCGTAAAAATTCCCTGTTCGTAATGCTGATAGTTTGGGTCAAATGAGGTTTCATGTGTATTTAGATGTTGATTATTCGCATGCGAAGGCTGATACATAGATTGACCGATTTTATCATTCTTCTTGCGGATTTCTTCAAGTTTCTCTTTCGTAAAGTCTAGATAGCCACATCTATATCGCTTCTTGATACAGTTCCGACACTGTGGTATTTCCTCCGTGCATTTTATTCGTTTTGCCTTGCAATTAGGGCAGCCTAGTTGTTAGTATTACCTGTGTAGGTTTGACATCGTACATACCATCTCGTGAGTTTTTATGTGTCCTTCTGCTTTTCCTCTCTCTCTCAGGAAGTGAGTTCACAAACGACAGGTGCATATCGCGATATTATCGACTTTCTTCGACCGATCGCTCTTAGATGTGACAAAATTGATATGATAACAAAATGTTTTTGTTCATTTTTTTAACGGACGCTCCAGCCTCGCAGTTTATTCATATAGTCTAAAAAAATCTCTACTTAGTTTTTTTGCGCCTACTAAAGTGAAATCTTGAATGCTTGTGATACTTTATAATATTTTTTTTGCCTAGCCCAGTTTCAGTTGTTTCGAAACATCAAATCAGTTAACTTATTATCTCCTTCTCAGTTGAAAAATACTATATTCGGACCTGGGTAAACGCAATATATATAGACTCACTGTATTTCAATTATGTTATCTTCTTTTTATTAACTCGAATGTCCCCTTCTTTTAGGCTGCAACTAACTAGATTAATTTTTGCATAATCAGGCATTGGAATTTTACTTCAAATTTGACCTATCTTATACCCAATGAGGATCAACACTGTAGATGTAGGTGTAAATTGCCGGTATTGCAATTTATAAAATAAACGTTGTCTCAATTAGTTTTTCACGCTTAAAATGGAAGCTGCAAATTCTATGAAGATACCAGTGTAATTTCTCGCCTTAGCCTGTGCTGCAACAAATTTGACTTATAATTCATAGTCTATATAGCTAGAATTCCATTCCACTTGGGAGAGATGCCTCATGGTTGGCCGTCCATGAGGACAATTCCAGGGTTTGTTCAAAAGACCGAGGTTCTTGACTATTGTCTCCATATGTTTTGTAGTAAGCACTTTTCCAATCATTACACTTTTTCGGCATGCTTTCATAGCCAAAATGTTCCGTATTTTGTTCACTTTCAAAGATTTGTTGTAAGGACTGTGTGAAATAGTATCAAGTAATTCATAGAAGTCGTCGACCGAGAACAATACGTTTTTATAAGTTGGTAGCGTCTTCAAGTAGACGCCGCCCTCGAATTGACCTTCTGCGTCTGTATCTTGATACTCTAGTAAAAACCCGTTTTTTCTGAGCACTTGTTCATGTTCAAGAACCAAATTTCGCTCGATAACATTCAATTCTAATAGTATTGGAGATATCAAAGTTTGATAGGAAATTTCGAATTCGTCATTTAGTCTTTCAAAATTGAACTTTTCGTCACTAGCGTGTTGGTCGATTATGAAGATGTTATCCAGGAGCCTGTCGTTTTCTTGTTTAACCAAAATAAACCCTAGGTTGAATTGACCAATAATGTGCATTTTCTCAAAATCACTCTTGGAGATAATGAACAGTGAGAGCTTCGACTCTTGGTCTTCCAGTGCTAGATCGTCCAAAAATACCTCATTAGCTGTTTTATCAGAGTATCCCGTTATTGACTTCCCACTATCTATGGGTAGCAGTTTTATAACATTGTGTAACAGATCGGACTTAATACGCCTAGAATACTTCAGATCCACATTGATATCTCCAATTTTCACCAGAATTTGATCATCTATCTCTTTTACAGGGAAGAAATTCCTTCCGTAAGGATCATCAAAGTCGTTTAAACGTTCCGAGTTCCTTTTTTTGGAATTTTCAGCAAATTTGAACAATGATAAGGTATTGTTTGAGCTTAAACCATTCATATCATCGCGTTCAGTCAAATTACGCTTCTTGCCTCTAGTTTCAGAAGTACTAGATATTGAATTCTTTGATTCAGTGTGACAACAACTTAAGAATGTGCCGCTGTGATCGCAATTTGAACCCATCGTACTTTCACTGGACACGTCTGTATAACAGAGACTAAGTTTTTTCATATCTCGGCTGTACGGTGAATTCGAACTATGAGATGATAACGCAGTTTCCGGAATTATTTTAGAGTCAGTATAAATCCTAGACTTCGAGGAGTCTTCTTCTTCCGCCGTGCGTAAAAGCTTCTTATCCATATATTTCGCTGTTGCTACTACTGGCATCTCCAATCCTTCTCCTTCTCCTTCCCCTTCCCCTTCCCCTTCCCCTTCCCCTTCTCCTTTTTCTTCTTCTTCTTCTCCTTCTCCTTCTTCTTCTTCTTCTTCTTCTTCTTCCTCTTCCTCTTCCTCTTCCTCTTCTTCTTCTTCTTTGTCATTTTTCTCGTTCCCATATTCCTTTTTCTTCTCTTCCACATCGTCTGCATTGTCCAGATCGTCATCTTCATTGACAAAAAGCTCACATCTAGAAGTTTTTGTCACTTTCTTTCTCTGACTTGAAAGTGAGGGCTTTATGTGGCTCTTTATCTCGGAGGAAATAGGTCTGAATAAATCGGTATTGTCTCTAGAAAAGGAACCATTTTGAGCTGATTTCTCATTATCGGTATAAGACAACTGTTGACATACAATTTCCTTATCAAAATCTGCGTCATTCTCTTGGAAGACCTCGTCATTCGAATAGGGATTAGTATCATTATCTTTCAGAGTTTTCGAACTCGAGAGTTTTTTGGGCAGTTCAGTCCCCCCGGAAATTTTCTGTAAGGGCTTTATCTTCTCGTTTCGGATATCATTCCTGGGATACACATAGTTTTCTTGAGACTCGAAGTAGCTAGTCAATTTTTCCCTAATTGTTTGGAGAATGATAGACTCATCATGTATAAAAACGACTGACTTGTCAGGCATCAAATTCAAGTCAAGTATCTGAGAACGTATTCGTAAGTTAAGTACGAATGTGGGGTATTGGACATGGTTGAATGTTTGGAAAACTTCATTCACTATCTTGCTCAATTTTTTGAACAGAACAGGCCTCTTATTTATATATGTGAATTGTCGATCTTTAACATTACGTCCAAGACCAAAAGAGAAATTTGAGATATAGCCCTCAATACTGACATTCTCGTCAACCTTAATATCAATCGGTATTAGTCCCCTTGCCCCCAGAGTGCCGTATATTGTCAACAAGTTGTCCAAGAGCGAGTTTTTTGCTCCCCCTTTTGTAAAAAATATGACTTGCTTCTTGTTCTTTACAAGATTCGTGACACTGAATTTGATCTCAGGATAGATGATTAGGTAATGTGTAAGCAAGCTTATGGCTTTATTAAACTCCTTTTTGTGGTTCTTTTTGAAGTTTGTTAGTCTGACAGGGAAATTCTTAAAGAGATTGCTGATCACCAATTTAGTCCCTCTACCAGATAGTTCGGTTGGAGGCTTCTTTTTTTGATCTTGAAGACCCCCCAATGCATTGAAAGTGAGCTGGTGAATTACAGGGAAACTCGAACTTGTGAGGATTTTAAGATCGCAAAGGCAACAAATTGAGTTCAATGCTTCTCCTCGAAATCCCAAGGTTTTAACTCGTTCCAAATCTGATAAAGATTGAAGTTTTGACGTGTGGCTTCGTAGACAGACTGAATTGTAGTCCTTCGGGTCAATTCCCTTCCCGTCATCAAGGATCATGATTTGATCCATGCCATAATTTGTAAAATTAACTTCAATCTTTGTACTTCCAGCATCAATTGAATTCTCCACTGCTTCCTTCACTATTGACCTTAAATCTATTATAACTTGTCCAGAAGTAAGCTTTGATATGTCTGCGCTGTTGATGTTGTTGATAGACATGATTTAATCAACGCGTGCGCGTTTGGATTTTTAAAAAATATATGCTTATTTAATTTCAAAACATGGGACTGCCCATTACTTCAAGTAGCATATTACAGACATTAAACGAGTTTATCAACATTTGGATTAACCAAATATTATACTATCGGAATATATATCGAAATGAAACCTTTGATCAATTTATGTGCTTCGGTCAACGTGTCTATGTCAACAGAAACCCCAATGTGAAAGTATACATAGATGGACTTGTAAAAGAGCTCTTCCAGCTCCTTATCGGACACGAATTGGGTGGATCAAAGGTTAATCAGCTATCAGTTTTGGTTTATGATGAACGCGACAACAAGATCATCGCGAGATACATTTTGCATTTTCGGGATTTATTATTGAGTATGGGTAAGTTAGTTGGAAAAATCGAAGAGTCCACTGGTGACAAATCGGCGATCATAAACTTACCTGGAATAACGTGGGAGGAAATTCAGACCCAATTTACAAGTGTTTTACATTCCCACATCCAAGAGCTAAAACGAACCACCCACAAAGAAAACGCTAGTCAACTTGAAAACACCCTATTTTTTAAAATTATCGTAGAGGTGGATGATTCGATCAAGTTACCAAATTCGACATGGGTTCGACAACAGAACTCGCAGGCTTCGTTAAAACCATTGGTTCAATCTATAGGTGATGTAAATTTGCTTATACTCAGTTTTGATACTTACAATGAATATTTTTGATTTTTGACACGATCTAAACACCGTTATTCAACCCAAAGAGTGTCTTGAGGTTTTCATACATAAAGTAAGAAATGGACACCGCCGGTGCCACCTTTGCCAAATTAGGCACGAGACCCTTAAAAAGACCTGGTACACCTTCCCTTTGAATTGTTTGTCTGAGAACGTCGTTAAAACCTGTGTACCTATAGGGGTGTGCATAGGTACCTTGGGCTTGGAGTCTAGTTCTCAACAAATTAAGAGGGTACACGACTGTTGCGCCGAAAGTTCCAGACATAGCACCTAAAGTTAAGACTACCACATTCGATAACTTGACGTTTTCCTCCTTCACCCCTGTCTTTTTGCTCTCCCTCTTTATCAACCACGATTTTATTGTCGAAAAAGTTCCCAAATCCAATGCAGCGTAAGGAAATATACCACTAGTACCCACCAACAAACCGCGATAAAATACTGAGATACCACCTTCTTTGAACATATCTCTAGCTATCTTTATGAGTAAAGCATTACCCTTCAAAGATGAATCAATATTAGAACACTGTAATCTAAATTTCAAGGTGTCTATAGGGTAAACACACATCTGCGAAACTACACCACCAATTCCACCAGCGAGATAAGTGGAAGGTTTCGATAATTTCGATGTGTCTTCTATGCCTTCTAAGCGAGCTAAAAATCTCTTGGTTGCTTCAAAAGATCCGAATTTTATCGCAGATTCGGGGAAGACTTTAAAAACATTCATACCATTTCCGACATAGAAGGCCCTTAAGCCACCTTGTTTCCAAAGAGTTCTTGCAGCTTGTATAATTGGTGATCTTATCGTCTTTGGATGCTCAGATTTTGCGGAGTCTGCTGCCGCTGCTGCAACTTCTTGAGCTAGACGCTTTCTTGTCGCATCAATGACATGCTTAGAAGCACCGCTCTTTATTTGATTTGCTATCTCCTTCTTTGAATGCAATACGGTAGATGAGAGATCTGTTCTCGCAATAAGAAAAACCTTAATTCTGTCGAATGGCGCGGTACATGTTCTCGAAACCACCCCTGCTACTCCACCGGCCAAGAAGAATCCGAATCCATTGAGAAACTGGTTGATTAAAGTAACATCACCGTCCGAAGACACGTCTAATTCTTCCACCATGAAATTGAATGCTGTTTTGATTCTTGATCCGTTGATACGAGGCATCAATATTAGAAAGTCCCTGAACTCGTCATAAGTTATGTAACCGTCATTTTTGTAGTCTATTTGCTTGAACAACAAGTCAATATCATAATCTTTGGGCTTCAAATTCAAAGTTTTTTTGAGGTAGTGAACAAAATCTCCCTTATTAAGTTTCCCATCATTGTCTTGGTCAATCTTATTGAAGCCTTTCAAGATCTGATCATCAGTTTGAACGAGATATTTTTTAAAATCATTGAAATCTATCACTTTGTCGTTATTGGAGTCGAATGCATTGAAAATCTTGTCAACAAGCTCAGAATTCTCTCGGATTGGATGATTCAAAGTTTTCAAGGCCTGCTTGAAATCACGAAGTGTGATCTCACCTGTTTTATGGATATCTAACTTTTTAAAAATGGTCTCATAGTCGTTAGGTTTCGTGGGTGACGCAGGGTCTATTTCAAATTCTTGTGTTGTTCGGGTTTCATTCCTGATGTATGACAGTTCTCCTGTACTGAGTTGAGAAGAAAGGGAAGTGATTGTGGTCTTGGTCATCACTAGCTCACCTGTTTTTCATGTACACGCTTAAGAGAAATGAAAAAATGGTTTTAGGAACGAATGGAAACATCGAGGTGCATATTAATTGTAACTAAAGGGAGAGAACAAAAAAACTAGTTCTACAGCTCAGTAATTGGATTTGAATATAGTCTCATTGCATGGTTTGATGATTACCTCTCAGATACCTTTGGAACTCAGAACTTTACATATGCTTAGATATACGTTGATTCTTATTTGCTAATTTCATAGGTTAATACCTCGGATGCCAGAAAGTCAGAAATCCCAATTACCCCAAAATTTAATTGAACTTGATTGAACTCTAATGGGCTCAAAATACCATTAATAATTACAGGTAGCATTTATTGCAGCTTACTCCATCTATTTTGCACACATTTTTGCGAACAGCAAGAATAAACTGAGATCTGACAGATACGTACTTTAATTTATCAAATGGCTCACATATTATGCTGCAACCATTAAGTCCGTAGGTCCCTTGGCCCAGTTGGTTAAGGCGTGGTGCTAATAACGCCAAGATCAGCAGTTCGATCCTGCTAGGGACCATTTTTTAGTACTTTTTTTAATCATTTGATGCTCATAGTTTGTCTCCTTTTCTTTCTGGGGACTTCCTGTTCTTCTAGTTACAATACTATATTAAACATGCTTCACTCCTAATGTCCCTATTCGCTCCTAAACTGATTTCATTTTTATGTCGCTTCGCTTGTCAAGGGTCGTGGTTCGCACAACCTAAATTTTTTCACCGATTTAACTAGACCACAAAAGACAACTACAATCCACGAATATGTCTGTTCAGATCTTTGGCGATCAAGCCACAGAGGAAAGGGCTGAAAATGCTCGTATGTCCGCATTTGTTGGTGCCATTGCTGTGGGTGATTTAGTGAAATCTACATTAGGCCCTAAAGGTATGGACAAGTTATTGCAAAGCTCCTCCGATGTTGAGAAGGCAATGATCACAAATGATGGAGCTACTATTTTGAAATCGATTCCTTTTGACAATCCTGCGGCAAAGGTCCTTGTCAATATTTCAAAGGTCCAAGATGATGAAGTTGGTGACGGTACCACTTCCGTAACTGTCTTCAGTGCTGAGTTATTGAGAGAAGCTGAGAAATTGATTGAGAAGAAGATCCATCCACAGACTATTATTGAAGGATACCGTATTGCTCGTAACGTTGCAGTGGATGCTTTAACGAAAACTAGTATTGATAACTCCAAGAACGCGCAGTCGTTCAGAGAAGATTTGGTCAATATCGCTAAAACAACTCTTTCATCGAAGATTTTATCACAAGATAAAGAGTTATTTTCCAACTTGGCTGTGGATGCCATTTTGAGATTGCAAGGCTCTACCAATTTAAACAACATTCAGATCATCAAGAAATCTGGAGGAAAATTAGCAGACTCGTATTTGGATGAAGGTTTCATATTGGAAAAGAAGTTCGGTATCAACCAGCCAAAGACAGTCAAGAACGCAAAAATTTTGATCGCAAACACCTCTATGGATACTGACAAGGTCAAGATTTTTGGTGCCAAATTCAAGGTTGACTCTACTGCCAAGTTGGCTGATTTGGAGAAAGCTGAGAAGGTGAAGATGAAGAACAAAATCGAGAAAATCAAGCAGTTCGACATAAACGTCTTTATAAACAGGCAATTGATTTATGACTATCCTGAACAGTTGTTCTCAGATGCAAAGATAAATTCCATCGAGCATGCGGACTTTGATGGTATTGAAAGACTAGCATTGGTTACTGGGGGTGAAGTTGTTTCTACGTTCGATAACCCCGAAAAAGTCAAATTGGGACACTGTGACCTTATCGAAGAGGTAATAATTGGCGAAGACACCTTTATAAAATTCTCTGGTGTTGCCGAAGGAAAGGCCTGCACAATTGTTTTGAGGGGCGCTACCGAACAAGGATTGGATGAAGCTGAGAGGTCATTGCATGATGCATTGTCAGTCTTGTCTCAAACTACAAGAGAAACAAAGACTTGTTTAGGTGGTGGATGTGCAGAGATGGTTATGTCTAAGGCTGTTGATCAAGCTGCTGCCAACGAAACAGGAAAGAAGTCTTTGGCTATTGAAGCATTCGCAAGAGCCTTGAGACAATTGCCCACTATTTTGGCTGATAATGCTGGTTTTGATTCTTCTGACTTGGTGACGAAGTTGAGATCTGCCATTTACAACGGTATCACGACTTCTGGTTTGGACTTGAACAATGGTGTAGTTGCCGACATGAGGGAATTGGGCATTGTGGAATCATTCAAGTTGAAGAAGGCGGTTGTCTCGTCAGCCACAGAAGCTGCCGAAGTTTTGTTGAGAGTTGACAACATTATCCGGGCAAAGCCACGTACCGCTGATAGAAACCATTAAATGATCTAACATCATGATATATTAGATAATGAGATTTTCATGCTATCTGTATTCTGTAGACTTGAAGACCAATTGATTTGAGCTGAAGATGAAGATGGCTAATGACGAAAACGAAATTGGAAAGAAAGTAGGAGTGTTCATAAAAGTATTGTTTGCTAAATTTTTGTAGATAAACTGAAAAATTAGTAGATTATTGGTCTTCGACCAGCGAAATATTGTGACCAAAACAAAACTAAAAGCAACAATTGAAACATATCAACGTATATAGTTGGGCAATAATGAAATAGAGAATGATTAACCGAACTCGGGAGGAATTCGAGGTGGTTGTAGCTGCTTGATGACGTCATTTTCGTTTAAAAACCGCGCACAGAACATTATGGAAGGGTACATTCCTTCGCAAAATGAACAATGTTGTACCTTTACGGTAATGATGGTATTGGGATGTCAACTTTGATTAGTTTCAATATTGTGGTTCCACTTGGCAACCCACTATTGGATGCCTGCTATTGTAGTTTTTCAGGGGAACGTGTCTTCAAATTTAAGCCCCGTGCTTTGTGCTTGATCTAGTGTGCCGAAGTTTCATCAATTTTACACTGCGCACATTATATTTCAGTGAGGAGAATGTGACAATTGATATTTTGAGGCTCGGTAAGTATCAATTGAGGGTCAATTGTATGGAATGCAATTACTTCGAGTACTCAATGATGCGAATTAAATGCCGGGAATTTTTTTTCAACTTTGCGGGGTTGGTGTGCGCAGCTCATAAGGATTGAACAGAGTTTCTTTTAATACCGGATTGTTTCAAGGGTACGAATGCACCGAAAAGACGATCTTTGCGGAATAATATTTTCTACAGATTGAATTTCATTGTCGTGATTATGGTCATACTTGTGGTGTAATTGGCGATAAAAGGAGTTTTACACTTACGTGTGCCTGCATCGGGACTGACGTTTGAAATTGTGGCTCCGCCTCTTGAAATTGTATAAAGGAAGTAGAATTGCCATAGTAGTTATGCAGTTCTAAAGCAATTGACAATATGGTTTTCGGATTTGGTAAGAAGGACAACGACAACGACAACGACAACAGAAGAGACAACAACGACTCTTACGGTTCGTCTGGCAGAAACAACGACTCTTATGGTTCTTCCAACGATGACTCCTACGGTTCGTCTGGCAGAAACAACGACTCTTACGGTTCTTCCAACGATGACTCCTACGGATCTTCTAACAGAAAGAACGACTCTTACGGCTCTTCTAACGACGACTCCTACGGATCTTCTAAGAAGGACTCTTACGGCTCTTCTAACGACGACTCTTACGGCTCTTCTAACAGAAAGAACGACTCTTACGGCTCTTCTAACGACGACTCTTACGGCTCTTCTAACAGAAAGAACGACTCTTACGGCTCTTCTAACGACGACTCTTACGGCTCTTCTAACAGAAAGAACGACTCTTACGGCTCTTCTAACGACGACTCTTACGGCTCTTCTAACAGAAAGAACGACTCTTACGGCTCTTCTAACGACGACTCTTACGGCTCTTCTAACAGAAAGAACGACTCTTACGGATCTTCTAACAGAAAGAACGACTCTTACGGTTCTTCCAACAACGACTCTTACGGTTCTTCCAACAACGACTCTTACGGTTCCTCCAACAACGACTCTTACGGCTCTTCAGGCAGGGGCAACAACGACTCGTACGGTTCCAACAATGACTCGTATGGAAATGATGACAACAATGACTACTAGTTATTGCAGCTTAAGTAGCCAAATGAAGGTGATTGAGAATCAATGTAGTGATAGTATAAGGTGTCAATATGTGCACAAATTAGTTTGTCGTTTACTACACGAATTGGCAATTGCTACGGCCTTGGGACCACGAGAAATTATCCAATTTAGTGGCGATCATTAAAAAGGAAGTAAATCGTGGGGTGAGTACTAAAAAAATATACGGAGTACAAAAAACAAGAGTACATTAAGCAGTCAACCATTATACACTTTGTTTTAAACAATGCTTCTGTCAGATTGAAAGGATTGATTGAACTAGAAAACACTTTGAAGTTTTTAAATACATGATCATTGTTTCGATTCCAGTAGTTATATCTGTAGAGATCTTTCCTTTAGTGCATTTACGTACCGTACTTTCTCGTGAGTTTATGCAAATTTGGAGCACAATTCTGATGAAGGCCGTAGACCACAGTGGCTTATGAGCATGTAGAGTTACAATTATTTTTATCGATAATTTGTGGCTTAACAGTTCTTTCACAGGTAGTGTTCATTGGTTTTATATTATTTGATGTTATGTAAAAAGCCACAATACCGATCGCATTCTTCTTTTTTATCGTATTGTAATTCACAAGCGTTATTGAATACAGGCTGTTAGGGAACTTCTAGAACCATAACTGGATATGACAGTAACGACAAATTATCAGATTCAGGACCAACAGTTTTTAGCAAAGACTGTATTTTATAGGAAGCGGATGAGCATTGTATGCAGTCAGAATATAGGAGTTTCTCATCCTTTATCAATAAAACGTGTAGGGAGATTTCGAGTAGTATACTTGGTACTTTGCTGAGATGTTGTAGCTAATCTTTTAATTCATGATGAGCTCAACGTCAAAATATATACTGTTGTTTCGTCAAGACACTCACTCAATATGACTAACTAGCCTGTAGCTATCGAGACAGAATATAGGAGCTCTTAAAATTTGGACTAGCGTACGTACCTTTAAGCTAGCGTGCTACCTTCATTTCATGTATGCCATTAAACAATATACGAATCACTACTGCTGCAACGGGGCGTATAAAACCTGTGTGATGTACTTGCGCTTGTACCGCACAATTGAGGCCACAGCCAAAGTATTATGCTTGATACTGGTAGTTGCTAAATGATTCAACACAACATGGTTGGGAATTGGCAAGGCCCCCAGGTTGTTGTCCTTGTCGTTCGAATTGAAGTTGTTCAAGATCACATTCTCCAAGTGCGGTGGTAATTGTGGTGGATGCAACCAAGCCTGCGGTTGTGCGTTAGGCGTTTTCGCCTGTATATCGATTGCTTCGTAATACTGTTCCATCACCTTTGGATCCGTAAAAATCGGCGGGATGTCATTTATGTACTGGTAGTTTCTCTTACCAGTATCATCTGCATCCAAATCGTCATGGTAACGTGAGTACCCATTTCCCATATCGTCATCGTCATTTATTAACCCCCACATCAGATCGCTTCTACCACGACGTCCCAAGGAAGATCTCGAACGAGAAAACTCTGACTTTGGAGTTTCTGGAGCTGTATCCTGCTTAGATTCACGAGCTTGGGCTTGTGCCGCTTCTGGATGGGCTTGCAAAACGTGCTGCTGTGTAACTTCGACATAGTTGACAAAGTTTCCCATTTGGTCCGTGGCTGTAGGTAAAAAGTCCGAGAAGCGCAACTCATTATCAACTACAAAACGAAACCGGTGAGTACCCACAGGCAAGCCCAAAGTTATGAGGAACGAGTTATCGGCCTGTTTGGTCAATCCTATCATCTTTCTCCATCCGGTGAAAGACCCGGTAACATAAACTTTTTCACCACCTTGAACCCACTTGATGTCAATAGGAACGTTTAAGTCTATGGTCGGAGGAGGTGCCGTTTGCTGTTGCTCCTGCTGTTGCTCCTGCTGTTGCTCCTGCTGTTGTTGTTGTTGTTGCTGCTGCTGCTGCTGTCCAGCATCTTGCTCCTGACTTTCTATGTTCATCTTGTCCATATCATCTGTAAGAATTAAGGTAGACTTTCTTCTAGTAGGAGCCTTTGGTTCACCATCAGTGACGGCGGAGACATCAACCATGGAAACGTCCTTTGTGGCTGATTGCATTGTTGGTGGGAAGTTCGGATGCTTCTGGGGGGCTGGAAAGCGAGGAATGAACTCTAAAAAAGGAGTCGTGGGTTAAGGTTTTTGGATTATGAGATTCCAACGTGTGGTTGCTGTAAGTTCAAGATAGATGC
Organism: Kodamaea restingae; assembly: GCA_003707425.3. NCBI lineage: Eukaryota > Fungi > Ascomycota > Pichiomycetes > Serinales > Debaryomycetaceae > Kodamaea > Kodamaea restingae. The sequence goes on from PPJA03000011.1 coordinate 546,055, forward strand.
AAGAGCGTTGGCCGGTCAAGTGAATGTGCTTAGAGGCGGGATATTAGATGTTTTTCAACAATCGGAAAAAAAAGAATTGTCACGTGACATACAGATACGTGTTTTGAGTGCTACAAATGATAAGTGAGCATCGATTATAAGTCGAGTGCGGGCAAACTAGTGCTCTTTCCTCTCTAAGGGTTATCGTGGTTTATATTGGCGATTATGGTGACAGTTAGTTTGGACTCGCATCAGTGGCAATGAGTTCAAGTGGTCGTTATTGCTGGTAGGGTTGATAGATACTATGATAGTTTGGGTGACGTGACATTGATTATACAATGATTTTTTTGGGTGAAATGGGATTGGTATTGTGATGGTTTGCGTGATTTGCGTGATTTGCCATTGGTGGTGATGTACTCAATGAGAAACATAGTGTTTGAAGGCCATATCAACACCACGATTTTAGTTGGGTCTGTTCTAATCAGCATCTGCTCAATCGTATCAAAATCACCGTCTCAAGTTTTCAATATTCGTTGAGATGGCATGGTAAACCAAAATCAAGACCATACTGGCAAAACCACAAGCAAGGGCAATTGTATTCAATTGTTCGTCGGTAATCATAGTGATAGTTTTATTTTCAGACGTTTTTTACTTTTTTTGAGGTATGTGGCTCTGGCTGAAGATACGAACGGCACCCGCGCCGAGGTCTTTCCAACGATTTCTGACAACCAATGCTCTATCAAATAAAGGTCTTCTGGTTAAGAGGATGTTACCCATAAAAAAGCGAGCATTTCAACAAGAAGCAATTCGTGAAGAAAGATGCGATGCGATGCCTAACCAGAGTGGTTCTGAGACAACGAAGGCTATTCTAGGAACAGAAGGAAGCAGTAGCGGGAAAATACCGAATAAAGGAAGCTCTTCTAATATAGAAAAGCCCGCAATTAAAGAGAGACCTACTAAAGAAAAGGAACGGGAGCAGAAGCTTATCATGAAAATCAAAGAGAGCGATGCACTGTATGTACCACCGGCCAAACCTGAGTGGACCAAGCGAGATGAAGCTTTGGAAAAAAGATACGGGAAGTGGAATCCAACACGGAAGTTGTCGTTGCAACAAATGAACGATATACGTGCCTTGAGTGAGCAAATGCCTAACTTGCGCACCGTAGATTTTGCTTCTTACTACAACATCTCGCCAGAGGCAATTAGGCGTATTTTGAAGTCGAAATGGGTACCTTCGGAAAAAGATGAAGAGAGTATATTACGCCGCAAGGCTCAGCGCAAGGAAAAGATGGCCAACGCCAAAACTGGAAGTCAACCTGTGCGAAAGTACGCGAAAGCTGTGAGAATACGCGAGGTCACGAGTGATGTATCGTTGGCATTTAAAAAGTACGGCAAAGAGTTCACGTCAAGCGAAGGTAAGATCAAGTATGACAGCACGAAGAATTATGGATATTATGGTAAGAAGAAGAAGAAGCAAGCTTCTTTCATGCCCTACACCAGAAGTGCCAAAGATTTGCTTGACTGAATGGTGATATTGACTACAAGGACGATACAAGTGATCGATACAGTTGTATGAAATGATGTAAATAGAAGGGTGATGTATATAGAGTTGGGTGGAAAAGGTTAGTATAATAGAGGGATAGCTGTATTTTCGATATGCGAAAGCAAATAATTAGATGTGGATATAAATTAAACGCGTGAACTGGATTTGTTCTTCGTTGGCTACATCATTTATCACACTTCAATTCTGGTCGCTTTAATATGAACTCAGCAGTCGATAGCTCAATATACATGAAAAAAGGTCAAAAAATCGTGAATATCATGGATGATTTCAACAATTCCAGCAAAAACGAGCCTTGAATAATCCATGAAGGGTCATTATTAGTACAAAGCAACATACTCTTAGAACTTAGAAGGGATTTAACTTTAATTTCTAGTTTGTTAAATATCTTTTGTGGTTGCAATGTGTTTATAATCTCACACAAATTCCAAGCTGTGGTATTTGAACATACTTTGTAATTTTGCTGCAAAAATTATCGGAAGTCTTCACAAGAGACATATAAAACGGAAGAACACCATCATAGTAACGATAACCCAAGTTTCTAATAGTACAAATTATCCAATTGTGTAGAATAGCAGAAGATTCTCAAACCAATTGTTTTCCTTAACCTAAAGTATATTCGTACCAAATACTTCTGCATAAACACAGGTACACTTGACAGCCCTCATATTTTCAATTTAAGAAGTCTACAAATGAAAAAGCACAGAAACAATAGCCTATGGAGTCATTTATTCGGTAAGTGATCCATTCAATGTTCAAGCGTCATTTACTTATTATCATTCACATAAATATATGCAGTACCAAGTTTTCATACTTTATCGCTTTTTTCCCCACGATTCTCCACATACCGAGGATGATTCCAGTGTTGACCATCCCAGAGACCGCATACGATCAAAGTCGTTTCTTCACAAAAAGGAAGTCTTCACGTCTAGTTGCCTATATCTTACAGCTCACAAGGGGATCTGCTTTTGCACTCACTATTGCGTACATCCTCGCGTTCGTGGCAATCAAGCCGTTGCTCGAGACCACCGCTGGACGTCGACTTGAGGTTTTGGAACATTTCCGCCATAAATTACGAGACTGCTACCTAGGGCTTATTGGTCGTGTGTCGCGTATTCCAATTGTTGCCATCAGCAAGAACGGTAAGGTCTATGCCGATGCCATAGTGCAGACCGAACGGGGTTCAGACCTACAGGACAAAGAGGACCATTTGAAGCAAGGTGCGCTAATGCTGCGATTAGAGGTTCTTTCCAAGAAGCTTCAAGAGGTGACACCCTACCTGAAGTCTGAGATTCCACATTATGGTGTGTCGACATTTGCTTTGAAGGAGTTACAGAACAAAGTGGACTTGGTGTTTTTCGGAGACGGGACGCCGTTTTGCTACCGTGAAGTAGAGAGCAAGGGTGTGAAACGCAAGGTTAATGTGGCAACTGAAGCTAGGGATGAGGTTCGTACCATCAAGGGATTGTTTATGAGTGGACAGGTGTAGTGATGGATATCGAGAAGACAATAAGGAGATACGAAAAGGAGACGACGGACTGGCATACGAGGATTACAAGACACGATCTAGTGATGACCAGGAACATATAAGAAGGAACATACAGGAGAAGGCACAATGCTGAATTAAGATGACAGACGACACTGGATGCAATTGAGTGATGGGATGAGAAACAGTGAGATGGTATTTTAATAAAACAATTGGTACATTCTCCACTTGTTTCTCAGTTCATCACTAGGTTATCGTGCTTTTACTCATTCCTGGTCTCATAAATGTAAGAGTACTCAGGATTATTGTAGGTGAAGAAAATAGGATTCGTAAATCTCTGCAGAATAATGGTTGTTCATGCCTGGAAGCTCGAGTTTCAGTTGCTGGAAAGATGGGAGTCGCCAAAACTTCGTCACAGTAAACATGTCAAACAAGCCTACTCTTCGGAGTACCTAGCTCATATTGAGAGGTGAATCAATAATGTCGGGGTTAAAGCCCAAAAAAGGGTAATGTCATTACAGTTTCGGTCAAACTTAAAGGTACTGAACGACCTTGGTGTGTGAGTATGCCGACAAAACCTGTAAGATATGTGTTAGAATTGGAAAGTGAATTGACATAGCCAAGAACTACAGGTAAAAACGTAATCTGTGAATACCAAATTTGCAGAATTAACATTACAAATTAACCTTTTTCATTAGACTGGACATACCAAATGTTGATTGTTTTTTGTACTTGGAAATTTGCAGAAAAGCGTGTATTGCTGACACTCTTCTAAAACCAATTTAGGAAAAACACATAGCTAGGCTTTTTATGAGGAACATGCAAACACCTTTCGCATACTCTTGTAGAATTGTCACTTTCTATCAACCTACATTTTTGTTCGTATTCCCTTGTACCTTGAATCTCTCAAATAAAGTCATTTGATCAACTTTGGCTTATGGTCTTTTTCGCTCACAATTACTAACCGCTGTTGACCCCTTCATAATTACATACTACTCGACGTAATATAGAACTATTGGCTCAAACAAGTCCTCTATCATCGCATCCAAGTAAATTACTTTGGTATTCCAGTTTCTCGCTCACATCTGCTACACCCATACATTCACTTTCTTTTACTCTTTTTCGCACAACCACCACATTCAATCAAATCATTTACCATGCCTCGGGAATACGATGATTCATCTAGTCTCAGTGATGCTGATATAGACGATGAACTCGCTGAAATGGACGCTGATGACGATGAAGTACTTCCATCGTCGGATGATGACAACTACAGAATCGAAGACCCTGACGAATTCGACGATGACTTAGAGCTTCGCGTAGACGATGAGGATGACGAGTTTAAAGGTCCCAAGAGACTCACACTCAAGCTCAGCCCTCAGAAGCTGCCAAATAAGAGTAAAAGAAAGTACTCTGATGAAAATGGGGATGTCAATATGAAAACACGCCTACCACAGAGACGACTTCAGCCTACCGATCTCGACGAGGATTTGATATTGACCGACGAAGAGACTGAATACAACCCACATGCTAACCCGGACCTATCAAAGATGACAGAGAGGCAACGCGCGCGGTACTTGGAGGACCAGGAGGAGAAAGAGAGTTTTGTGGAGTTGAGCAACGAGAAGAAGAGCAAGCCCAAAAAGAAAGAATCCGACGAGGTTATTGCGCTCCGCAAGGCAGAGAGCGCACGCAGAAGAGAAGACTACAAGAATAAGCAGTTGGAGGAGGAGAAAAAGGACACCTTAAACAAATTATTAAAGAGACGTGCAACAAAGACTCGACAAGTGCAACAGGGTGAAGGAGACGTTGCTGTGGTAAAGACAGACAAGGAAAGGCGGCCTTACTATGAGCACCCGGGATTTGTGAGGTATGTCAGTCGAGAACTGGGGTCTTTTTTGGCTTACAATTAATAGTGCTAAGTAAGTGATCAACTGCCACGAACTGTGCCAATTCAAACAGTTATATGAGTGGTATAGTGAGGAATTCAAGAGATGTTATAGTAAATGGGTCATGTATGGGTGATTAAGAAGTAATAACTAAGATAATTTGGCGTTGAATCGAGAAGATTGCAGCAATAAGTAAGAGTGAAGAGCTAAGAATCTATGATGCAAAAAATCACGTAAAAACCACAGAGGCTGACTATGCTCCGAGGCATCAATTGGAATGTGCTTGATTTGATTCTCGGTAATCCGAAAAGCCTTCCCATGTAAGTATGACAGTTTGGCCCACTCGGGGAACTTGTATAAGGGAAAGATATCACAAAAGTGCATGCAAAATACAATGCGAGGATTGTAAAAAACACAATACGATACGAGGGTGTAAGTGAAAACGAAGGGCTGTGTAGAGAGAGGGTCTATGCAACACGAAGGTAAAATAGATGAATCTATGTATTTGAAGCATGATTAGTCTTTACAAGATACATCCTCTCAGTGGCTGGATGTTGAGAGGTAGTAGGCATGTATTTTGCACGGCAGGTTTGCAACACTGGCGTAAAGCCGTACCCCATCGTTTAATCTATGATGTATCGAGATCCATGCATATATGAACCTTCGTTGTTGCTTCCCATCGCCTTATTTGCTGTCCGTTCAATACGCTTCATCTATTCGCGGTGTTCATAACCCAAAGGTAGATCGATTTCTTTTGACACCCCGTGATCAGTCCTCCTTACTTATTACCCTTTCTCATCCCATCGCTGAGTTATGAATTTTCTAGTTCCCAGTTAATACTACAACCGCTCGTGCTATTTCGTATTACTCCATGCACTCAGTTTTCCCACTACCTTCGTCAATTCGCGATTCAGATATGCAGGTCTGTATGCAGGACACATATGTTAGGATAAAGGCACTAGCTGAACACTCAGGCCCCCTATTAAAGACTCAATTGTCGATGCGGTATGCCAATCTTGATTAGGTCAGGCACTCTTTTTAATCACTAAGTCAGTTCATGGCTGAATTAGAACTCTACATCAAGGTATGACTGCAGAAACTCAATGCGCTCCTGATTGACCAGGTCACTTGATCATTCAGATACCACTCAGATATCCCTCGTAATATCACTCGACTCTTAGTTCACCGACTTATTTAGATCACCATTCAGATAACTTAGTTATGCAGTCACTTTTCTCGTGGCTTTGGAAAAAAGTCAGCACCAAAAATATCCTGAAAACATTGATAGCAGACTCGACGGCCAAAACCCTCCGCAAACATATCATTACAATACGGGTTTACCTACCGGTTACACAAGTCTAGTAGACAACACTACCAAGATTAATTAACACGTTACCTAATTAGGGGTGCTTTACATTGACGGTAAACAGACATACCATTGGTGTCCATCGACGGTAAATAGACATACAGTGGTGTTACCATCAATACAGGCGATCAAGAACCGCCTAAAGAGAACCAAATCATAAGAAGAGCCATAGAAAAGTCAAGAGTTGAATCATCAAAGTCTTCATCCAATGAACGCAAATATGATGAACGCTAATATGATGAACATGGGTATGAACAATCAGCAGATAAACTCGGGAATCATTCCCAATCAGGCATTTGGCAACATGATGCAAAAACCTAATGGCCCAATAGCCCCAAACCAACCCCAGCCCCCGTCGCAACAACCCCTGCAGCAGATGTTCAACCAGAACCCAGCAATGTTTGCAGCAGCCGCAGCCGCGGCCGCTGCATCGCAGCCACAGCGCCTTATGAATGCAAATGGACACGGAGCAAGTCCCGTAGTGAATAACATGCCTCAACAGCATCTTCTTCACCAGCAACTCCTAGCACAACAACACCAGATGCAACAAAGACCAGGAATGCAGCGTGCATCTCCAATACAACATATGGCAGCACAACAAGGTAAAGTCCCAAATAATGGCCAGAATGGCCAAAGTCTTGCAGGACCACAAAACATACCTCACAATGGACCTGCGCCCAATGGAAATATGCAGCCAAATAGCCAGTTTATGATGGGGCAAAACCCCACACCAATGGCAACCAATGGAGCAAACTCCCAAGGCCACACTCCGCAAATGCGCCACAACTCACAGCCTTTCCCTATGAATGCCTCTTTGCAGATGAACAAAGTAAACGGGGCTGCAGAGAACCCGCCGCGGCCCGCAAGCGAACTGGCCGCGGGACCAAAGATGCTTAAGAAGCCAATGAATGCACCTAAAGGCCCTATTTCTGCAGGTGCAACAGTTACAGGGCCTGCTGGGGCTTCGGTGATTCCTGGTATGGGTCCTAATTCTGCCCCACCACAGGGATTTCAGCCGCAGTTTAAGATGAATGAGCTGGAGCAGATGCAGAATGACATCAATGCACGCTTAATAAAACGCAATTTGGGTAATCTGGGTGTGATGCGTATTTTGGATATCATCGAGCAGATCTCCAGTGAGTCTTTGGAGAACTTGGCCACTTTGGAGTACTGGCAGCGGGTAGTGCAGGCATACTTTTTACCGACCTCTGTGGTACGATTCACTACAGCACCAACACATTCTGCTCCTGGTGAAGAAAAGGAAAAGAAGAACGATGGCGATGATGCACCTATTTACACTTTAGGGAGCACTCCACCCAATGATGCCGCGAGACAGTACGAAATCAACCCTGCGACGGCACCAAGGTTTCTTGCCGCGAACTTCCAAGGTGGGGGAATGGCGCGATGTACTGTGGCACTCACAGGCATCAAGTTTCAGGTGTTAAATAACGGGTGCATTTTTGTGATATCAAGATTGCAGACCAACAACCTCTACCAGGACGGGCTGCAGGCAACATTGAGCGGCAACATCAAGTTATTGATGAATCGTGATTTGCGCATCGACTGGATCGACTGCCATTGCTTACATTATGAGGGTTCCATATCCTTTATGGGATTGGACCGGCGCTGGCAAAATTTCAAGGATGCAAATGGAGGAAACCCTGAGGACTTTTTCAAGAACTTGTATCAGAGCGAGGCATTGCGCAACGCTTCGAGCCTGGGTATGTGTGAAAATGCCATGAGGCTCCTCAAGGTGACAGATATGATGGCGCACTTACGTCAGTTAATGGGATTTTCCATGGTTAATAACATAGCTTCACCCACGCGAGCGATTGAGTTGTTTATGAGCCAGCAGCAAGCACAACAGCAAGCACAACAGCAAGCACAACAGCAAGCACAACAGCAAGCACAACAGCAAGCACAACAGCAAGCACAACAACAGGCACAACAACAGGCACAACAACAGGCACAACAACAGGCACAACAACAGGCACAACAGCAGGCACAACAGCAAGCGCAACAGCAGGTGCAGGCACAACAAGCTCTACTTACCGGAGGACAATTCATGAAGGGAGTTGTACTGACTCCGCCGGAGTCGGATGATCCGAAGGGTTTGTTGAAGAAACGCAAATCCTCGGGTGCTATAGGGACCACGGATGCTAAGAGGAGGAAGTAGGATAGAGGAAGATATGCGATGAAGTATGCAAAAAACCTGGATATAATGCTAAGTCAGGTGAATGTGAGCTTAGGGAACATGAGCTAGAAAACATTACAAGAGTAATTGAAACGAATGTAGCCAACTTGAGGAGATATCTTGACAGGAGGACGAATATGAGCGAGTTTGACGATAAATGATTCAACTGAGTGCGAAAACAGCCCAAATTTACAAGTATTAGTTTCTTGAACAATGAAACTGTCAGTACATTAATTAGACCTTTCAACTCATGAGATCATCTTTGGAGTTAAAGACCACCAGTACACAATTGGTAGCAGGCAGGATTAACCAATTACCTGTGTCCAATATATAAAAGTACTTATTCGTGATATTCATGTAAAATTTGAACTCAGTCATCAGAGGAGATGCCAAGTGCATCACGATCACTAGTATTTAATTTGTTCGATTACTCACCCAGATTAATGCTATCTGTTTGTTTAACTGTGCCTTTTCCTTTAAATGACCTCGTGTTGACCTTGCTTTCCTCAGTCATTAATCTTGCATTTGACTTATCTGCTCAGTCAACTCCTCACTGAATTAACTTTAACTTTATTCACTTGAAATCCCCCTGTGTCATTTTTGCTCGCCTTCACTTCAATTACTAGTCTATTACTTTTGTTGTTCAGTTTCGTTACACTCACTTATGTCACTAGCTCATGCCATCCGCCCGGATTCACTCGACTCTTACGTAGGGCAAGATCACCTCGTCAACCCAAATAACGGCCTCATCACAAACTTTCTCCGCTTGGGGTACATTCCCCTGATGCTTCTTATGGGTCCCCCGGGCGTTGGAAAAACCACTTTGGCTCGAATTCTCGCAAAACAGTGTGGTTACGAGTTTGCCGAATTCTCTGCAACGAATGCTACCATCCAAGAACTTCGCGAATTGACACGATCCATAAAGAAGAATAATTATAGGCGAGTTCATGACTATGCCAGAATAGTGGTATTCATCGACGAGTTCCACCGATTTTCCAAGACCCAGCAGGACTATCTTCTTCCTTTTGTTGAGGAGGGCACTTTTGTGTTCGTGGGTGCCACTACAGAGCCTCGGCGTATTCGCGGCGCGATAATGTCGCGATGTCAGGTATTTCATTTGGGTCCACACTCTGACGAGAATGTGCGGCAGTTAGTCGAGAGAGCTGTCGAGTATGTGGGAAAAAGATGGGGACAGAGGGATGGATCAGAGACAAAAACAGGAGATACAGATGATGGAAAGAGGGTTGATAGAGGTATGGAACACGAGGAGATACAGAGCGAGCGCACACACCGAGAAACAGTAGATAAGACCGCAACTTCGAAAGAAATAACCCTGCTACAGCTACTAGAGCTTGAAACTGATCCTATTCAAACCAAAGAAAATAATGTCAAAGATGCCATAGATCTCATTATAGCAGCTGCCCATGGAGATTCCAGAAGGGCCATCAATATAGTCGAACTACTTTCCACATACCCCAGCATTACGCCGCAGAATGTCCAGGACTGCATTCGATCACTTAAATTGCAGCAAACTGGTTTGCAGGATGAAGCAAACATCGTACTTTTCCACAACTTCTTGTCGTCGCTCTGGGTTCAAGGAACTTCAGATGATGATATGTTCGTTGATTCCTTCAAATTAACACATTTCGACGATGAAAGAGTACAGCATTTGCAAGTTTCTGACGACGAAAAAGGTTTTGATGAGATAGAGCCCCAGGAAGATGGGATTATATCGCCCGCAATATTCTGGCTACTCAAACTTCTCGAAAGGGGTGAGTCGCCCACGTATATTGCACAGAGGCTTGTAGTATTTGCATGCCTACACTTGCAAAGCGACCTGATTAAACGAATTTTATCACAAGTAAACGCAATGGGACAGACGGACAAACCAACACAAGTGCTCTACCAATGCGTCCAGTGGATTACGCAGCAAGAGAAATGCTCACTGAGCATTCCAGATCAGTTAACAGAACTCAGAAATTACCACAAGAGATGTGTTCCTGAGGACGTCCTGATCAAAGTGGACGTGGACTATGGAGATGAGGCTGTGGCAAGTGTCGAGCGCGGGGACTTTGAGGAAGAAGAACAGCAAACAACGGTATTCAAGGTTGTTTTTGATGTTCCAGATGAGTTGACTGGTTTGTGAACTGGCGAAGTCAGTGATGAGTTATGATTGAGCGGTATAGCGATGAAATCACTCGAAAGTGGGCTTATTAACAACTGAATGATGAATTGACGAAATTAACGAGGAACCCAACAGTTAGTGTAGATTGCTGACCGATAAATGTTACTCTCCCGCAGAAATTTACAGTCATAACTGCGATATTTTTGCAGCCAGTTTTGCAACTGTGCACTTCCCCTGATGAAACGGCATCTTATAAGAGATTATTTAGTAGCCTGTATCCAACTTGTGCGACGCGTACCTTACTCCATAAAAACATAATTCCTTCTTCTCATACACCCACTACGATCACTTCTAGTTCACATTTTGAACTAAGTTTAGATCTTGAGTAATGTTTGTGCTCTATTGAGTCAGTAATCTTGAATAATTAGTTATTACTTTTCAGTTAGCTTCAGTAATTAATACTTATGATGAGGTAATACAGCTTATTAGGAATAAAAGAAGTCGCGAGTACTCTTCATTAACTCATTAAACGCTCAATGGCTTTGTCCTTTAAGAGCTCATACATCTCACTCGTGTTAGTTGATTTTATTTTTCGCAGCTACCCCCCATGTCTGAGACTACCAACAACGTTCCACAAGACACCACCAAAGCAGTAGAAGGCCACACCTCGCTGCTGCACGTTGTAATCTTAAAACCAATTTTTAAAAATGCCGCCCTCTTGTGCGTATCCTTCGGTTACAACTTGGCGGCTAATCTCCTCCTATTACAAGTGATTTTGCTTTTCAAGTTGCGCGACATAGTGCAGTTTGTACATATACTGATGCTATGTACAATACTCTTCGCGATTGAGCTCATTACTTTGTGTTGCATTCAAATTATCAATGTTATTTATATATTAGGCGGCTCTAACCAAGAAGTCGACACGAGCCAGCTTCACGATGCGTTTTGGGCCCAAGGGTTTATGTGTTACGCGCAGTTAGAAAAGGGAATATCAAACATACCGCCAGTACCCGGAACTCAAATCCATAGCGAAGAGAGAGCAAATCGTGGTATTAAAAGAGCTGCACAAGTATTAGCTTTACTCACAAAAAGCGACTTGAAGAAGCTTATCAGAGATACCGATAGTCCGAAAGTAGAGACAGAAATGAGAAAAAAGAAGTGCAGAGGAGATTTAAAGAGAGAAATAGGTGAACTTTTGGAGGAATTCAGAACAGAGTTGTCGAAAAGCTTTATAGAGAAATTGTCAAAGGGGTGTAAAGTGTCAACATGCCGCAAAGAGGATACAGGCGACGATGCTGATCATGAGCTCTTAAAAGGATTTACGAAATGCATTGAGCTAAAAGACTTCAAGCAGCTTCCAGAAAAAAGACCATTGGAAAAAGCGCTCTCAGAAAAAGAGAACTTACAAAAGAACCCTCCAATCACCTCCGAACCGAAGCAGGATCAATTCAATATTTCCGAACAGACTTTTGAAGCTGTTCCCGAAAAGCAAGTGCAAGCCTCTCACGAAAAACTAACTCAAGATATTGACCAGATTGAGTCTAGAAGGGAAACCAACTGGAGTGTTTACTTTCATAAAAAACGACCGGAACAAGATGAAGAGGCTGAAGACTCGGCCGATCAAACAGAAGAGCCAGGTTGGCGGCGGCGACGTACAGGGATCTTTAAAAGGCCTTCAACTCATAGAGATGAGAAATAGTTCTGCATACTAATTCACTTTCGCTTCGGGAAGCTATAGAAGTGAGATTATAGCATATACTTCAATTATATTACAAACAGAAGCAAGAACTGTTTAATAAACGCGGGATTAGCTGAAAGAGTGGGTGCTATCGACCGTATCATCTTTATGTTAAAGAAAGAAGCCTTCATGGATTAGAAAAACGGTAAACTAGTAAGAATAAAAACTTTCATGAAGCTTTTCCTGGGGAATTCTCAATCTGTGAAAATTTGCAGCCATATCCGATTACATAAGCTAAACTTTCAAAGAAGTGGTCTCCCAGTGTTCTGCCTAAAATGATGTCCTAGTTGGGGATTAAAGACTAAGTGAGTTAGTATCCAGTTTTGTATTCAGATATCCAAGAATGAGAATCTTCATGAACACACACTTGGGAAAGAATTGATTCCTTTGAAATGTCAGTGCTATGACTCTGGATTTGAAGAAAGGAATATGACCAGCTTATGAGTTAATCCTACCAAAGAGCTATTAAATAACTAAAAAATTACACGGTGGGTAAAGAAAAGTATCCAAACTAGTTAATTCAAATATGAACAAAAATCAAATGGGTTAATTTCAGTATACCCTTCCTTTATTTCATAGCCAAATCTCCTTCCTTCATCACTATAGATCATTCATTATTATTAATCCTTGTCGTTCTTCGTCGTTATGGTCACTGATATTTAGTCACTGATCATTACTCAGTTAACATTTTTAGGTATCATTGTCAGTACATCCACAAAGCTACTCATTTAGGACTTTAACAGTTCTCCCTTCACGTACATAAACTAAGGCTGTCCTCCACTGGATTCGCCAGTTCATCACTTTTTATTAGGTTAGATTACACTTGACTGACTCGACCAGGTCATCGCTGAATTATCACTCTTTATTATCTAAATCCGATTATAACCGACTTCTTCACTGACTCCGTCAGCTTACCGTCCGTTAATAGTTCAATTACCAAGTTAGGTTATCTCTTAACATGTATTCTCGATGCTATATTACACAGAACTCTAAATGCAGATACTAAGCAGCAGCCTCGTCGTTATCGTTAGAATCGTCGCCCAACATGGCAAATCTGTTGTACTGCGAAGATTCAGATCTCTTGGAAGTCTCCCTCTGAAGCTCTGGTGCCCCCGCACCAGAGCCACTTCTGGAGTCCTTGGAAGGCTCCCTTGCAAACGAGGCAATCTTCCTGAGTGGATGGTTTCCACCTGAGCTGTTGTTGTTCCAGCCAGAGTGGCTTCTCGATGAGTTTGATCTGCTGTCGTTGTGTCTCTTCTGTCTCTTTTCGTTCTGTGCACGCTGCTCCTCCATCTTCTGGATCTCGGCATCCCTGTGGATCTCCTGCAAGGTCTTTGGACCGTCGTCAGGCTTGGTAGACTGCCATTTACGGCTTCTCAAGTCCACCAAGTCCATCAACATGAAGCGCGATCTCAGTGTGATGGTAACTTCCTTGTCGTTCAAGATCTCCTCCACACGTCTGAATGCCATGTTGACGACAGCCTTCTTTCTCTCGTCGGAGTCCAAGTTTGGACCCACAGTCTTAAGCAACTTAGAGAAGTTCTCCAAGTTCTCCTCAGATGTGTCCTTCTTGGAAGCATCACGAATACACACAAACATCACCTGGTCGTTCAACAAGTGTGCATTGTAAAGGTGACCGATGAACTCCACGAGACCCAAACCTCTTCTCTTTGCAGCAGCCATGGCATAGTACTCGTCAGACATCATCTCTGGCTCCAATGGCGAGCCATCCTCGTTAGTTGGCAACTTGTCAACCCAGCCCTTCTCGTACTCGGCCTGACAGGTAGTCAACAAGATTCTTCTGGCCAAAGGACCACCGGTGTAAACACGCTCATCACCACGTGCTTCAGCAGCGTGGTCCTTGATCTCGTTGCTCACCTGCGAGATCAACTTGGCGCAGAAAGCAGCGTACATCTTACACCAATGAGGCTCATCGGTGGCCTTAGCAAAGGTCAACGATAGTATAGTCTGGATGGTAGTCAACTCCTCCTCGAAACGTGTCTGGTTGGCCAACTCAATCAACTCGTCGGTGATTTCGTCGAACATTTCGTAAGTCAATTTGTTCAACAACGACTTGCACTTTCTCGCCACATCTTCAGTTGTCAAGATCACAGAGCCATCTGGAGCATATTTGACCTCTTCAGTGGTCTTCTTTCTAGGGGTCCATCTGTTGGAAGACTTGGCCAAAGGCTTGATCTCCTCTGGAGGAATGGTGATCTGTGGATCCTGCTCCTCTTCGTCCTTCTCACCTCTGTAGCGGTCACCACGCTTGGAGTGGTTACCCTTTCTGGTAGATCTGTCTCTGGAAGAACCATTTGCACCACCCTTTCTCTTGGAGCCAGATCTCAGGTTCTGTCTGCCCTCTGAGAACTGGCCACCGCGGCCACCTGGAGCTCCGCTACCGAAACGAGGTGGAGCAGAGCCACCAAACTTGCCACGAGAACCACCATTGTGCGAAGCCTTCTTAGCAAAAACGTTGATGTCGATGATCTCGGTCTGAGTCTTGAAAGCCGCATCGTTAGGGAACGAAACAAGCTGCTGGAACTGCACCAAGAACTGTGGGTCGTAACGGTACTTCTTACCCTCAATCTTTCTTTCGATGCTGGCACCGGTAATACCCTCAGGGTACTTGACGGCGTAGATGTCGTCAATTGCCGTGGAGCTGGAGAGTCTCTCAAGGAACTTGGAAATTGTGAACTTGTTAGGGTCTTCTTCTTCTTCAACCTTCTCGGTCTCGTTAGGGTTGTATGGCTCAGTTGGCTCCTTGGCGTGAGGGTTGTATGGCTCAGTTGGCTCCTTGGCGTGAGGGTTGTATGGCTCAGTTGGCTCCTTGGCGTGAGGGTTGTATGGCTCAGTTGGCTCCTTAGAATGAGGGTTGTATGGCTCAGTTGGCTCCTTAGCATGAGGGTTGTATGGCTCATCTGACTCCTTCAAGTCTTTGGTTTCAGCCAACTTTTCGGCCTTCAACTTCTCCTCTTCAGCCTTTTCCTTTTCAGCCTTTTCCTTTTCAGCCTTTTCCTTTTCAGCCTTTTCCTTCTCAGCCTTCTCCTTCTCAGCCTTCAACTTTTCCTCTTCAGCCTTCAACTTTTCCTCTTCAGCTTTCAACTTATCAGCCTTTTCCTTTTCTTCTCTTTCTCTCTGTTCTCTCTCCTTGTCCTCCTTCTCTTTCTTGACGGCAGCTGCTCTCTCAGCAATCTTTCTCTTGAACTCCTCGGCAGCGTTCTTTCTCTTGGACTCCTCAGCAGAATCAACCTTTGGCTTGGCCGCTTCAGGTGCCACCACAGGGGTAGCATTCACTGGAGCTGGAGAGGACACTGGAGTAGACGAATTACTTTCCTTCTTCTTCTCGTCAAACTCCACAGGCTTTCCATCCTTAGTAGTCAACTTAACCTTTGCAGGCGCAGTTGGAACATTAACGTACTGGCCCTGAGAATAGGCAACGTTAGGCATCATCTGGTAGTAAGGTGGGGCCACAAACCCGTATCCGTACATCAGCTGTGGATAAGCCCCGTAGTTGTAGTTCTGGTGTTGAGACTGGGGAACAAACTTGCCCTGGTTGGGACCACTGGTGCCCTGGTTCTGGTTGTTGCCCTGAGTGTAGGGTTTCTTCTGGTTGTTGTAGGGTCTGGTGTTGGAGTAGCCCTGTCTGTTGTAGTTCTTGTTATAGTGTGGTTTTCCATTGTGGTTGTTGTTTCCAGCGTGTTGTGGTTTGTTCTCTGGCGCGGATTCACCAGCTGGTCCGGTAGGAACTGTTCCAGTGGGGGCTGGTCCAGTAGGGACTGCGGTAGCTGGAGTAGCTGCTGGCGACGCCTGTTTGTCTGCCGGGGTGTTATCGGTCATACGAGCACCTGCTGTTACTATGACGGTATCAATGACGGCGAACGAGTCGACTGATCAATGATGGTATAAGGAGGGAGGGAACTATGTCGCTCTCTCGGTGGTATATATGTAACCTAGCAAAAGATTTTTTTATGCCGATGAAAATTTTTCCAGGGCAGAGCCAACGATTTGTAAGAGTTATGCTAAGGTGAGTATGAAGAAACGTTAGCGACAAACAGTACAAGAATTTAGGTCTACACGAGCGCAAGGGAGGAGAGTAATAAGACTGAACAAAATAATACATTCAGCTCACTGTCGAGTAAACGCATCATTTAGCGAGAAAACATGATTTCCAAGTAATTGTAGGGATCGACAAATCTGAATGTGTTGGTTGATCAGTGTGCTGATCAAAAGCGCTACGTGACAGCGAGAAACTTGAATAAAAAAGTATGCTAGTTTCGTGAAACCATAAAAGTGTATGTTAACTGAAACTGAAATAAGTGAAATAATACACTACAGTCGAGGCTAGGTCAGTATTTAGGAGATGGGAGTAAATAACGATGTTGAACAAGTAAGCTGTGCTATAAAATGTGAATATTAAACAAGGTAGTGTTGCACCACGGAAGGTGTGCTTTGCAAAACACAGTGGGTGGAGTTTTAGGGCGACGCCCAAATAGGAAGTTGGCATCGCGTGCTCAGTGCTCCGATTGGTCTTGAGGCACAAAATCAGAAAAATATGCAGGAGTGATAATTGAGCGATGCAATGACAGTAAGAGAAATGTCATAACACTAGTATGCGAGTAGCACAAATCACAGCAAAGTAATAGATTATTGATTGAAAGCAGTTATACCAGCTGTGCCTTATATGCGTACATACTGACTACTTTTATTCACCATCTTCCTGCATATGTCAATGGCTCGATAGTGTTTTATGTACGAGCTCTAACTGCGATATCTGAGCGATGAGCTGGCCAAGTCCGTCAGGACAGAATTAAGGAGTTAGGAAATATTGGTATCGAGTGGGGGCCTGAGAATTGACCCAGGAAACTATGTACCCAGTGAAGAAATAAGTAAAGATTAATACGTAGTAAATGAGCGCTTCGAAGGTGTGGTGGTGATAATATATCCTGCATACAGACGAGACAAGAGAAAGGCTGATTGAGTGCTTGTTGAATGCTGGTTGAATAGGTGATTGAAAATTGAATGAGAGATTACTGATTGAGTTTCTGGCTGGGTCACTGATTTAACTGCTTGTTGGGTATCGTACTTAAGTGTTTAGTTGCAAATGAAGTCCCGCTGTATAGCTGATTTCTTTGTGCAGACACAATTAACGCATCTAAGTGATGAGCTGAGTCAACCGGGGGTGATGACATGATGATCGACTCGAGAAACCTGAAGAAAAGTTAAAAGTATGGGCAGTCTACTGAGTAAATGTAATGACGGAAACGCATAGCTGAATGGTGAACCCTTCTTTGCAAGACAATCCCAAAATCATAAAGATGAATTTATGTGCAGGTCATTTCATTGGGTGACGAGAGGTGGGGTGAACCAGAGCGATACATGTGGATGGAAGGAGGGATTCAGATACTGTTTATGATGAGTAGGGATGTATGTTGGAAGTAGTTTTGCAGATTATGTTGTGTACCGGAGATAGAGTAATAGGAGGATAGAATGGGTATGTGGGAGACTATTGAAAACTTGTTTTTGATTACGCTTCGTAATAGGCCCATTTGAAACTACGGGTATCCATATTCTATCTTGAAAGCCTTTTTCTGCAATATGAAAGGAGAGGCCAAACGACCCGTGTGTATGGTAATCTTGGTCCCGGCTTTTACTATGTACATATTGCTACATGATCTGGCCTTTGAATGATAGTAAATTGATGGACTAGCAAGCTCAGTAATACTTGACTTTAGAAAATGAGCGAGAAACTGCTGAAGATGACCTCAGCTAAGGAAGATTGACGACTGCAAATCAGAAACCAAACTGCGAGTGAGGTAAAATGTACCTGAACGAAGCGGCGTAGAAATGGATTCGTATATTAAATGCAATTTGAACATGCAGCATCTACTACTTACATGCTCGATCGGTGAAAAAGATTATCCACTTACATCACTAATTCGCACAGTTGATAGTCAACATAACGAAAGCGATCTCCAATATGGTTCAACCGTAGCGAGATCATTAATCTCATGAAATCGAACTTACGGCGGATTTGTCTAAAGATCATTAACGTCTAACCTCGAGATCAATCGTCTCCTCTACCGTCGGTGTCTAACTTATGGGATTTATACGGGCGATAACCCAACAAAGAAGCTCCAAAAGATCACCAGGAAGTGAATTTAGTGCTCTCTTCACTGCCAGAATAAAAATCTTAAACTTGAATATCTGTCTATTCAATAATTGTGAGTAAATTTAAAGATACCTCAACAAGAAAGTTCATCTCTGTTTATTGATGTTTGTGTTGTACCCATGATTTGGGTTTTGCCATTAATCAAGCTTGACTTAAGCAATATATTATTTGAGTTCTCATGGACTAAGTTATTCACCATTGGCGTATAAAGTCAGGTTTCATCAGTTCTCATTAAGTAAGCTCATAGATGTTCATCGATCGTCACTTAATGGCCATTTCTCAATCAATGAGATACCATTTAACAGAATTCGCTTTAAGTTGCTTGGTTAAGTGTAAAGTTATTGTTTATGCCTATACTGCCGGTACACCACATTACCCACCATAGCACACACAACAGACGCAAACAGATATATCACAAGCTTCTCCTTAAAAGATTCGATCTGAAAGCAGCTTATAACAATATTGGCTTCGGTTCCCTCTTCTTTCCTGTCTTCCACGATACATAAATCTGGGTCTTGCAGAAGACAGTAATCTTTGGTACAGAGACCGCACTTTTCGATTTCTGTGATGATGTGTTTCAAGTTGCATTCGCAGCGGCAGTACTGCTTATAGCCCAAACAGAGGGTTGCGAATAGGAGGATGATTTTGAGGTTCATGGATTCAGTTGTTGATGCCAATTTTGGGTAATAGTGGTGAATATTTCAGCACACGTAGTGAGGGTAGCGTAGTACCGGTATTAGATCCAGGGTATCAGGAATATTAAGGGTATTCAGGATGCAAGAATTTAGGATATCGAGAATTTAGGATATCGAGAATACAAGAATATCTAAAATATCAATATTATTACGATCCATGACTATCTTATGTCTTCATAACTACAATATCTTGAATGATTAGGCTATCCAAGTATATGGTAAATATTGTCCAAGACATCAAGAACATTGGGAGTTGAATGCTCAATTGGTATTATTAGTCTAATGCCTCCTTTGCACTGCATGTCTATTTTTATTTCAAAGCAAGTCAGTACTGTAATCGTGTAATATTTCACTTAGCTACCACTATCTCATACGCATTTAGCCAGTTCTAACTACGTCCATAGGGCCTCACTCACAGAATATCTACTAGTATAATAATGTCGCAACCAGGACCTAAGTAGGATTCTAATAATGTCGCTATAAATACTCGGTAGTAACAATGTCAACTGTGCGTACGACTCCGACTGCTTCAACATTGACACAATGACCTCACTTCTTTGTGAAAACCTAGAGTACATCAGAACCACTCACGGAATTATACAGATTTATCTAGTCCGTTCTGCTTAAAATAAGTAGCTGCCAGTGACTTCGTCAGCGAGCATTCTAATGTCGCGCGACATCCCTATATCCTGGAAAAAAACGCCAGTGGCAAAATCACCACTATGACCACCATTGAAAAGCCATACGTCCACGAAGGTGGTGTAAGACCATACTTCGAGCAGCAGATACAAGATGCAGAGATACGTATCCAGGAAACAACGCAAAACTTGCGTAGATTGGAGGCTCAGCGTAACAAATTGAACAGCAAAGTCAAGCAGTTGAAGGACGAGCTCCGTTTGCTCCAAGAACCAGGGTCCTATGTGGGCGAAGTCGTCAAGGTCATGGGACTCAAGAAGGTCTTGGTCAAGATGCACCCAGAGGGAAAGTACATTGTCAACATCACCAAGGATATCGATATCAAGAAATTGACGCCATCATTACGTGTTTGTTTGAAATCAGACAGCTACGATTTGCACAAGATTTTGCCCAACAAGGTGGATCCTTTGGTGTCTCTCATGATGGTTGAAAAGGTACCTGACTCCACGTATGACATGGTTGGTGGTTTGGACAAGCAGATCAAGGAGATTAAGGAGGTTATCGAGTTGCCAGTTAAGCACCCAGAGCTCTTTGAGAGTTTGGGAATTGCACAGCCAAAGGGTGTTATATTGTATGGCCCACCAGGTACGGGAAAGACTTTGTTGGCGAGATCAGTGGCTCACCACACAGAGTGTAAGTTTATCAGAGTGAGTGGATCAGAGTTGGTGCAAAAGTATATTGGAGAGGGTTCTCGTATGGTTCGTGAATTGTTTATCATGGCCAGGGAGCATGCTCCATCGATTATCTTCATGGATGAGATTGATTCCATCGGATCGCTGCGTACGGAGGGTTCTCTGGGAGGTGACTCGGAAGTGCAGAGAACCATGTTGGAGTTGTTGAACCAGTTGGACGGTTTTGAGAGCTCCAAGGACATCAAGATTATCATGGCTACTAACAGATTGGACATCTTGGACCCTGCGTTGTTGAGACCGGGTAGAATCGACAGAAAGATCGAGTTTCCCGCTCCAACGGTGCAGGCGAGAACTGATATCTTGAAGATCCACTCGAGGTCGATGAATTTGACGAGAGGAATTGACTTGAAGAAGATTGCAGAAAAAATGAACGGATGCTCAGGAGCTGATGTCAAGGGTGTGTGTACGGAGGCGGGTATGTACGCGTTGAGAGAGCGCAGAATTCACATAACTCAAGAGGACTTTGAGTTGGCCGTGGCTAAGGTGATGTCGAGGAACGACGAAGGTGCTGTTTCGTTAGCTAAGTTGTTCAAGTGAGCGTGGCAAATGTGCACTTCTGAACTACATGAGCAGAAGAGTATTTCCCTACGTGTAAAACCCGAATAAAGAGTAAGTTGAACGAATCCTAGTGTAGCGCGAAATGTTTAGGTTGCGAAAAGAAGATAATGTAAGCGAGCATACATTGTAGACCAGTCGGGGGAATTTATTGATGTGGAACAAGCAAGTGTAAATCTAGTAACAGTAAGTGAGAGCAAACTGAAATTCTGACGGCAAGAGGTTCAGGCGATGTATGTGAAACTGATATGTGAGTTCATCTACATTCGAAAAAGTAAATCAGTTACAGGGGTTTGGGTACTGGATTAAGGAGCAGTGCGAATAGATATAGGGCTGTGTGGACTGATTTCGCGAGCCGAGTTGACAGTTCTAGCATAGGTTCTTTGAAACATTTAGAGAAGGAAAATAACGTCGAAGAATGTTCATATGGAACTGTGGTCATTATCTTCGTCGGTCTTGTCCACGGTTTTTGTTAGGTCTGTACTCGATAAAGGTTAAAGCATTGTCTTCTTTCAAATAATGAGTCTTTGGGCACATGAATTGTTCAAGAGCTATGTATACTTCAGTTATCAGCTATGTGTTTTGTTGAATTGTTCACATACCCCAGCTCTTACCCCTCTGTCTTTCATTACTATTAATTAAGATGCGGCAGATATTCTTAGTGCGCGTTCTTATAACATAACCAAAATATACACCTGTACACTTTGATTTTTTACATGTTGATCTGGAGAGTCGTTTCCACCATCGCCATAGCATCTTCATTGGTCCAATGTGCTACCAGTGTCCTGCTAGCTGATATATCCAACCTCAACTCCCTTTTGCTGACTCAGGGCCCATGTTTGGACACTCTCTCACAGTTTGAAGATGTGCTCAGTAGAATTGAGAACAGCAATCCAGGCCCTGAAATCCTGAGCCAGTTGCCTCAAATCTACTTCAAAAAAGCTTTGATAGAGCTCAACTTGAAGAAGGAGTCGCGTGCAATTGAGGGTTTGCAACACGTGTTAACTATAGACCCTGGAAATAAGGTTGCCAAAGACAAGTTGGTGGACTTGCTCGTAGACAAGGGTCTTTTTGAGCAATTGACTCCTTATTTGAAGCAGGATGATAACGAGGACAAGGATCTTCTTGGGCAAATAGAATTATGGGGCTCTTCATTGGAAAATGCAGAGGCTTTCTTTCAAAAGGGCGAATGGGAAAAGTGCATTGAAGAACTAGACAACCAGGTTTTATACTTGACCCCTTTACACTATAAGTCTGTGGAACTTCACTATAAGGCTAGTATGAAGATATTTGAGCGCGGAGATCCATATGCAAAGACGGGCGAAAGTGAGGTGGCTGTCAATTCTGCAATAATCCAAGATCTTTCGCGTTTATTGAAGATTCAGCCCATGGGAGATATATCTAGATATCTGAAACTATCAAATATGATCTTGTTTACTGAGGGACGGTTTGAAACAGCTAGGAACACTGTCAAATTGTGCCTTAAGATCGATAACGAGTATAAGGAATGCGGAGACATATCCAAGTTTCTCAGCAAAATACAAGATCTTGCACCTGTTGTCCAACAAGCAGGACAATTCTACATGGTTCTCGAGAGTGCTACTGAGGATAGCAATGTAGAGGAACCTCGCATCGACTACAAGTGGGTCGTGGATTTCATGTTCAACGACCCTGTGAGGGCATCTAAACTAGAGTTGAAAAAACTCAAGAAAGTTCGCAACAACTACGAGTACCTCCGTTACAAGGCAGAGCAGTTCCACAAGTCACCTGAATTGAAGTTTGTGCTGGTTTTGAACAAGTTGACTTGCGAGTCGATGGTGCGCACTAAAACAAAAGGTGCATCTGAAATCTGTGCCAAGGTTGACGACAGCTTCTTCCCAAAACACATCCCACAAGTCGACAGTTTGTTGAGAAAGAAAAAGTACCAGGAAGCACAGAAGGTGATGTCGTCGTTTGGTGTCAATGTCAAGAAAACGGCTTCATACAACGACCGTTATGCAAAGATAGCGCAATGGGAGAAACAACAACAACAGAGACAGCAGCAGCAAAGGTTTCAACAGCAGCAGCAACAGCAGCAAAGGTTTCATCAGCAGCAGCAACAGCAGCAGCAATTTTCAAATGCTGACGTGGATTATTACAAGGTATTGGATGTCCCACGCGATGCAGACGAGCGCACAATCAAAAAAGCATACAGATCTCAGACTTTGAAGTACCACCCGGACAAATACAAGGGAAAGGACCTTTCTGCTGAAGAGATTGAGAAGAAAATGCAGGACATAAATGTAGCATACGAAGTGCTTTCGAACAAGGAGTCTAGAGAGCTGTACGACCGGGGAAACCAGCCAAATGGCCAGCAGCGTGGAGGTCATCGTGGGCAGAATTTCCAGCCATTCGATTTTGGTAATTTTGGTAACTTTGGTGGCGGAGGCGCATCGTTCAAGTTCCATTTTGGTTAGCTAAAGTGTGTGTAAATTCAGGTTTACGTGAAGCTAGAAAAAGGTTGTGAGCTTTTGGATTCAACTGATTACAATCAAACTAGATTTGTGTCTTCCTTTAAGGTTGTCAGGTTCGTTGACTGATACTGCGAGCCAATATAGAGACACTCTGTTAAATAAAAATTGTATATATTTTTGTAGCATACATGTAATAGGCTCATGGTTCTGGCTAGGGATTAGTTTCTGAGATTTTTGTTTACAAAAACTTGCGTTCTAGCAAAACGAACTAGTAATGTACTGATTCATAGTTGAAGCGCAATATTGGGGCATTGGTGATGCTGATAGAAGCAACTCACGTTAGAAGCCAGACAGATTTGGGTGTGTTCTCTACTCCATAAATACCATGAATCGTCAACTTTGTGTACGAAGCTGAACTACTGTATGAACTTCAAATATGCAAACGGCATTGCTTGAAAGCTCCCTGTATTTGGTGAATAATACGGATATTCACTTATATTATAGGTCTCAATTTATCCAACCATTGCTATTCATGAGTATAAAGACGTAATTCATATAATTGTTTCTAAACTTTCGGATCTTCCTAGCCAATTCGAAGTTTATCAGTTTTCATTTGGGTTACAACATTCGTATCTAGGCTTTTTCATTCCTTTAGTATCCAAGCCTGTGTTATTTCTCAAACATAATAACCGGCTGGTACATACTCACACACTGCATCCATTGAAATATAGGCAGCGAAGTGACAAAAAGCCAAAAACTGCAATGGCTGCAAAAATGAGAAAGTACCCCAAAAGTTCTAAATCAGTTTGCGTTGACGGCATTTGAGGAAAATATTCTTCAATAAGAAACGCACGTTGATCCCATTGCAACCTACCCATAAGATCTCTTAAGTTGTGTTTCTCTTCTGGGGTGAGAGGCAATGTAATCAAGTCAACCTTTGATCTCATCGACTTGGCTGATGCGGTGAGATACTTTGGCTGCCATGGAATGTGAGCTGGTCTGGAGTAGGGATTGTAAGACATCTGAATACTTTACTAACGGAGAGATGCCAATTGAACATATTTATAGGATATAAACAATATAAGACCTCAACTACAAAAGGAGAAGTCAATTTTCATATGCTTTTTGAGTTGTTGATAATAAACCCGTTCATAATTGCGTATATGGATCCTGCTGAAGGGTCCTTTGATTGCCAACCAAGGGGTGAAGATTTTCACATGTGTTTTTAACTGTCTATCAAAAATATAGTTCTATCTTCAAGATGATGGCATGTGATGTAGGTGTTTAATAAGATGAGCTCCTCGAAATTAACCCCGCTGAAGTCCGATCTACACAACATAAGCCAAACGCTTTTCTTTTTAATATTCTCAATACCAGGCTGGATATCATAAGAGAGTGACCATAAATATGAACTAATAAAGGATGGGTTGTTAATGATGTACCGATTGATACTAAATTTGATAGCAATTCGTATGTATACAGTTTCAAGGGCTCATTTCCAAAGAAAAAGACTTTGTATGCAAAATTCTTGGGTATTTCCGGTAACGATGCTGCATAGGAACAAAAGAAACGCGCGGAATATACACAATTCCAGATATGTGATTAAATAGAATAATGCCTTGATCGGAGTTGTTTTGAACTTATGAAACTATGGAGGATGCATTTTTTTGTATATACTCGGTGTCTTGGTATCATGAGAAACATCTTCCTCACAACATGATTGTGACTTTCATTATCATATTCTAATTAAACAAGAATGGTATGGTGAATGTAGCAAACTATTATCATCATCAAGTTCATGAGCAGCTTCCAAAAATTAACGCGGGGATTGCGGGGAACCAGACCCAGGAATTTCATTAAAGGTAATTTGAAGCGCTGGTGAGTGATTGTAGAAGTAGAGCGACTATATGCCTAAGCCAGCTTTTAGGGCAATGAAGACCGTCATTGGGTCTGTGCGGACACATGTTGAAGTTTTGTGCTTTTGTAAATGAACCTGCACTAGTTACAAAACCTGGGGTATTTTGCAGATAAAATTTGACAATACATCAACAAGCCAGAAGCTAAGTTAGTTTAATAATCAACCCTTCACTTAATATAAATCTTAGCATTGATCAACTGTTGGCGAAGATCGTGGTTGCTTATCGCTTTCCTATGTCGCATAAACAAAAGCGGGGTTTTGTTTGTCTGTTAGGTCTAAAACCTCATGAAGAGTAGACTCATCGCCACATTCCACAATGTACTTACATGTGTTTTCTTGTACACACGTAGTCCAATATAGCCCTGCAACGATAATGCAGCTGCAAAAAGCGACACACATGGAGGCAAAACCCCCCTTATAGTTTGGTAACTGAGAACTTTTAAAGGTTTGCGGTCCAATAATCGCGCCAGCGCAATACCCTAAATAGTTCATTGAATAAGCACTGGCCTTCTTGGTATTACCAGCTGTATTCGCTTGTGAAAGTGACATAAGAATAACGTACGGTGCAAAGTAAGTGTATAGCAAGTACAATCCTGCTAACTGCGCAGGGAAATTCTTGGAACGAACGTAAATCAACGCGAAGTTGACAATAGCTCCACCAAGAGGTATAAGGAGTGAAATAATGACAACAAGGCACCTTTTGGTACGGAAAGCCGGCTTTCCTGTCAAGTAGCTAAACCCCACAGCTGCCAAAGATGCCACGACTCCTGTAGGAATCGTCATAAGAGAAGCTTGTTTCGATGTGAAGCCTAAGCTTTTGATGAAGAGGGCGGAAAAAGTCGCAAGACCGCCATTCGGGATGTTGATACCCACGTTGAACAAAAAGACAAGATACGACTTAAAGTCGCACAACATTTCTCGTACATGAGTCCATTTCCAGTCATTAGTCTCCATCCCCGTAAAGGATGCCAGACGATACAAGCCTTTGGTCTCCTCAGGCACATTTTCGACAACTAGGGCTCTTACCGCAAGATACTTTTCGCGGTCTGAAAGTATTTTGAAGTCCATGGGCGAATTGGGAAGGTAAAACACCATCAAAATTGACCACGCCAGAGAGATCGAGCCAATAAACAAGTAGAGGTATTTCCACTGGGAAAGGGGCCCGTGAAAGTTGCCGATAAGCCAAGACAAAAAGCCATTGACGACAGACAGCCCACAAACGAAAACGACCGAAAGCCGTAAACATTGCTGGTGCCTCAAGTAAAAGCGTGATATAAGTAGTGCCAGTCCGGGAACAATGCAGCTCTCAAAGAATCCCATCAAAAAGCGAATTGCAAACAACAGTCTGTAATTTGCACACGCGCAGTGTAAAAGGGTCAAAGCACTCCATATAAGCGAACAACATGCCAACGTCTTACCCAAATAGAACAGCAGCATAATCCAAGACATTGGAATGATACCAAAGAGCGAACCAAAGTAGAAGATCGAGCTTGCCCACGAGAATTGGTCACCCGTTAAACCTAGATCTGTGCTGAGGTTATATAAAGCTGCAGTACTGAGGGCGACCTTATCAACGGCACCAAGGGTCGCAGTGATGAGAATCATAGGGATTAGCAGTAAGTCTACTTTTCGCACAACTTGACGATAGTCCTTAGGGTTGACTATGGGGTATAAATCCCACCGTTCCTTCAAAAACTGTCCTGCTTTGTCGGTTTTACAGGGCCGTGCCTGCTGCAAAAGCCTCATCGCTATTTGTTTTGCATTCTATGGTATGGTACTTATATCATTCTGCAGGTTTTTCACTTTCGTCAAACAATAACGCGACTTCTGTACGCCAGCAAACAGACCAACAAAATGACCTGGCACAACAAATTGAATGAATACACAATCAAATGAACAAAACACTGAGGGGGACTGAGGCGGGTTCGATCAACACTGGAAGCTGTACAGATTCCTTCTTTGTTCCCAAGCCATCGCACCTGATGATGTAAATACGACCAAGGCTTATCGAGTTATGTAGTCCGAAGAGTGACACATTAAACTGAAAGATATTTTCGAACTTTCTTTTGTTTCATACCCCACATCGAAACAATAGAACCAAATAGTTTTGGGTAGTTCGAGATACGCGTCAATCTGAAACATGAAAAACGTGTCACTGCAGAAGATGCAGGCAGGTTGTCGTATCGTGAGTAATTTACGAGAGTTCCGGTGGCGGGTTAGTTTAAGACATCTCGATGCGTCACAATGTGCACGTCAGAACGTTGTGATGCAGGTCTTCTACCTTTCAGTTTTGCGAGTTCTTATCTGGAGTTAGTTCACACCACCAATACATTCGCAAACGTACTTTTACTGTTGTGAATTTCGTATCACCAGACGACCTTTTTGGTTGCAAGGTTTTTCTGGTACAAATTAAACGGGATTATCCCTAGGGGATTAATTTAGGAAATCATGCGAGAATTATGGTTAAGCGGAATACGACTATCACGAGGTTCATACGATGAAAGGCAAGCACGATAATGTGATAGGCCCTCATAGGCGTGATACTTTTTAAAGGGAATGCCTCAAAGATAGTAGAGTTGAATAGCTGGCTTCGATTGAAACTCGGCTGGTTACCAGTCAGTTTCAAATACCATCTTTACTATCATGCCTTCTCTAAATTCATGTCGTCAATTCACTCAGAGTCTATACTAAGTCCACCACTCTATTCTCTAAAAAAATCTAAATGCCCCATTTAGTTGTCAGCTTACCACTTTATTTCTGGTACTTCTTAACAACAGCATCAACCTTGGCTCTCAACTCCTCCTTCCTGGCATCATCACACCAAGATCCATTGATACTGTTGGTTGCGATGACAGACCACTCCTCGATCGACAAGTTAAACTTCAGGTCAACCTCAACGTAGTTGTCGAGAATGTATCCTCCAAAGTAAGCTGGATCATCGGAATTGAGCGAAAAATGCACACCCTTGGCCAAGAACTCGCGAATTGGCAACTCCGAAACGTCCTTCACACATCTCAACTTCACATTGGATAATGGGCACACTGTCAACATGGTCTTGTTACGTGCCAAGCGTTCCAACAACTCAGAAGACTGGCGAGAGTTGATACCATGGTCAATTCTTGACACCTGCAAAGTCTGTAAAGCACTCTCGACATAAGTGTAGTCACCTTCTTCACCGGCATGAGCAGTTAAGCCAACGTCCGGGAAAGTTTCGCGAACCTTCTTGTAGCATTCTTCAAAT
Organism: Kodamaea restingae; assembly: GCA_003707425.3. NCBI lineage: Eukaryota > Fungi > Ascomycota > Pichiomycetes > Serinales > Debaryomycetaceae > Kodamaea > Kodamaea restingae. The sequence continues at coordinate 574,815 of PPJA03000011.1, forward strand.
AACTGTGGAGGGAATGGCTTCTCGCTGGAGTCCAAACCCAAGCCGTGCACGGTACCAGAACGGTAGTATGGAAGAGCCTTCTCAATTACATCGAGACCAGAAGAAGCTGGCAAATGTCTCAATAAGCACATAATCAACTTGTTGGTCACACCGAATTGGGAAGTTGCATCCTTGCAAGCTCTTTCGAAACCTTTGATAACAGTTTCGATCGAGATCCCCCGCTCCAAGTGAGCCTGAGGGTCGAAAAACGCCTCAGAATGGTGGCAACCGTCATCGTGAGCACGACGGAAGTACTCCAAAGCAAGATCGTAGAAGTCATCTTCGTGAATCAATACAGACATTCCAACGTAGTAGTGGTCCAAAAAGTCTTGGAGGTCTGCGAAGCGGTTGTATCTGTCGTTGCACTGCTCCACAGACTTTGGAAACCATTCTGGAAGAGTGATATTGTTACGCTCAGCCAACTTGAATAACAACGAAGGCTCCAAGGTACCTTCCAAGTGGACATGGTGCTCACATTTTGGGAGCTCTTTCAAGAAATCAGCTTTAGACATAGTGATGAGTTTTCTTTTTTTTTCTCGAGATGCTTATCTTGAGATGTAAAAAATATATGCGTCATCGAAAGATAGAGATCGAGAATGGCCGGGACCATGTTTTAGTACAATTAGATTTTTGGTTAGATATTGTGCACCTAGTAAAAATATAACACCAGATATACTTAAAGGTTACGCTTGTCATAACAAGCATTTATGACAAGACCCAGTAGGCTGTTTTCTAAGATTAACTCCGTCGGTTGAGTTGATAGCTAGTTTTCCACGATAAGAATCTTTATCTAGCGGTTTGGTTATTGTGTAGTTCGTCAATTTTTGGAATTGCGTTTGGACTTTTTGTGAGCGTGTATTTTCAGCATTAAAAAGCGTCCATCCATATGAGACGTTTTAAGGTATTGTTCATCAAATTGGTTCAGGGGTTCATGTAATTCGGGTCATCCGTTTTCTGCTCGTTTGTCGTAATTTTGTGTCAATTGTTTTATCTGTTTTGCTTGGCAAGACCAGATTAAAGGCGTCAGTTAGAGGCTTTTAGTGTTTGTGCGATATTCAATATGGTAGGTTCCCAATTATTAGCCATTTCAGATATAGAATTGCAACGAGACAACTTTTTCCATATATATATGATCATCTCATTCAGTGTATGTTTAAACGTATTGATATGGTGGGTACCGAGGAATCGCAACCAAAACCGCGCTACTTGAGTTTATTCGTGTTTGAAACTATGTGTAAAGCGCACTAAGTTCCAAAAAAGATTATTTAGACGTCCCTTCACTTTTGATTAGAAGTCTTCTTTGCGTTCGAAAGTCCGGAAATATGCCAAGACATCACGGAAATATGAATATCTCGTTTAAAGGCTGTGGTAGCAGGAAGAAGGTTAGCAGAGAAGGGCGCAAAGTGGTATATATTGCCACGGTTTCCGTTATAATAGTAATTTGTTTCATCTTATTCTATATTAACTGTTGAAACGGCGTGCATATAAAATCTCTGATTGGCTGTGATTGTGCACAAAAAGGCTACGCGGCTGCAAATTTAATATTACCACTTCTCGAAGCCAGAATATGAGCAAGCCCTGAAGCTTAGTGTGTACAAGCGTGAGATGACAGGCTGCCACTTTTATGCAACTGCATCCCTTTGAAGCAACATGCTTCATTGGCTCAGCCTAAAAACTGATCAT